>JAJAGP010000706.1:0-59829 GCA_025084515.1 Ancistrus triradiatus | reverse complement strand
GTGGAGAAGCCAGAAGGCTATTGGAAGAATGTTTTGTGGATGGATGAGACCAAAATAGAACTTTTGGGTTTAACAGAAAAGCGTTATGTTTGGAGAAAGGAAAACACTGCATTCCAGTCTAATTGTTGCCAAAAGTACACCGGATGCAGGGAAGTTGGTCCCTGACTAGTTTAGGTTTATTACTATGTTAGGCTAGCCTACAAGGTTTAAGAATTAAATACAGGTATACGTTTAACAACCACATTTACGTTTTTATTGGACTTTAACCATAGTCACATAGTCTTTGGTATTCTTTAATAATGTAATAATTTATGCTGTAATGTAAATACAAAGGGAGTTTTCACAAAAACACTGTTCAAATGATGTGTGTTTGATACGCATCAGAGCGTATACAGAGAAAACCCAAGTGGAACGCTACCATCTACACCGCATCCAAAGCCTAAACTGTTATATACATGCTAAACCTTATAATTATAGGAACTACAGTAATGTACAGTTACCACCCTGTGTAGGGAAAGCCGGAACACTTAAGAGTATGGCATGATGGACCTGATTGGACTTTTCTTTGACGGAAACTAAAAATGCATTGATAGACTGGCAGTATTATGAACAGCACAGAAGAGCAGCTAGCTGAAACAGAGTCAATGAGTGAATGTGAACCAGTTTATATAGTTAAAGATTAAAGAAAATATACAGGTAGTGGGGGGACAAACAAAGGAGTACTACTTACAATAGGACAGCCACATACACTTGCGAATGCCACTGATAACTTGTTACAAATAAGTAGAAGAAATTCATCCACATGGGTAAGTTAGTTACACGCACATACCAATGACGGACTTCTGCTTTTTAACTCCCGTCTCTGCTCGTGGAGCCACAGGATTGATTGACTGTTGACCAGCTGCAACGTCTGTAGTTGAGAGTAAATAACTGGTCTCCTATCAGGATATATTAATTTTTAATTCCTCAGTTAATTAAACAGTGCGTACCAGTACATAAGTCTGTGATTTCTTAGATGAGCTAATGTTGTCGTGGTCTTCTTGTCCATTTTGCTTCCAGTTAAGTGGTATGAAGGGAATGCAGGCTACTGGCCAGTGGTTACTAAGGAGGACCAACAGCAGTCTACAGCACATGATTGAGAACTATGTCTTTCTTCATGACAGAACGACATTTTCTGTCCAACAAGGAACTTTATTACACTGAAAAAAAAACACAATGAAGTCTTATTTTCCTTACTTGTGATACAAAGTGATCTATGCAAACGTCAATGTTTTTTTTACTATTTTTTTAATGGTTTATCCTGATCATTGTATGGATACTATACAGAAACATTCAGAACAAGCCAGGAATGCACACTGGATTGGACATCAGTCCATCACAGGGCATCACACAGTAACTCGGTCTCACGAAGAGGGGGACGAGACGGCACAGTACTAATAGTAACTAGAGCTCAGGGTTGAACACATGACCAAGTTGTTGGGACTCTCTAATCCTACTTGCAGTGCACTGTACCAGCCAGGATATGTGAGAGTGTTTGTCACACATCTACAACCCGTAAATGTTGAATCGAAGTTGTACGTTAGATAATGTAAACCTTGTACTTGCACCTTAACGCTTGTGGAAAGAATATGAATGCACACTAGTGAATAACATCCAGAGGGATAAACTAGCTATGTGGACCTTTAGTCCATAAGGGCCGGTGTGCGGGATGATTTTCATTACCACCAAGCAGGACTACAGCTATGCGAAATGTTCTGTGAAACAGGATGTTGACTGGATGTTACATGACATAGTTTAGATACTAGTGTTGTATTTTAAACAACAATATTGATTAAATCACAATATACAACATGTAGTACAATACTGTACTGTACAGTACGATTATTCTTATCTTTGTATCTTTTATAAAACTTGAAACACTTACTGAAAACAAGAAGAACGTAGAAGGATGCCATGTTTCTTTGTCGATCAAGACTGTGATTCTCTTTTGTGTCGGTAGTGTCGCACGGCTTTCTCTGTTATTCAGATGTGAACAAGGTCTATATAAGACAGATTTTATCTCCTATTATAATTCTTAAGACATTTAAAGTGAACGGATGTTGATCGGATGGACTTTAAAAGGCACATGAATGTAATCAGTTTTTGATGGAGGCCAACTGAACAAAATGAAGTCAGATAATTATGGATGGTGATGTCAAACATTCCTTTTAGGCCAAGTAGCTTATACTTCTCATCGAGATGACGCTGAGGACTAAATCGTAGCAAACTCGACAGGCTCGCACAGTAGCAACGCATAGCATCTTCATATGTCTGTAATTCCAAAGAATAAATTAAACATTAAGAGTTAATGATTCATGTCGTATTGAACAGTGTTTGCTCATGCATTTAATGCAACAATATTGGATGACACAATATATAATTTTAAATGGCTGTATTTCTGTAGAACGAAAATACCTATGATGTGTAGCAATAAACATTTTTAACTTTTTTTCTTTGTTGTTAATATTGCTTGGCTCTATGATACAAATAGTACAAGTCGTGTGTTTCTCATAAAGATGAAAGTGTTTTCAATGCAACATCATGTAAGCTATTAGAGTCTGTGTGTTATTTTAAGCACTATTTTGGAATTTCTTTGTAATGTGACAAAATGCCAGGACAGTGCATAGTTACTATCTGGAAAGCCCATTATGTGCACTTGATTCCTATTTAGAGACAATCCATTTGATGAAATGCAATGCTAATTTGTTCCTAACATCAGTTAATCAAATAATTGCTTGTGATTATTATTTTGATGCATGCTCAATGATCCAGGTAAGAAAATCCAAGAAGTTGAATCTGTTCATCTGGACATAGATTTTGTTGGAGAAACGTTTCGTCACTCATCAAAGTGACTTCTACAGTCTCAGCAGTTGGAAAACTTCCCCAATCTTATATACAGCACCTTTGCATAACAATGGGACGGTGATCAGTTTAATATGCAGATGACATAGCCATTAACGACAATGGCCACGTGTGCCATTCACACAGGATTGGGGAAGGGCTGCGATGGCTCCGTTGTAAGATGGTGAGAGGTGTACTCTGAGGCCCCCTCCTCGGTTCAGGGATGGACGTTCCCTTTTTACAAATATGGCTTCTTTTACTCCACGTTCAAACCATCGTTCCTCCCTATCAAGGATCTGCACGTCTTCATCCTTGAAAGAGTGGCCACTGGCCTGTAGGTGGGTGGAAACCGTAGAGTCCTGACCTGATGAGGGCGCTCTTCTATGTTGTGCCATCCGTTTCGCCAGTGGCTGTTTGGTTTCCCCGATGTACAATTCCTGGCAATCCTCGGGGCACTTCACAGTGTACACTACATTGCTCTATTTGTGCTGGGGGACCCGATCCTTGGGGTGGACCAGTTTCTGGCGTAGCGTGTTTTGGGGTTTGAAAGCCACTGAGACGCGGTGTTTGGCAAAGATGCGTCTCAATTGTTCCGATGTTCCTGCCACACATGGAATCACCACTGGTTTACGCTTAGACTGCGGTTGTTGTTCTCCTCTCGTCGATCTGCTGGAGCACTGTTTGGGCGTCTTACCGGCCTTGACAAAGACCCAGTTCGGATAACCATATTTGCCCAGGGCCTGCTTAATGTGAGATTTCTCTCTATCCTTGGCCTCTGTGTCAGTGGGGGGCGCTGTCTGCTCGGTGGTACAGTGTCCTGATGACTCCTAGTTTGTGTTCCAGTGGATGATGAGAGTCAAACCTTAAGTACCGTATGTGTTGGCTTAAACGTTAGACGACAACCCCAACAACGTACGCCAGAAACCTGGTCCACCCCAGGATCGGGTCCCCAGCACAAACAGAGTAATGTAGTGGTATGATGTTCGTGTCCTGGAAGGAATTGCCAGGAATTGCATCGGGGAAACCAAAAAACAAAAACCCAGCCACTGGCGAAACGGAATGCACAGCATAAAAGAGCTACCTCATCAGGTCAGACTCTGCGGTTTTTACACACCCACTACATGCCAGTGGCCACTCTTCAAGGATGAAGACTGCAGATCCTGAGGAGGAACGAGGGTTTGACGTCGGGTAAAGAAGCCAGTTTTGTAAAAAAGGAACGGCCCCATTTTCACCCTGCACATCGGCGCCCGAGGACGGGGCCCGGGCTCCTCCCATTACACCTCGTCACCCTCTTACAACGATGCCCTCTGCCACTCCCTTCCCCCCGCCCCCCTGCCCTTTTACCCGTTCCTTTTCCCCCTTTTCCCTTTCTTTTTCCTTCTTGTTCCGTTTTACTCTTTCCCTCTGTTCCTATTCCTACCGTTTACTTGATCCCCTTATCCCATTTTTTCGTGTGCCCTATTTCGTTTACTCTCCATCCTTTTTTCCTTTTTCCATCTGCTGAGAGACCTGAGGAGTCAACTTAGATGATGGTTATCAAAACTTTCTCCAACAAAATCTAAGTCCAGATGAACAGATTCAACTTCTTGGATTGTGATTATTATTGTTTTTTTTTTTTACCCTTGCTGTTTCTTTATGTCTGAGAGGGTGTCACTGCCCTATAGAGCTGTAATACAGCCATGAATTAGCTTGTGAGTAGTTTTGATTCTGTCTTGCATTGTATCTCAGTTGCATTTTACTGAATGTTAAAATTAGGAACAGCAGCAACTTACACATCAATAAACATGTCTAAATGTACTGCACAATCAGATTGGCCTGAACACACTCTAATTAGTAGCAAAGAACTCATTTTAATTATTCAGGTTCTAGCTGGCAAGTGCTATTTCTGACCAAATTCCTAAATTGTAACAAAAAATGCCTAGACTTAATTTTAATCGGGCTGGCCTGGATGAACAGTTGTGGTTTGTGAGTAGTACTCCTGAATAGTGTTGTAGTCAAGTCTGAAAAACACCTTTGTTCATCCAATACTTATATTATAATAAAACTGGTATATTCAAATAAACAGTATCTAGACCATTCAATTAAATAGCAGGTGCCTTTTTCTGCTATATGATTAACACATTAAGGTTTTTAAGGTAAATGATGGTTTGATTATCTTATGGTGCATTATTGCAAGACTCATCATTGACATGTATGTTAACTTTTACAAAGCAAAGGCTCTGGATAACCTTTGAAGTGGCATAAAAATACATTTCATTTAAGTTGAACAGTAACTAACAAGTTAAAGAGGAGAAACATGCAAGGAAGAACGGTGTACTTTTTGAGACAGTCTCAACAAAACCAAGTTGAGAAGATTGTCTGAACTGCTTGTAACTAATGCTGACATGATATAAGGTGCATACCAAAATAGCATGACTTACTAAAACTTCGTTCAAAACCCTGCTGTATTTAGATATGATGGTTTCAAAGAAATGGTGCATCACCTTACATCCGAAATTTATTTCAAAGTCTTTGTCAGCGTTACTCTTGAGTGGGTGGTGGGGCAGGGACTTTCTGAGACTTCCTCATGCACTACCTCATCACTAATCCTGCACTACCTTACATGCTAATATTCAAATCAGTCTAGTCATTGCAGTTAAGTTTGTTTAACCATTCTATAAAGCCGTAATGAAAATGGTGATTGGATGAAAACAGTCATCAGCAGATCATCAGACGTTCAATTTATCGGAGTGTAGGCTAATAAAAAAAAGTAGCCTCGTTTTAATCTGTGTACAGCCAAATTCAACAGAAAAAAAAAACAAATTTTAAACAAGCATAGGAAAATTCAACACCACATGTCATGCATTCTAGAGGTGGTCCAGCTTCCTCATTGCAAATTTCTGCTTCAGGGTCCAATCAATCAATGTACGTTGTTTAAAACAGAATAGAAAAAAGCTATTTAAAAGACAAATTCATGCTGACCTCAGTAACTTGCATTGTGAATATCACCATTACTGTAGTGGGCGAATGAAAACAGTAGCATGACCTGTTTGAGTTTGTGGATCTTTTTAGTAATTCACGCTGCATCCTTCCCTGGGACAAGGAATGACATTGTTGTCTATTCTTAGTTGTCCCAGAAATTTTCAAGAGCTCAAATCCACCACCCTGTCCCAGTTTGGGATATGCCTCCAAAATGAACATGCAGAACTAATCTGTGCTTTTATGATTGCCTTATAAAAAAGAAAAAAACAATACAGATCAAGAACACTCATGTGTTATTTAAACGAATTCTGCATGATTCTGAGTATATACTTTTCTGTATCAAAAATATACACAGATCAAAGCCTTTTCAATCACCCACCACGAAAAGTAATGTTTCTCCCTTAAACCAAATTAGCTCAGTCACAGTTTCAGCTGCGGAGCTGGGACAGATTCTGCGGTTTTGTCTTGCAGACAGCAGAACATGTGAGCATATTTTTATGTGAACTTAGTAAATTAGTTAACCAGCACTGGTATTGTCACTAACTACAACATGACATTGAGATTTAATGTTTACAGTTAGCTCTAGTGCAACCAGATGCTTGTCTGCAGACCTGCACCTGGATACTATTGAGGCACATTTTCCAGGCATTAGATAAGATAGATTACCATCTACCATCGACTGGGTGTATTTTGAGCTGATTCAGTGTCTGACTTGTCACCTGCAGTTGTTGATGCTCCAGGGACAGCGATGGCTAAGCCGGAACACTTTGAGGCCATTATTTCATTAAACATCAATAATATGATAAAGTTCTGCAGTAGAAAGTGGTTTCTGATTATCAACAAAATGAATGAAAACTGGAAGCCCACAATTGTTGAGCTGGTTTGTGATTTCCCGTAGAACCTGGGAAAACCTTCGACTCGCCATGTTGGAGATTTGCAGCTCACCCTCTGCCCACCCTTGACCAATAGCTTGTTAGAATTGCATTAGTCTCACCCAAGTCATTAACATGGACTGGAGGAAGAAATCCATAAATATATATAAATACATCCATATCCAGCCAGCCCCTCTGCTCCAACATCCAACAAATGCTCGTCTGAATGACAGTCTTAAATCTTGGAGAAAGCCTTCCCAGAATAGTGGAATCTCTTATAGCTGCAAAGATCAGACCAACTCTGTATTAATGCCTAATGATTTAGAATGGGATGTCATAAAAGGTCCCACTTGTAACATGTAGGTGTCCCAATATTTTTGTCCAAATAGTTAGCATTCTTTCCATAAAAAATGTACTATTATGGTATCCCAGAAGTTGAATCTGTTCATCTGGACATAGATTTTGTTGGAGAAATGTTTCGTCACTCATCTAAGTGACTTCTTCAGTCTCAGCAGTTGGAAAACTTCCCCAATCTTATATACAGCACCTTTGCATAACGACTGGTACCAGCACCATTGCATAACAATGGGACCGGTGATCAGTTTAATATGCAGATTGACATAGCCATTAACGACAATGGCCACGTGTGCCATTCACACCGGATTGGGGAAGGGCTGCGATGGCTCCATTGTAAGATGGTGAGAGGTGTACTCTGAGGCCCCCTCCTCGGTTCAGGGATGGATGTTCCCTTTTTACAAAAATACTATTATGGTAATTAAAGTAATGATTTATGTTCTGAAGCTTTAGGACATACCTAGTCTGAATATTTATGATCTACCAAATGGTGCTAGAGATCACCCTCCCCAACCAAGAACTCTAAAAATGAGGTGTGAAATAGCCCACAAAGCCAATCGCTGCCCATTGCATTGTCTTTACATCACCCTGTGTCTTTGGCCCCAGGTGTAATTAAAGATCTCCTTCACTCTTACAGTGGCGTAAAAAAAAGTATTTAGTCAGCCACTGATTGTCATTTTCATCATAGGTACACTACAACTATGAGAGACAAAATGTGAAAAAAAAATCCAGGAAATCACATTGTAGGATTTTTAAAGAATATGATTGTAAATTATGCTGGAAAATAAGTATTTGGTCAATAACAAAAGTTCAACTCAATACTTTGTAACATAACCTTTGTTGTCAATGACAGAGGTCAAACGTTTCCTGTAAGTCTTCACCAGGTTAGCACACACTGTAGCTGGTATTTTGGCCCATTCCTCCATGCAGATCTCCTCTAGAGCAGTGATGATTTGGGGCAACACGGACATTCAACTCCCTCCACAAATTTTCTATGGGGTTGAGGTCTGGAGACTGGCTAGGCCACTCCAGGACCTTGAAATGCTTTTTATGGAGCCACTCCTACGTTGTCCAAAATCCAAGGATTTGGAAGCGCTGGAAAAGCGAACTGAAGTCATTACTTTAAATCAAATATTCCAGGTTCTTAATGGATTCACAGCTCGACTGAAGAGAAACAACACTGTTTACAGTTTTACTACCATCAACAAAAATGAAACTGAATCAGCTTAATCACTCAAAACCAGCTCTTAACCCAGAGAAGCTGCTGATGCTCTGTAACTCTCCTGTTACATTTCTGACCGATAATGTTAACATTAATAGCTTCATCTTCCAAATTTATAATCGCTAGTAAAGTATAACAAGATTCTAGACTTGATTCTAGAATTGTTATAACACTGGGATCTCACTCAGATTTCCTTCTGCTGGTAGAATAGTAAGATCCTGCCTTATAAATCTGACCCATTTTATTTGCTGAATTTAAATAAACTTTCTTTTTAATAAATTAAAACGTACCAATCAATATATTTGTGTTTATTGTCTACATAATAAACAGTTATAGTTCTGTTTCTCGACTGTTATGACTGAAGGGCTTATAGCAGCGGGGTACTGATAGGATGGAAGTATTTTACCTCGTGGAATATTGATAAACAAATAATTTATTCTGTACATTTTATCTTAAAATCTAACAATAAATGGCAATAACCGAACTGTGGTATAATCGCAATAATACACAAGAGGGAGTCCTTTATTGGCATGTAGAGGTATTGGCACTGGTACACTATATCTCACGGTAAAGCACGCCGTCTCATGTATTATTGATTAAATAAAGCATTTACACACAAAGCAAATGTAAATATCATCTATTTAGCCAATTGAATTAAATCTATGAACTGTACAAAAATCACACTGGTTTATACTCAGAAATAAAGTTTGGTAGCAGCTACTTTCAAGCTAAACACAAGCTGCATCTCAGCCTCTAGATGCAGAACCAGAGCTGACTACATATACATTTATTGTGTTTAATTCAGAAACATTTAGCTACTATTAAATGTACTGCACCTATTTTTAAGATTTACAATCGCAAACATCTGATGATCCGCATGTCCTGTTTCTACGAAAGTGAATAAGCTAGTTAGCAGCTATTTGCTAACCTCTTTTTGTTAATGGTTGCCCATTACTTCATCAGCTGTGTGCTAATGATATCTGTGAAAGCTAAAACTCTGATACAAATATCACACTTACTTGTATGAGTATCTGTGACCAATGTTATTAAAGCAGGTTAGCAATGAGAAAGAATGTAGTAAAGTAAATGAAGACTCAGATACTACAATCACACGTTTGTGTCTGTGAATAAAGTTATTACCAGTAAGCGTCTAAACTACACCGGAACTTTCTAGTTATCTGTTGTTTTTATCAGAACCCATTCGTGAGATAGAAAGAACCAGGAGATCAGTCTCTGTGTTCAAAGTCTAGTTTATCGAGCGCTCACACTGACACAGAGTCAAAAGATACATATTCTGGTATACATAAAATAATACTTATATGTTAATAATAAATCCTTCACCAACAGTTAGCGCTACTGTTGGGCATAGAAAATAATCATAATCATTAAATATTGGAAACATTTAGCTGCAAAAGTATTGGGAATTCAGGTGTTTCATTCTGTACCATTGCCATATGTGTATAAAATCAAGCACCTAGACATGCATTCGGTCTATGGATGGGTCATTCTAAAGAGCTCACTGAATTTGAGCATGGAAATGTAACAGGATAGGTAATAGTAACTACAACAAAATGTTAAATACTCATTCTAAACCTGCTTAAAACTACTAAGCACTGAAAATTCATTTCAGTATTCTGTTCAGTTGTATTGACTAGGTCCATGTCCTATAAGAACTATGACTTAAAGGCTAAACAAAGGGAAACTATCAATGTGCGTCTGCTCAGACAAGTCTAGAATTGGTAGATCTTTTAATAATAAGGTAACTTCAATAAAAAGGTAAATACATTGCAAAACTACTAAGCACTGAAAATCCATTTCAATATTCTGTTCAGTTGCACTGATTAGGTTCATGTCCTACATGAATATGCACATGCTTGTATATCTCGTATCTCATCGGTGATTACTCACCTAGTCTGAATATTTATGATCTACCAAACGGTGCTAGAGATCATCCTTCCCCACTCAGAACTCTGATAATGAGGTGTGAAATGTGACCGATGACTGCCCATTGCATTGTCCTTAGGTGTATTTAAAGAGCTCACTCTGCACTCTTACTTGAGTCACTTACAGAGAAGGTTCCTTGCTGCTGACTTGGATTCAATCATTTGGATTCAAGTTTCTGCTCGTCTAAACTGCTGAAACAGAAAGAAAGCACACAGCCAGTGCTCTAATGTGAGGTAAGTTTCTTTAAAAGGGATACCTGTTTATTTGCCTAGTTATTTTGAAGTTTAGTTGGAAAATGTTTTTAAGAGATACAGCACTGGCATGCATGTTGCTGCTCTTACGTTCTTAGTTCACCTGGGTTTTGTTTGGAGTTGTGTGTTTGTTCTGTTAATGCTTTTAACAGTAGCTCAATTTTTGCATTTATTAGTATTAATATTAGAACATCAACAACCTGGTAGTGTCTTGAGCTTCCAGTTAATAATCTATGGAGAGACTATTCTCTTTGCTGTTACTCTATTGTTAACTCTATTTGTATGTTTCATGGTTCATGAAGGTCTTACACCAACATTTTTCCTTCTCATCAGATGAGCACACGCAAAGAGTTCATGCAGTCAAAACCCCAAACAACCATGGAAAAGAAGGCAGCTCACACATGCTCTGATTGTGGAAAGAGTTTCATGCAAAATTCTGGACTCCAGCGACACAGACGCATCCACACGGGAGAGAAACCATATCTGTGCTCACAGTGTGGGAAGAGTTTTTCTCAAAAAGACTACTTCAAATCTCACCAGCGCGTCCACACAGGAGAGAGGCCACACCAATGCTCGCACTGCGGCAAGAGCTTTGGATGCTTATATGCTTTGAACGAACATCAGCGTGTTCACACTGGAGAGAAGCCATATGGATGTTCTCAGTGTGGGAAGAGTTTTAATAAAAAACGTCATCTTAAGACTCACCAGCGCCTTCATACAGGAGTGAGGCCGTACTGCTGCTCACAGTGCGGGAAGAGCTTTAATGAGAGCGGGGCTCTGATGAACCACCAGCGCATCCATACAGGAGAGAAACCATACTGCTGCTCACAGTGCGGGAAGAGTTTCAGCGTAAGAGGGGCTCTCACCAGTCACCAGCGCATCCATACAGGAGAGAAGCCATACGAATGTTCACAATGTGGGAAGGGTTTTACTCGTACAACTAATCTCAAAGCTCACCAGCGCATCCATACAGGAGAGAAGCCGTATCAGTGCTCAAAGTGTGAGAAGTTCTTCAGTTATTCAAACGTTCTGAAGAAACACAAGTGCAGATAATGTCCTTTGCGTTTGTATGCTACAGAGAAACGACTGTTCTGCCTAAACACTTAGATCCCACTCTCTACAATAATTCTAATGTTACACTAACGTCAACACACAATGAGGTACTATACGAGAAATCAGGGGTCTATGTAACTATGGACAGTATTGCATGGACAGATTATTTTCACCACTATTAAAACTTCAGTTTCACTTGAACGTGATAGTGACTGATGCTCACCACTGTATTAATGATGTGTAACAGCATCTGCTTCTCCTGAAGAGGCACTACCTCTTAAGATGTATCAAACTGTTTGAGAGTAATCATGTACAAATTGTGATGTTTGCTGTAGCAGCTGTTATTTCCAAATAAAAACTGTAAACAATACATGATGCTTGGGGTCCAGTGTTGAACCGTAGGCGCAGTTGCAGTGGCACCCAGTGTGGTGTTCTGCTGCTCACTTAAATCACCGTTCTTCTCCATTACAATGCTTGGTTTGAACTTCAGCAGGCGTTTTCACCATGTCAATATGCCTAAATGTATTGAGTTGCTACTGTGTGACTGGCTGATTAGATATACAGGTGTACCTAATAAAGTGTGTATATGGTATGTAAAGTAATGATTGTTGTTTTGTGTAGCTGAAGGATTATGTGAATGTGAACACACCCTAAATCAAAATTAAATCAGTTATAAGATGGACATTGATTGCTAAACACTATTAATATTACATGTATTGTACTGCACAATTGCAATAGAAAAACATCATAACTAAAGACATTCACATTTACAGTTTACTTCACATCCTAAATCAAATGTAAAATCGTAAATGATAAGCTATTAGTGTCTCAGATTACACAGATTTGGTTACAAAATTGCAATATTAACTACTAGGCTAACTGGCCATCTGTGAACTCTGTGCTAATGTTCCATTCACACCACACAAATAGTCAATTTTGTTTAGCCAATTTAACCAAATCTATGAACATAGTAACAGTCTAAAAACCAGATACTAAAATCACACTGATTTGTAATCAGAAATAAAGTTTGGTACAAGCTAGTCACGAGCTGTATCCCAGCATATAAATACAGACACCAAAGCTCGCTAGTTAGCTGTCCTACTTCTAAACATTGTTATAGTTTTTGTAGTTTAGAAATGTTTAGCTACTCTTAAACTCTTGATTATTTAATATTTAAGATAGTAAACAACTGATACTAAACATGTCCTGTTTGTACCACAGTGAATAGGCTAATTAGCAGCTATTAGCTAGCGTGTGTTTGCTAAAAGTGGTCTATTATTTCAAGATCTGTATGCTAATGATACCTACATAAATATGTGACTATGTTAAGAATGTAGTAAAGTAAATAAAGACTCAGATACTAAAATCACACGTTTGTAGCTGGGACTAAGATTAATTTTGAAGCTACACTGGATGTTTCTAGTCAGCCATTATCTTTATCAGAACCAATTCTTGAAACAGAAGATCCAGTCAATCAATCTCTGTGTTCTTAGTCTAGTCTAAGCGCTCACGCTGACACAGACTCATCACATATGCATTTGGGTATACATATAATCATACTTATAAATTAGTAATACATCCTTCATCATCCAGTTAGCTGTGTGCTAATGTTGATCCTAGAAAATAATGATAATCATTATGTATTGGAAACTTTTAGCTCCAGAAGTATTGTGACACACTTCTTAATTCTTGAATTCAGGTATTTCATTCAGTCCCATTGCCACAGGTGTATAACATCAAGCACCTATCCGTGCAGTCTGGCTTTAGAAACATTAGTGAAAGAATGGGTCGTTCTAAAGCATTTACTGAATTCAAGCATGGTATGGCATTTAAGGAAGTCACACATATATAATATGAGAAAAGAAACATACAGCATCGTGTGATTCTCTGATTGGTTACTTAATCATAATAATCATGAAAACGTAGTTACATATTTGAACAACAGATTGTGCTCTTATGCCACAATAACTCTCCCTGGATTTCTATAGTCTTTGTGACCTTGAGAAAAGTTCACTCTAAATCCATTTGCTTATCAATCAAACTACAAATGATTGAGTATCATGTTGATTATTCACTAATTAACTAAATTACACATGAACATGTGTATAACACAACCCAAGAATCATCTGAGTGCTAACTTTAAAAATATTATGCTCTAGTAAGAATCCTTCCAAAAGTCAGTGTGTCCCTGTCAACAAAGTTATTATCACTAGTTAAACAAAATTGCTTCACAAAAGTTCCTGCTTAACAAAACAAATTAATCTAAAAACTGCTTTGGGCAGGTTCTGATCTTTGTGTCCTATGAACAAGGTCATTTGGTGACGTTTCCCTCATAGATATTCCATGATCAACCATGAGTGGTATTATTTAAAAGTATCTGTGTTTGGAGAATTCCAGGAGAAAGTTACCTGCCTGTCCTAATACTTTTGTTCTTATAATGTAGTATTCTTTCTATAAGATGTATTAGGGCACATTTTTATGGTAAAAAAGTAATAGCTCTTGTTCTGAAGCTTTAAGACTCAAGTTACCAAACACTAGGCACAAAGTTCAGTTAATACTATAGTCTATAAGAACTATGACTTAAAGGCTAAACAAAGGGAAAACTATCAGTGTGTGTCTGCTGGTAGATCTTTTAATAATAAGGTAACTTCAATAAAATGGTAAATACTCACATTCCAAACCTTCTTAAAACTACTACGCACAGAAAATTCATTTCAATATTCTGTTCAGTTGCATTAATTAGGATCATGAATATGCACATGCTTGAAAATATCGTACCTCATCTGTGATTACTCACCTAGTCTGAATATTTACGATCTTCCAAACGGTGCTAAAGATCATCCTCCCACACTCAGAACTCTGATAATGATGTGTGAAATAGTCCACATGGCTGCCCATTGCATTGTCCTTAAATCAGCATGTGTCTTTAATTTCAGATGTATTTAAAGACCTCACTCTGCACTCTTTTGAGGCACTAGAGAGAAGGTTCCTTGTATTTGTCTTCTTTCGGATTGAAGTTGCTGGTCCTCTAAGTTGTTGGAACTGAAAGAG
Organism: Ancistrus triradiatus; assembly: GCA_025084515.1. Lineage (NCBI taxonomy): Eukaryota > Metazoa > Chordata > Actinopteri > Siluriformes > Loricariidae > Ancistrus > Ancistrus triradiatus. Next base: position 45,241 of record JAJAGP010000706.1, on the reverse strand, counting down.
AACCAAAGCCAGTGCTTTAACGTGAGGTAAGTACCTTTATAAGGGATGCCTGATTATTAGGCGTAGTTATTTAGGTGTTTAGTTGGAAAATGTTTTTAAGAGGTACAACATATGTATGTTGCTGCTCTTACGTTCTTAGTAGTTCACCTGGGTTTTGTTTGGGGTTGTGTTTTTGTTCTGTTAATCATTTTAAAAGTAGCTCAATTTTTATGTATTTGTTAGTATTAATATTAGTACATCAACCTAGCAGCCTCTGACTTTCTGGTACTATATTATTGACTCTGTTGGTAGGCTTCATGATCCATGAAGGTTTTATACCAACATATTTTTCCTTCTCATTAGATCACTATAAAGCTCTGATGAACCACCAGCGCATCCATACAGGACTGAAACCATACTGCTGCTCACAGCAGTTTCAGTGTAAGAGGGACTCTCACCAGTCACCAGCGCATCCATACAGGAGAGAAGCCATCAGTGCTCAAAGTGTGAGAGATGCTTCAGTTATTCAACAGATTTGAAGAAACACAAATGTAAGTCCTATGTGTTTGTACGCAACGGATAAAAGACTGTTCTGTTGTGCTTTTACAGGATCTGCTCCTGAAGCTGGATTATGTACAAATTGTGATGTTTTGCAACATTGCTTTTGTTTAAACTGAAAACAATACATGGTGCTGATGGTCCAGTGTTGAATTGTAGCCTCAGTTGCCCGTTAGCTGAAAGGAGTGGCACCCGGTATGGTCTTCTGCTGCTGTAGCCCATCTGCATCAAGGTTGTGCATTCAGAGATGCTCTTCTGCATACCTTTTTTGTTTCTATAGCTCGAACCAGTCTGGTCATTCTCCTGTGACCTCTGACATCAACAACTCATTTTCACCCTAAGAACTACTGCTTACTGGATATTTTCTCTTTTTCAGACCATTTTGCAAACTCCAGAGAAAGTTGTGCATGAAAGGCCATTTTGACCATGTCCATGTATTGTCATTGTCATGGTAAATGTATTCCAAGGAAAAATGTAGTGTGAATTTTCATAGTAAAACTGTGAATTGCTTGACAGTTTTAATGTGAACTTTTACAGTTTGAACTGACCATGAATTATTTCACAGTTGTACTATGAATTTTGGTGGTAATTTGGCCACTTCATGGTTCTACTGTCAAATTTCACAGTACATTTTTTCCTGGTTTGAGTTGCTGCTATATCCCAGAAGTTGAATCTGTTCATCTGGACATAGATGTTGTTGGAGAAACGTTTCGTCACTCATCTAAGTGACTTCTTCAGTCTCAGCAGTTGGAAAACTTCCCCAATCTTATATACAGCACCATTGCATAACGACTGGTACCAGCACCATTGCATAACAATGGGACCGGTGATCAGTTTAATATGCAGATTGACATAGCCATTAACGGCAATGGCCAGGATTGGGGAAGGGATGGCGATGGCTCCATTGTAAGAGGGTGAGAGAGGTTTACTTGAGGCCCCCTCCCGGTTCAGGGATGGAACGTTCCCTTTTGCAAAAAATGGATTCTTTTACTCCGCGTTCAAACCATCGTTCCTACTATCAAAGGAATGCACGTTCTTCATCCTTGAAAGAGTGGCCACTGGCCTGTAGGGGGTTTTGTAAACCCAAGGTTCCTGACCCGATGAGGGGTAGCTCTTCTATTGATGTGCCATCGTTTCGCAAGTGGCTGTTTGGTTTCCCCGATATACAATTCCTGGCAATCCTCCCGGGGCAGTTAACAGCAGGTTACACTACATTAATCTGATTTGTGCTGGGGACCCATCTTGGGGTGGGACCAGTTTCTGGCGTAGTGTATTTGGGGTTGCAAGCCAGGAGACGCAGTTTTGTCCAATATGCGTCTCAATGTTCCGAGTTCTTGACACATATGAATCACAACTGGTTTCCGCTTAGGACTGCGGTTGTGTTTTCCTCTCGTCGATATGACTGGAGCCACTTTTGGGCGTCTTACCGGCTTTGACAAAGGCCCAGTATCGGATAACCACATTTGCCAAGGGCATGCTTAATTTGGAGGAGATTTCTCTCCATCTTGGCACGGCTGGTGTCAGAGTGGGGACGCTGTCTGCTTCGGTGGTACCGTGTCCTGATGACTCCGAGTTTGTGCCTCCAGTGGTTGATGAGGTCATCAAACCTAAGTTACTGATCCGTAGGTGGTGGCTTACGGTAAACATCGAATTTCATCATCTGTTTATGTATTTAGGTAAAACCAACAAGTAGGGGTCCGCCTCCCCTGGGGATAAATCTGTGGGACCAGAGGCCGGTCATAGCTTGTCCTGATTCTAAAAGGCTTCAGACAATCTATCCCCTTATTCTGTAACCCTACCAGGATCTCGTTTCAGGGGCTCATAAGTTTTAATGTACTTAAGGAGGTCATAACTTTCTAATAATAGGAACGATGGTTTTAACGCGGAGTAAAAGAAGCCATTTTTGTAAAAAGGGAACGTCCATCCCTGAATCGAGGAGGGGGCCTCAGAGTACACCTCTCACCATCTTACAACGGAGCCATCGCAGCCCTTCCCCAATCCTGTGTGAATGGCACACGTGCCCACTGTCGTTAATGGCTATGTCAATCTGCATATTAAACTGATCACTGGTCCCATTGTTATGCAAAGGTGTTGTATATAAGATTGGGGAAGTTTTCCAACTGCTGAGACTGAAGAAGTCACTTAGATGAGTGACGAAACGTTTCTCCAACAAAATCTAAGTCCAGATGAACAGATTCAACTTCTTGGATTTTCTTACCTGGATCATTGAGCATGCATTAAGACGTTTTGAAGCTATATGATCGGCTGATTATATATTTGTCTAACAAAGCAGTTGAACAGGTGTTTGTGTTTATGCTGTACAATAATGATTTGTTGTTTATGTACCTGAAGGATTATATGAATGTGAACACACCCTTAAATTAAATTGAAATCAATTATAAGATACAACTCAATCACTATTGATTAACACTGCTATTAATACCACATGCAAATAGAAACAAACTAAAATCACAAACTAAAGACATTCATAGTTACAGTTTAATTCACATCCTAAACAAATTAAAAATGGTAAATTATAAGCTATTAGTGCATTCTATTACACAGATTTGGCTCCAAAAATTACAGTTTTAACAACTAGACTGTGAGCTGTGTGCTGCTGCTCCCTACACCAAACAATTAAAACTATCATTGTGATTAACCAATTTAAACAAATCTCAGAACATAGTACCAGTCTGCTGAAGTCAAATTGAAATACAGTGGAAATATTTAGCTACTATTAAACAAACCACAAACATTTAAGATGCGTCTGATACTAAACAAGCACCTATTAGAGCTAATAGCAGCTATCTGCTAGAGGTAGCCTGTCAGAGTTGTGTGGCAATTACCAAATTAAATGAACAAGAATATAGTAAATGAATGAAATCACACTTATTTGTATCTGTGACCAAAGTTAATTTGTTAGCAGTTCCAGTCCCAGTTCCTTGTTTTGTAATTCCAGCTCACTCCATAACCGGATAGCTAGCTGACCATTTAGCTGTGTGCTAATGATATCTCTCTAAATAATGGTTACTAATGTGTATTTGGATATGTTTGGCTACTTTTAAATAAACTGCAAAGATATATGAAATAGCAAACGTGATAATAAACATGCCCTGTTTCTAGCAGAGCTGTCGCTCCCTGTCCAGTAGAGGTGGCCTGTTTACACAGCCTCTTGCGAACACAAAATTGTGACTATGGTGTTTGGCTAAATTTATTCTACTAGTATGAACTTGAAGGTGTAAATCAACTAATTAACTACAGTTTGTTAGCAGAGTATGTTATGGTTGTATGCATAAATCTTGTTACTTGACAATAGGTCACTGGTTATTTGGCAACATATCAGCGGAGTGAATCTGTTTCAGTGATTGTGCTATCACAAATATCAGGACGGTGAGAACTTCATTCAGATTATTGTAAGGTCAGAACTAACTGTTGTATAGTATGTACTAAGAAAGACAAATATTTTGTGGTGGAAAAGAAAGGTAGCCAGGGAATTGATTTTCTTGATCTGGATTTAATTAACAAACATTCAGTGATAAAAGTAATCTGTAACGGAACAGTGTACTTTAATTCTTAGAGCAGACATACAGTACATATACAAGTTAGTACGGTTTGTGGAAATCTACCATACTATACAATTTTATTTTATTTATTTGAACGGATAAACTGATATCATCACAGTAGGACAACAGTAGCATAACAATAGTCTTGAATTTCCTCCATTTGTACACAATATGTCTGACTGTGGATTGGTGGAGTCCAAACTCTTTAGAGATGGTTTTGTAACCTTTTCCAGCCTGATGAGCATCAACAACTCTTTTTCTGAGGTCCTCACAAATCTCTTTGTTCTTGCCATGATACACGTCCACAAATGTGTTGTGAAGAGCAGACTGAAGATTCCTTTCTTTAAATATAAAAGCAGGGTGCCCACTCACCACCCCCCTGATGGTCATCACATTGATTTTGAAAAAACACCTGAATCTAATTTCACCTTCAAATTAATGCTATTCCTAGAGGTTCACATTACTTTTTCCACTCACTAATATGAATATTGGGATTCATTTTCCTTCAATAATAAATGGCCAAGTCTTAATATTTTTGTCTCATTTGTTTAACTGGGTTCTCTTTATCTACTTTTAGGACTTGTGTGAAAATCTGATGATGTTTTAGGTCATATTTATGCAGAAATGCAGAAAATTCTAAAGGGTTCACAAACTTTCAAGCACCACTGTAGGTTGCACTAGGGTATATTCAGTATACTTTAAACTTCTCAAGTCGCTAAATTAAACTTACAATGGATTTGTCGGAACGTATCCCTATCGTAAATCAGGGAGGAACTGTACTTGAGCATTTTTTTGGAGAAATTAAATAAATTTAAATAAATTGTGTTAAATCAGTTCATATCAGTTTATTATGTTTCACATCCAACTGTTTATAACAAAGAAATACAAAAATTAAATGCAAAATACCAGAATTTAATTAACTCTTTTGATTTGCAAAATGTACTATAATACAAGTTTATTATTATTATTTGTTGTTTGTTTTTTAATGCTGAGTAGGGTGTCCCTGGTGGTGCTCCTGGATGGGCTGCCACAACAAATACCCTGCTATCCTCTGTCAGTGGGACATCATCAGGGGTAGTCCAAGTGTGTCTAGAGATGCATATTTCCACTGTCCCATGCATCATCTATCTACAGTGTTTGCAGAGCTAAGACAATCACTGGCTGCCATGCCACTGAGATGCTTTCAGAAAGAGGCAAGAACAAAACATAGTGCATACAAAATGCTACTTCACAACCTTATTGCTACAAAAAAATAAATAAATAAAAATAGTCGTGGTCAGGGGGTACCTCCTCCAGGACAGACACCTCTGCAGACATGGGAGGCATGGGGATGACCTTGTGGCGAATGGCCACCACCTCCTCATTGACTCTGTGGACGATGTGGTGGACAGTGGAACGAAACATTCCAAACACTCTGGAGACCACCGAGCACTGCTAGGCCCTCGTGCTGGTTGAAAAACCTGTCCAGCACAGGAACACACAGGTTCATCCTCATGTACAGGGGTCTGGACCGCTTAAAAAGTGTTAAATAAATAATAGTTACTTAAATAATAATAGCATGATATAATTAGTTAATAGTATTATAAAATGTAAAAATATAACTTATATATAAAAAACTTGAATAACGCTCAAAGCCTATCTACCAAACGTTTTTTAGCTGATTAATGACAAACCATTTTTTTAAATATGAAATTAAGATTATGGGTATTTTACTTATGAAATATTATAACTTATATTGTCAGAGTACATTGACATTAGCCATACATTAACTAACAGTTGTTTAAGCTGCGCGTTGTTAGCTAACAGTAATGACATTATCATCACTGTTAGCTAACAACGCGCAGCTTAAACAGTTTTACCTAGTGATGGACCTCTCGCATCACTCTTCTTTTTCTTCTTCTTCTTCTTTCGGCTTCTCCCTTTATCAGGGGTCACCACATCAAGTTAAACGTTTCCACCTCACCCTGTCCTCCACGTCTTCTACCTCACCCAAACTCCCTGCATATCTTCATTTACCACTACCAAATAACTCCTCTTTGCGTCTTCCTCTCCGTCTCTTGCCTGGGAGCTCATCGCCAACTCCTCCTACAATATATTTCCACTATCCCTCCTTGCACATGTCAAAACCATTCAGTTTCCGTCTCGAATTTGTTTCTCCCAATTTTCCAACCTTGTGCTGTCACTCTGATGATCTCATTCCTAATCCTGTTTCCACCCTCGACACTCCTAAAGAGAACCTCAACATCTTAAGTTCTGCCACCTCCAGCCTGTTCCTGTCTCTTTGTCAGTGCACCACTTGTCTTAGAGCTGCCATACAACAAGGCTGGTCTCACACTCTCTTATAAATCTTTCCCCTTTCACTTTTGCCTGTGACCCTTTTGTCACACAGACACTCCTGACACTCTTCTCCACCCACTCTATCCTGCCTGTACTCTCTTCTTTACCTCCTTTCCGCACTCCCCATTTCCTTGGACAGTTGATCAAAAGTACCTGAACTCCTGGACCTTTGTGACCACAAAAACTTTAACTTTGTGAGTCTAAAAGCAGAAATATGACTCCGCCAGTGGAGGTGCCTGAAGTGAAGCATCTCCTGCTCTAATAATAAAAAACAAAACCACTAAACTCAAAATTTCTGGCTCCATCTTTAAAAACCTACGCAGCGTTTCGTGAAGCTACGGTACCCGCAGAACCAGCAGCGCTGTGTGATGCAAACAGGAACCGTCTCATTTCAGTTCGGCCTTTGTAGCGGGCTACGCAGCCTTCGAAGGATACAGCTCCTGAATTGGGACGCACCCTAGATGTCATGAATTGAACAACGCCATCTTCTGTTAAACGCATTTCTTCACAGGTTTATCAGGAAGTTACGTTGGCTTGGAAAGCACGTGGGTACTGTGTAGGAAAGCGTGGAGGCCTGTGACACCACATGTGAGCCGATACAAACGCTAAACATAACTGCTAGTGCACGTTGTGCAGATTTGAAACGATACTTATTATCATCGAGAGGTGTACAGGTTATCATGACCGAGCCGGAGAGATATCCGTCACCAAATTTAAGTTGGCCAACTCAAGAACCAGGGCTCAAATCGCCCGTTTTCCAATGGACACCTCAGCAAGGAGCGGATAAGTTTCAAGCATCCAGAGACTGGAGCTGGTTTCAGCATGGACCGACAGCTCCCTTCAACACAACATCTGGTATCGGTAGCTACGGGGCTCCAGGACTCCCACAACAGCGTTATCCTGGTAAGCCGTGGCCACGAGATAAGTAGTGTTTTAAGCATGTACTGGTGTTGCATAGAAATCCCCATGACTTCCACGTGAGCTCTGTCACGAAGGTGATTTGGTTACAAGAACGCTATTTATGTTCATCTTTGTGAAATTGTATTAGTAAGTTCGTCTGTTGAATGCTGTAAATGTAAACTGGATGTGCAATCCCAGGAAAAAAATACTGTGAAATTTGACAGTAGAACCATGAAGTGGCCAAATTACCACCAAAATTCATAGTACAACTGTGAAATAATTCATGGTCAGTTCATAGTCCACCAAGTTTGTAGTTGTACTATGAAATTTCACAGGAGAACTATGTAGTGGCCAAATTACCATCAAAAATTCATAGTAGAACTGTGAACATCATGGTCAAACTGTAAAAGTTTTAAAACTGTCAAGCAATTCACAGTTTTACTATGAAAATTCACAGTACATTTGTTCCTGGGATACAGTTTTTGCCGGTTCTGCCAGGTTCTAGCTTCAGTGATTTTGCTTCTCAGGCAGTGTCCAGTCATACACTATATGACCAAACATACGTAGAAATGCTGTCCAATTAGTGATCTATTATTTCAGCCACACTTACTGCTAACAAGTTCCTTATACGAGGTGTACAGGTACGGAAGGTATCTGGATTGGGTTATATTGAACTCGTACCTTAAGTGCTCTCAATATGACACTTGGATCGTTTCAGTCTCTCCAACAAGCCACCCTGCCTTTCTTATACATGGTCCATAGCACCTCTGATTGAGACCTTGGCTGTCATGCGCAGGGCCCAGATACTAACTCAATCAGACCCGTTTGAGATGAATGAAATGTCAACATTGAGGGCTGACTGCCCAACATTGTGGGTGGCACAGTGGTGCAGGCAGTTAGCGTGGTCGCCTTACAGTTTCAGTTGCATGAGTATAATTATTTGTTCTAAATTGGTCCAGTGTGACTGTGTCTGATTAGTATCGATGTAACCTTGCTCTTGTCCTGAATAGCCACTGAGGTTGATGTGACGTTCAATAGAGAAAATAAAACTTGTCCAACATCATGTCCAATCTAGGGGACAAACTTAATACTAATACCCATTCTTTTGGATGTCACTTATGGATGTCCATAAACTTTTGGATATATAGTGTACATGTTAAACCAGACACACACACAGACCTGGCCCTGTGCAGCATGGCTACATAGTTAGTTAATGAATTTTGAGTACCTGTTGCTTTAAATGAAAACGAGCTTTTCGTGTTACCTAGTGCTTAACAGCCAAAGAAACACATGGTCTAATTATTTTTTTTAATATTTGACTTTCCCATGTTTGGCTCAGACAGTTGATCCCTCTGTTAGGAAAAGTTTTCATGTCAATCCTGTGTTATAATCCTGGTTGGAAAAGACTGCAGTCAAGCTGTCTGCCCAAAAATTATGAGTGCACAAACGTTACACACTAAGGTATGGTATATGGATATTCTTCTGCATTATGTGTTACATGCTACACTGTACTTTGTAACCAAATAGTGTGAGCGCTGATGAAGGATTAGAGTATGACTTACACAAAATATGCAACAACATATGAGCTACTGTCTTTGACTTTACATCTACAAGGTGGAACAATATGGGTGATGTGTCTAATAAAGTGCACAGTGAGTGAACACAGTGTTTAAAAACTTCAGCAGCACTGCTTTGTCTGATCCATATCAGCACAACACACATTAAAACACACCCACCACCACATCAGTGTCACTGCAGTGCTGAGCATAATCCACCAAATAGTACCTGATCTATGCTGATCCTGTGGGGTCCTGACCATTAGAGAACAGAGTAAAGGGGACTAACAAAGCATGTAGTGGTAGAACTACAAAGTGCTTCTATATGGTTAGTGGAACTGATAAAATGGACAATGAGTGTAGAAACAAGGAGGTGGTCATAATGTTCTGGGTATGTCGGAAGCATTTCTGGAACATGCTTTACTAATTTACAGTTGGTAAAATACTGAAGAAATTTTAAAGAAATAGCTTTTAGGAGTATACACACACCTGTATCAAAAGTTATATCTGAATTTTAATCATAGTTTGCCAAGATAAAATATTGTCTAAACTAAATTGCTAGGGATATTCGTTAATTTTAAGAGGCATGTTTTTCAGCTCGAATGGAGTCTTTTAATGAGAAGTCTCTCACAAAGAACCGGTCTTCCACACAGTTTCCAACAAACACTGTTTTGAGGAGCACATTTTTTATATTTATAACATCTTGACATTAGGTCAAGAAAGCCAAGTGTTTTTGTCATTTTATTCACTTGTTGTAATTTGACTTGTTAAAGGTCATCATGATTATCGACCTGGGAGGCAAGTCCATGGCCAAAACCAATGGAGGAAAAAGGTAATGTGTGTGTGCACGACTATCTAGGCTACCTACTAAAAGGGCTTTTCAGGATTGGTCCCCAATACTTTGCCAATCTTGTTTATTTTTTCAAATATTTATATTTTGCATTTATTACATATTAGGACAAAATGCTCTCTCTCTCCAGAAGACAAAACAGAACGAACCAGAATTCAGCCATTATTGTGACACTTGCGATAGAGGATTTAAAGCTCAGGCCAAGTATGATGAGCATGTTGCCCAGCATGTAAAGGTACAGGAATAAATTACACACACAACCCTCAATTTCCAAAATCTTGTTTTGCTTTACTGTTGTACCAGATGTAAAGATAGTAACTAATATGTTTTGATCCCCTTTCAGTGTTCTGTTGAAGACTGCAAATTTACAGCACATGAGAAGCTTGTCAAAATCCACTGGAAAAATGTAAGTGCATTGGTCCAGTTATGTGTGTACCTGTTTGAAGATGTATTACTTCTGTTAGTTTTGAATACATTATAACATTTTACGTCTTCTTAACAACAGGTTCAGAGAAAGCTAAACATCTGTGTTTTTCAGAATCACTCCCCTGGTGCAAAACGAATCAAGCTGGACACCACAGAGGAAATAGCAAAATGGAGAGAGGAAAGGAGACGGTAAGATTCTCGGGCGTTTCTCAATAGCAAGTACTCGAAGTTTGGACTTGCATACTTCCTAGTCTGGACTTTGCAAATTCGACTTGCTAGTACATTCTCTTGAGGGCAGGAGGATGCAGTTTGGTTATTCTACGATTGTAACAGCAGCGTACTTGGCTATGTAGACTTCATAGTTTGTTTTTTACACCTAGATAAAAACCTGAAATGTATTGTAGAAAGCCTGTCAGTGGTGGAAGAAGTGCTCAGATCTATTACTTTCTATTGAATAGCTTAATGAACCTTACCTTCCCAAACATAAGCAAGCACCGAGCAAGTCTGATTTTAGAAGGAAATTTTAATTCTGAACTGCAATTTATATCAGAAAATTTATATTTAGAATACAGGTTGAATAAATAATACATATAATGCATAATAAATAAGGTAATAACTTTATGTCACATCTCCGAATCGTCTGAGCAATTTTTTACGTAGGCTCTATCTTGATAAACTAACCATATGGTTGAATTTTAAACAAGTACGTTCTTGCTTAAATATTCTTATGACTTTATTCCATGAGACAGTAACAGGATTACTTTGAAAATTATACATCCAGTTTTGAGTCTTCTCATCTGACATTACTGAGCTGACAGTGCATTGTGGGATATTTTGCTGTCTAAGTACACAAGTCTGCTCCGATGCATCCTCAATAATATGGGTGGAGAAAGAACACATCCGGGGATTTGGAGCGGACTTGGTTAGATGCGAACTTTGAAATGGAACAGGACTTGGATTGCGACTGATGACGTTTCACAAGTACCTTATTTTTCGGGCTATAAAGCGCACCGGGTTATAAGGCGCGATATCAACGATCGGCTGCTAACGGATCTATTTTCATACATAAAGCGCACCGGGTTATAAGGCGCATGAAATGAAACAAAACTCTTAAGTTCCGTCTGAAACTCAGTTTGGTCTTCAGGGCGTCTTCTTGCTTCCTCCACTTCCGTACCATTGATTCGTTAATGTTGAATTCTCTCACAGCTGCTCTATGTCCATGTTGTACTGCGTGACTGATAGCGTTGTGTTTGAAATCCGCTTCGAAAATGAATGAATGCACGTACCCTAATGCTGAAGCACATACCGTATTACTCCGCGATGCTGCGCACTACGGTTGCCGTAAGCTTCGTAACTTACCAAGGCCGTGCTAAAACATTTTGACAGATTTATGAGCGCCGTGTACCATCTACAATCGGTTCTAGGTCAGAAAGCACAACCAGAATTAATTCATACATTAGATGCACCGCATTTTAAGGAGCACTGTCGATTTTTGAGAAAGTTAAAGGATTTTAAGTGCGCCTTATGGTCCGAAAAATACGGTACACAAGAATACAAACACAGAAAAGTACGCATATTGAGAAATGGCCTCTCATAGGCCCTCACAATAGCAATTGTCAAACAGCAGATAAATATGGTTGCTAGTCCTGTTTGAATGCTAAAGTTGGTTTTTCCTAATCAACTAAATCGGCAGAAGTGATTACCGGCAGCATTTACGTAGTCACTCCAGTAGATTAGGACATTACATTGTGCTGTACTGTACATTCAGTGGTGCTTGAAGGTTTGTGAACACTAAGATTTTCTGTATTTCTTCATAAATTACCTAATATATCAATATATTTTTACAGTAGTCCTACAAGTAGATAAAGAAAACCCAATTAAACAAATGAGACACACAGTATACCTGTTTTTTTAATTGAAGAAAGTGATCCAGTGTTGCATATCTGTGAATTGCAAAAAATATGTAAACTTCTAGGATTATCAGTTCATTTAAAGGTGAAAAGAGTCAGCTGTTATCAACCAATGGGATGTCAAGCTGGCTGTTAAAAGAACAAGGAACTGTTAAGTCTGAACTTCACAATACGTGTTTGTGGAAGTTTCACAAATAAATATTTCTGAGGACCTCAGAAAGAGTTGTTGATTCACGCTGGAAATGGTAAATTATAACAGTTAGTTACGACCTCACAATCTGATTGGATGAGAAGCATTCTCACCATGATGATATTTGTGATAACAACACACCTTTGTGACACAAAAACGGTATCCCTCCGCTGACCTACACACATGACAAGCACAAATAACACAATAACCCTAATAACTAAATTCTATCGTTTAATTCTTATTTTTTAATTTTTAGTCCCTTTAATCTTCGCATATTTGCACTTTGTATTCAGAACTAACGTTACATGGTAGTCTTTTGTAGTGTTTTGTAGCATACTGTAACATACATCGTCAGTACCACTCTGATTTATGGTGTGTTTGTAATGTGTGCATTGGAAACCTTTTTCTTAGCCAATTCCTCTGTACAGAACAGTTCAGCTCTGGGATGTTGGTGGGTTTCCTCATGTGAACTGCTTGCTTCAGGTCTTTCCACAACATTTCCATTAAACTGAGGTCAGGACTTTGACTTTGCAATTCCAAAATAAGGCACCCTTCGGCACCAGAGTCTGCTCTGTCAATAACCAGAGTCAGCAGCTGTCAGTGCACTGTATCACCAACTGATTCAGTGAATGTATGTGGCAAGGTAATGTATGGGTTCAATAGGTTAATGGCCTTAATAGTAAGATTATCAGCCTTATCTGGCCACAGACTTTATGCAAGCTATGCACTACTACATGTACAGGGTCTTCTGCTGGAATGTAGTTTCCTTCGTTTAGATATTCTCATTTAAATCAGAAGGTTTTTGATATTATCCATCTACAAACATTTCTCCAATAGCTTTCTGGATTGTGCACATGATCTTTAGCAAACTACAGCTTGTTCTTTTTGGGACACCGATGGCTTCCCCCTTGTGATACTGTCATGCACACCATTTTTTCGGTAATGTCATGTTGGTTAACTCATGAGAATTAGTATCAGCCAATGTGAGAGGCATTTTGTTGATTAGAATTTACCCTGTGCTCCTTTCTGACCTCACAAACTGTAACACAACTTGCTTTTGGAGTGATCTTGTTTGGCTGACCACTCCTTTCATTTATACACAGTCTGTCTGACTTGATTGGTGGAATCCAAGCTATGCAGAATTGGTTTTGTAAACGTTTCATCCTGATGAGCATCGACAACTCTCTTTCTGAGGTCCTCTGAAATCCTCATTGGTTCATGCCATGATCCACTTCCACAAAAATGTTGTGAAAATCAGAATTTGCACAGTGATTGTGAGAATCAAGATCCCCTTTCTTTAAGTACATTTAGGAAATCTGTGAAGTCTGATGTTTTAATTCATATTTATGCAGAAATATAGAAAGATTAAAAGGTTTCACATATCTTCAAGCGGCACTGTAAGGTTCCAGTAATTCACAGAGAAGATCAGAGTCATGTCATCCAGACCTTGGCAACATGTGCGAAGCTGATGTCTATGGTGTAGTGGTTGTTTAAAATTTGTCGACGAACTCATTTTTGTATGAGCCGAGCATGCTAAGAGTATGATTGTAATGGATTTTGCAGTCTTTTTGTGACATGCATACTGTATTTCAGGTTACGTGTTATAAATAGCTTTTGCTGAAGTGCGAGGAGAAGTTGCTGTGGTTACCAGTCCATACAGGCAGAGCCTGTTTGTAAACACATTTTGAGTCACTCCCAGTTACATTTTAATCAGGGTTATGGAGTTGTGATTGTAAAACAATTATTCATGCATGTTGTTGAATCTTGTTGTAGGTTCAGTAACCTGAAATCTTAACTGATATGCTTGGACAGCAACTCTGGTCTTTCTTTCTTTTTAAAAAAAAACACGTTTTATTGCACTTAACAACAGAAATTATTACCAAATAACAGCATCATCATCTTTCTGGGGGAAAAATGTAAATGTCTAAATACTTGCAGAAATAAGCAATATTAAAGTAGTACACATGGTAGCGGCATATTTTTAGTTTTTGATCCTAGTCCCAGTTATCAGCAGTTGTAATGCTGGAAACCGTATGAAGTTTTCATCTTTTCATAAATGGCACCATTGTCACTGAATGTTCTTTTGGCACCAGTCGCTCAATATTCCCAGTTTATGAGCTGCAAGTTGTAATGCAGGGAAACAGTTTCTCTGCATTTTTTTTCCACTATTTTTGAATATTGGTCTTGTGAACGCAAGCATTGTCCGATACTAATTATCTCAATATGGCATTAATCGGTCTATCACTACTGCTGAGAATGATCCACCACCCAAATAGTACCTGATCTGTGCTGGTCCTGTGGAGGTCCTGACCATTAGAGAACAGGGTAATGGCGAGTACAAAGTATGTAGAGAAACAGATGGACTACAGACTGTAATTGTTCAACCACAAAGTTGAACTAATATAAAGGTGTGCCTAAGTGATCTACGAGTGTACATTCTGGTGAAACTTAGGTTGTCCACTCATGGTTTTGGAGTGTTTCAATATCAATTTCAAATTTGGGTCAAAAAGGACTCCGGTCCTAGGTTAATTGATTACACTAAATTTGGCTCGTGTGTATGTACATGTACAGTGATGCTTGAAAGTTTGTGAACCCTTTAGAACTTTCTATATTTCTGCATAAATAGGACCTAAAACATAAGATTTTCACACAAGTCCTAAAAGTAGATAAAGGGAACCCAGTTAGACAAATGAGTCAAAAATATTATACATGGACATTTATTAATTGACGAAAATGATCCAATATTACATATTAGTGGGTGGCAAAAGTATGTGAACCTTTGCTTTCAGTATCTGGTTCTAGTATCAATATGTGCCATTGCCAGAAGGTTTGCTGTGTTTCCAGGAGACCGGTATTTACTCTAGGAGATCTGGACAAGGCCATAGAAGGTCTTGTCCAGAAGGACCCTTCAACAGGACCTGTATCTGCTCCTGTGCAAAGAGGAACAGGATGAGCACTGCTCAAGCAGGCCACTGCTGTGACTGTGTCTGACCAAACAATCAGAAATAGGCTTCATGAGGGTGGCCTGATCATTTCCCAGCACCGTAGAGCTCAGCTGGTATTTGTCATAGAACACCATAATTGGCAGATCCGCCACTGGCGCCCTGTGCTTTTCACAGATGAGAGCAGGTTTCACCTGAGCAGACGTGACGGGGTCTGGAGACTCCGTGGAGAACGTTATGCTGCCTGTAATATAATTCTGCATTACGGGCTGGTGGTGTGTCAGCGATGGTCTGGAGAGGCATATCCCTGGACGGACGCACAAACCTCTACAGGCTAGACAATGGCACCCTGACTCCTATTAGGTATCGGGATGAAATGCTGGTGCGGTGGGTCCTGGGTTCCTCCTGGTTCACTACAATGCCTGGCCTCATGTGGCGAGAGTATACAGGCAGCTTTTGGAGGGTGAAGGAATTGATACCATTGACTGACCTGCCCGCTTGCGTGACCTAAATCCAGTAGAACACCTCTGGGACACTTTTGGTCCATCCGATGCCGCCAGGTTGCACTTCAGACTGTCCAGGAGCTCAGTGATGCTCCGATCTAGATCTGGGAGGAGATCCCCCAGGACACCATCGGTAGTCTCATTAGGAGCATGCACCGACATTGTCAGGCATGCTTACAAGCATGTGGAGGCCATTTTTGAGTTGCTGCAATGGCATTTTGGCATAAATGGACTAGGTTGCTGAATCTTTTTTCGCTTTGATTTTAGGGGCGTTTTTGAATTCTCTGTAGGGTGATCATTTTCATTTCCATCAAACGATGTGACTTCCTGTCATTCTGAAAACTTACCCAGTCCGTATCAGGAAAGATGTTCTGCATGATTTTTTTCCTCCATTGAAATCTGATGTGTTTTCAAAGTGTTTCTTTTAATTTTTTTGAGCAGTGCGTGTGTGGAGATGGGTCAAATAGGGTCAAGCTAAAAAATATGATTAATCATGAAAATAATATCCTAACCATCTGACAGCCTGTATTTTGATCCAAGTGGCTCGCTGTGGATGTAACTTAAATGCTGCTTTCTGTGTACAGGAACTACCCAACACTACACAATGTGCAGAAGAAAATGAAGATGATGGAGGTCAAAGAAAAGAGAGGGGATGTGTTGCAAACTGCTCAGTTTGGGTGTGTTGGGAGAATCAAATTGCTGCTAATGTACAGCTTTAGAAGTTTGAGTCCGTTGTTACAGTTTGTCTTTAAATGTAGTTTGCAGCCTAACAGTTGTTTCTATTAAAGGCCATTAATTACTAATTAATATTAAAGGCCATTATTTACTAATTGCTTTGAACAGACGGTTTAAGACCCGCGGTTGTGGGAGAGACTTCAGGCATCACAGAGGAAGTGCATATAGTGGCCATCAAGGTTTTCATCCAAAGAGTGAAACAGTGGAGCAGCCCCCACTTGTCAGTTGCACCTCACAAGATGGAGATCCCCTAGGAGCACTGGCCAATAGTGACCCAGGTTAGCTTTATGTTCTATAACTAAACACCTTTAAGTCAAGAATAATTATTTATTTTCTATTTAATTATGAATATTTCTGTTAGATTCTGAGAAAGAGGAGTCAGCAAAGGAACTGAAGAGTGCCATGTCCGTGGCTCCCAAAATGATGACCTCTGCTCTGGGATCACTAATGTCAAGCTATGGAGATATGACAGGGAGCGAGAGTGAGAAAGAACCTGATGGTGAGCAAGTCATGCTAATTGACGTGGTGTATCCAAGAGCATTTGTGAAGTTACTAAATGCTTTAGTATATAAATCATTTTACTGAATTACAGCATGTGTAGCATGTGATCAGCATGAATTATGGGTGTGTGATATTGACAAAAAATGTAATCTATATTTTCTGGGATTTTATTGATTAACGATATTTAGACAGTACTTGTGTCCTTCAAAAATGGGTTTGACTGAAATATTTTCAGCCAGACAGTGTATATGTTGGGTCTAAAGTTGTATTCACAATTTGCAAACTGTTAAAACAACAGTTATGATATTATCATAGACAATACTTATTGAACACCCTTACATTGTATACTTTGTTCTTCTGTTAATCCCCTGTCAGATAACCCAGTTTTAAAAACTGCTTTGGCATTGGAGGAGAACAAAGCCATGCTTTCAGCCCATTCTCATCCTGCTCAGAACAGTGCACCAAAGTTTGAGGAATCCAAGGTCAGCCATAAAGTACAACATCCTCACTTTCATCAGAGTAACCGTTGGGGTCGTGGTGGTCAGCGTAGAAGAGGAGGCAGAAGGGAGCATGACCATAGGAATGGCCCACAGAAACCTCGTACCACCCTACTGGAGATGGTGAACCAACATTTTTATACTTGAACTAAAACACACATTGTTTATCATGTTTAAATGTTGGGTTGTTGTTTCACTAGCATGTACTTAAACACAGTAATTATGCATCACAGTATTATATGTTGTAACTGCATTTTTTTTTTCTTTTACAGTTATTAGCTCCAGATATTCGCCATGAAAGGAATGTAGTGCTTCAGTGTGTTCGCTATGTAATCCATCATGGATTCTTCGGGCTGGCATCCAAAGACTCTGACCTGGTGAAGCCTGCTGCTACTTCTTCCAATGACAATCATCCTGTGTCAAGTAATGCTATTGAAAGTAGTCAAGCAAAGGAATGTAATGGTGCAAAAGATCATACAGTTGTGGTGACGGGTCAGTCACAGGAAGAGAACAGTTCCTTTGGGTCACAGGATATGCTGTGTAATAAAACACATAACATGGATAATGCAGAGCTCTGCCTACAGCATTCCAGCCACGTTGATCACGGCACAATTGACAGCCAAGGTGAGTTTAAAATATGGGTGTAAACCCCACTGCACTAATTACCTCATCTCGGTGCGCAAAACAAAGAGTTCAGCCTAGAGTACTTCTGCAGATATTTGCTCAATGTTTATTAACTGTTCTACCACAGGGAGATCCTTAGAGTCATTGGACCAGGATGGGCATTCTCAAAGTGGAGCTCAGCTACTCTCTAACAGTAGCAATCAACCTTCATCTGAGATCCCACAAGAAAATGCTTGTAACTCATTACCAAATGAAGACAATGTCTCAAATCACAAGTCCAAAGAAAATCTTCAGAAGGTGGGGTCACAATAAGAATTGATGAACCAAGACCAGGAGTCCTAAGCTGCAAATCCACACTGTGACTGTGTGTGATGATTATATCTGGGAGAGTCTGCTGGCTTCAATGATACCAGACAGATGTATTTTCATTTACACCTTGGAATAAAGAGGGCGTTTGTTTGCGTTGTATAGAGAAATAAAAAGTATTTCTTTGTATTTTTTAACTATTAAATCTGAATTATGGAGTATTTTCAATTCATATGAATATGCAACTTTACTGTTCTGTAATGATATGATACTACTCCTTAATGAACACATTTTTGATGTGAAGGATTATTCATGGATGTGGCAGGGTTTTGATGTTTTAGTTTTTTAATCGAGCTCAAGTTTGTCATCTGTTGAATAAGTCTTACAGCAGAACACTAAAGGGCACGTCTATTGAAAATATTGTTTAGGATGGTGTGTGCATGCAAGTAATTTTGATTTAATTGTTAAGTGTCTTAAGGGTGGAAATTCACCATTGTAATATTAAGGAAGCCATGTCTCAGGGGCGGTTCTGCGGGGCCACCAGAGACAGTGCCCCTGTTAAACACAAGCTGAGCCCCCCTATGGTACCCCTAACTGAGGAGATTTATTTCTGTAGCGCTTTTTTGTTTCAAAGCAACTTTACAATTTTAGATCATCTTCTAATATTTAAAGCCGATCCCAAATTGAGCAAGCCTAGGGTGACAGTGGAAAGGGAAAAACTCCCTAAACGTTATAAGGATATGAGATCAAGCCACCTTGGGACAACCAAGCCTCAAAAGGGACCCATCATCTTTGGGGGACATAGATAAATGCCTGCATTGCATAGTTAGTGTTGAGAATGAACCAACCACCACCACTTCAAGTGGTCTAGTACTGCCATTTCTGTGTTTTCAGTACTATCTATAGCTGTCTGTGAATCATCAGATTCTCATCTCCACTCTTGTTACCTTTGGCACTGGGGCCCATGCGCTTGCCTGGTTTTGCTCATACTTACAAAATCAAACCTTCCTGTTAACATGGTAAGTTTCACTTTTGTCACCATGTTACAGGAGTTCCTCAGGGATCAGTTCTTGATCCACTTCTGTTCTCCTTGTACACTACACTACTGGGCTCAGGGATTATATCCCATGGTGCCTCATGCCACTGCTACACATTCTACTCACCTTTAATCTCCCTATCTACTGGATCTCCCAATCAACATAGACAATGTCACTGTCTATCTGACCCACAAAGCAAATAATCTTGGTGTGGTTTTTCAGCCACCAGATCTTGCCGATTTATTTTGCTCAACATCAGAAGAATACATCAATTTCTGACCTGAAAAGATCCTCGGATCTTTATCCAGACAATCATTTCAGACAGCCTTTGTTAGCTGGTGTGCCTTCATGCTCCATTGCTCCACTACAGAGCATTCAGAATGCTGTAGCTTGTCTGGTTCACAGCTTACCAGTTGTTTTCTCATTACATTTATGTCAATTATCAGACACCCTTATCCAGAGCGACTTACAATTGACACACACTTACAATCCAAACAATTGTGGGTCAAGGGCATTGCTCAGTGACCTAACAGTGGCAGCTTGGCAGAGGTGGAATGTCTCATGTCGCTCCTTTTGAAATCACTCCACTGTCTTTCTGTTGCAGTGAGGATCAAATTTAACTCTTCTCTTGGCTTTTCATTCGTTGGTTCAGAACTATACACCTGCATGCCAACACCTGTCTTCAGCTTCAGGGCACCTCCTTCTCTGTGATCAATCCATGCCCACAAGACCAGACCTTGGTGGAATAACCTTGCCACACCAGTCAGAACACCCCAGTGTCTCTTTTTAAGGCACACAAGTCTGAAGACTCGCCTCTTCAATCAATATCTAGGATGAAACTAGGAAAACTTTTTTTTGTACGTATTTTTGTCAACTTTTTTTCAAGCTTGAAATTGTAGCATCAAACTGACAACTTGCTTGTTTGTCTCTGATTAGCATTGCTTTCTGGTCTGACTGGTAGTGCATACTTTTAGATCATTGACTTGCATCATGGTACATTCATCTGTTTAAACGTTTGACAAGTTACTCTGGATAAGAGTCTGAAAAATGACTACATGTAAGAAGGTAACTGATATCTATGGGTTTTATTAATTTCAGATATGTAATTTTTAAAAAGTAATGTAAAGAAAATGTTATTGTTGACAGTTATTGAGTGGAATGGTCAAAATAGAAAATAGCTTATATATTGAATACTGAGACTCCTTCAGAATGTGTAGACAGTGAGCCTGTAAGCTACATAGTGGTGATTTATCCACTACAAGCGGTTTTCTCCACTACACAGGTGCTCCCTGGTTTAGGATCGGGTTACGTTCCGATAAACCCATCATAATTTGAATGTATTGGAAATAGAGGAGTTTAGATATATGGTATACATCATAGCCTAGCCTACCTTGAATATGCTTAAAACACTTTCAGTAACCCAGAGATGGGCAAAATCACTAACGGAAAGCCTATTGTATAATACCATGTAATTTATTGAATAATGTATTGAAAGTGAAAAACAAAAACAAAACGGTTAATCCACTGGCAGACTGAGGGCACAGCTGCACAGCTCAATCAGCTGGCTGCTGCCCCGAGGCCCAGCATCTCCTAAAGAGTGTCATACTGCGTATTGCCTGCTCATGGGAAAAATCAAAATTGAAAATTCAGAATATGGTTTCTGTTGAATATGTATTATCAGATTCCCCTTGTAAAGCTGAAATATATTTGTCTAAGGATATGTATATAAGAATTTAGAGATAAGCATATGTCAAAAAATGCATGTTAAAGGGCAGTGGTTCAGTGGTACTTATCAGTCCTGCCAGGCTACTTGAGCTGGACCCTCAACCTTCAACTGCTCACCTCATTTACAGCATTTAACAGATGCCCTTTCCCAAAGCGTCTTACAGAAGGGCTTTGGTTTCCCCTAGCACCTTGTGCTAGCACCAGTATCATACAGCTGAAGAATGCCATATATGTAACACACTGTTAGAAATTACTGTATTGTAGAAAAAAAGAAACATGGCACCAGTAATAAAAAATTCCATCAAGTATGCATACCCAGTATCAGTGCTTACTCAGCAGTGAATGTACAGTAGTTTACTATAATGAATCATAGTAATACGTATAATGAATCACTCATACGGTGAATAGCGTTCATAATGTGTCACTGCACTGTTATTTCACTTTATCTTCATTTTAATCTCATATTTTTGCAAATTGAAATGTGTGCTGTAAACTAAACTTTTTTACGCTTACTCATTATGTATATTATAGTAAAAAAATAAAGTCTGGTACATGAAAGTACCTGTGCTTGTAATTTTATCTCCCAACTAACACAACTTAGCTAATCAGTGCTCCCTATATATCAGTACACTTTTTAGTATCCAACTCCAAATCATCCATAGCGTCCCTTTAGTTGTTGAGGGTGACTGGTTAGGGGTGCCATAAATGTTTTAGTTTTGAGGTTGTGTGGTTTTGTAAAGAGGCTGCACTTAAAAGGTTTTACATTTTCATGCTTATTAGGCTCGTCTATTATTTATATAAATTCTGAATGTTAAAAGGGTGGCAGTGACACAGTGGTTGGCACCACTAGGTTCCTGGCCTATTTCAGTTTCCTTCCACATTCCAAAAAGTGTTAGATCATCTGACATCTCTAAACTGTCCCTGTATGTGTGCCCTGTAATGGATCTGATGCCCTGATTAAAGTTGATTTCTGCGTTGCGTCAATTTGCTGCCAGTGAGGTGCGAATTATATTAAGTGGGTACGAATATGAATGAATAAATATAACATTTGCTAAAACTGCATGGTAGAAGGTCATTTTGGAGAGTTCTCAATGTTGTGCTTTGGAAGGTAGGAAATTCATGCATGTGTTTGATGGTAGCGATATAGTGCGTTCAGTACAACGTGTACACTAGAATTTACACTTACTGAATTATGTAGATTTTACAACAGATAATGTCAAATCAAATTTATTTATATAACAGAGCATTGTCTCAATGCAGCTTTATAAATACCTAGGTCCACAGCCCTAACTGAGGAAAATCTCCCTAAATGTTATAAGGAACCTATAAGACTCAAAAAGTGACCCAACCGCCTTGGCGTAGATGATATACATGCAGTGGGGCAAAAAAGTATTTAGTCAGCCACTGATTGTGCAAGTTCTCCTACTTAGAAAGATGAGAGAGATCTGTAATTTTCATCATAGGTACACTTCAACTATGAAAGACAAAATGAGGGAAAAAAAATCCAGGAAATCACATTGTAGGATTTTTAAAGAATTCAATTGTAAATCATGCTGGAAACTAAGTATTTTGTCACCCACAAACAAACAAGATTTTTGGCTCTCAAAGACCTGTAACTTCTTCTTTAGGAAGCTCTTCTGTCCTCCACTCGTTACCTGTGTTAATGACACCTGTTTGATCTCATTATCTGTATAAAAGACACCTGTCCACAGCCTCAAACAGTCAGACTCCAAACTCAAGACCAAAGAGCCGTCAAAGGACACCAGGACGAAAATTGTAGACCTGCACCAGGCTGGGAACCTTGAATCTACAATTGGCAAGCAGGTTGGTGTGAATAAATCATCTTTGGGAGCAATTGTAAGAAAAAGGAAGACATACAAGACCACTGATAATCTCCTTCGATCTGGGGCTCCACGTAAGATCTCATCACGTGGGATCAAAATGATCATGAGAACAGTGAGCAAAAATCCATGAACTACATGGAGGGACCTGATGAATGACCTGCAGAGAGCTGGGATCAAAGTAAAAAGGCTACCATCAGTAATACACTATGCCGAGAGGGACTCAGATCATGCTGAGTTGCATCTCAAGAACACCATACCTACTGTGAAGCATGGGGGTGGAAACATCATGCTTTGGGGCTGTTTTTCTGCAAAGGGGACAGGACGACTGATCGGTTTAAGGGAAGAATGAACGGGGCCATGTATCGTGTGATTTTAAAGCCAAAACCCTCCTTCCATCAGTGAGAGCATTGAAGCTGGAACGTGGCTGGATCTTCCAGCATGACAATGATCCCAAACACACCGCTCGGGCAACGAAGGAGTGGGTCCGTAAAAAGCATTTCAAGGTCCCTGGAGTGGCCTAGCCAGTCTCCCAGACCTCAAACCCCATAGAAAATTTGTAGAGGGAGTTGAAAGTCCATGTTGCCCCAAAACATCACTGCTCTAGAGGAGATCTGCATGGAGGAATGGGCCAAAATACCAGCTACAGTGTGTGCCAACCTGGTGAAGACTTACAGTAAATGTTTGACCTCTGTCATTGCCAACAAAGGTTATGTTACAAAGTGTTGAGTTGAACCAAATTTATTGACTAAATACTTAGTTTCCAGCATAATTTACAATAAAATTCTTTTAAAATCCTACAATGTGATTTCCTGGATTTTTTTTCTCATTTTGTCTCTCATTGTTGAAGTGTACCTATGATGAAAATTACAGACCTCTCTCATTTTCTGAGTAGGAGAACTTGCACAATCAGTGGCTGACTAAATACTTTTTTGCCCCACTGTAAGTATTAAACTAAGCTATCTAATTAATACATTTTAGTAATAGTTTAAAAACACAGAAGCTAAATAAAAAAAGAGAACATATTTATAACATAATAAACAAAACAAAATCTAATAGAGAACATAAAACAACAGTTCAGATATGCACTGTCTAACATTCGCGTTACGTTCAAGTGAAACTGTACGTTGACTGAAATGGACCTGAACCGAACATTACCATAGTCATATAGTAGGATAGATATGTTGCACATAGTGTTTTATTTTAAACAATAATTGAAAATAAAACACAACATGAAAACATTTAGTACAATACTGTACAATACATTAATTCTTATCTTTGTATATTCTATAAAGCTTGGAACACTTACTGGAAATGAAAAAGAAAGCAGAATGATACCATGTTTCTGTCTCCCTTTTAAGAATGTGATTCTCTGTCAGCTGGTGTCGCAAGGGTTCACTCAGACTAGCTGTCTGTCATTCAGACATGAAGAAGATATATTGTATATGAGACAGATTTTTATTTCCATTATAATTCTTAAGACATCGGACATTAAAGCAAATGGACGTTGATCGGAGGACATTAAACAGTGCATATCTGTATGTATTGGGTGACCAGATGTCCCTTTTTCCCAGGACAATCCCATATTTCAGTCCATGTCCTGGTGTCCCGACTTAAATATGTACATTTGTCCTGTATGTCAAAGAAAATGACAAATTTATACTGTAATGAGCATTAGCTGAGAATCACCACCCAAAACGCTTGCATTTATCCAAAATGAACACACCAATTATTTCACACGTTACTGTACACGTCTAACCATAAAATGGCCAATCACGTCTGTTGATTTTGTAAATGAATATAATTCAACGAGTTATCAGCCACCTTCACCAATGTGACTTAATGCCCTCGCTCACTAAGACTGATGTACTGCTAAGATGGCTAAACAAACAAGTATGTTTAACGACCAGCTTCCAAAAGAATATACATTTCTGAGAAAACATACACTGGGAGTGGTTTGCCAGACATATGGAGCTAATTTCGCACGGAAGTTGCAACAGTATTAATCAACATATTCAAACGAAACATCACAAAGAAGCAGAAAAAAGTAGCTGTGCAGTGCGTATATAGTGTGCAATGTCTCTGTGAAAACATATGTGGATGAAGCAAGTTAGCGTCTTACATTTACGTCATTTAGCAGAAACCCTTATCCAGAGCGACTTACAATTGATTCATTATTACAATCCAAGCAGTTTTGGGTTAAAGGCATTGCTCAAGGACCCGACAGTTTCAGCTTGGCAGAAGTGGGATTTGCACCCTGAACTTAATGGTCCATAGGCCAGTACCCTAACCACTAGACTGCCACAGCACCTAACAGGCCCCTCTCTTGGTGCTTGTGTGTTGAATGAGTGGGCGGAGTGCCTTGAGGCTCAGTGCTCATATCCAGGTATTGACAGGTACAAAGGCATTATTAGGGCTGGTAATGTGGCTGTGCTGTTTTGGATGTTTAACAAAGAACGGCATGTTTCCTCATCCACACGAGGTGTCCCGTATTTCAGTATCTGTGTATATTTATAAACACAATTATAAATATAATAACATGAATATATTAAATCACTTAATAAATGTATATGAAACGTCGTTTTTATATATAAAAGTGTCTAACGAAACACACGACCGGTAAACATCTGCGCAGCTCGCTGAAGCTGGTTCTTCTGAGGTGGTGGCTTTAGTCAATCGCTCTCCTCCCACTCGTGTCGTCAGAGGAGGAACTGCTAGCTGTCTGCTTAGCACGCTAGCTAACTGCATTCAACTATGGCAGTGGGGCGGCTGAAGATCATAGGAAAGAGGATGATACAGCAAACCTTGATCTGAAACATTTGCCAGATGGATCGTATTCGCTGACAAGCATCCGGAGAGGACTGGTACATAACGAGGGTCTGAGTCGACGCGTAGGTCAGATCGGTTGCGTTCATGTGCATCAAATAAGAAAAGAAAAACGCAGCGGAGTTGAGCAGCGTCTGGAGCCAGTGTGATGGAGGTGATGTCGTATGACAACTGGACTGATAGCTACCGGCGCTGTGTGATAACAAATGCCCGCCTTAGAAGTAAACGTGGCGTATCTTCACAGTGACCTAACAATGTCTTGCAGATAGATCCAGGATTGTGTCTTGCGGTCTCGCGCACTTCTGCCCGTATTTCGCACTTATCAGTTTTTGCTAGCAGTCGCTAGTCTTTCCAAGTATTGGCATTTTAGCATTAGCTTGGTGCCACTTAGCAAATCTGTATGGCGTTTTTGCGATATTCTAGGCGAATAATTGTTTTTCGTGTAGTGGGTTCGTGTTGTAGGCTTTAAACCTACCTGACGTATTGTTTTGTCCTGTGAATATTTAGTAACTCTACGCAGCTGTAGTGTTTGTTAGCTAGGCTGCTGCTAACGACGTCATTCCATAGGATCTAGCTTGCGTGCTAGCTTTGACTTTTCGATAAAGCAGAGTTGTGGCAGCCGCTCAACAGTTAGTAAATAGCCTACCCAGTTTTATGAAATGCATCACTCTGAATCAACTGGGGATTCCCCCGGGACTAAGAAGATGGCGCACGCGTCTGTTTTCACCAGCCGTAGGGGCAGTAACACGGGAACTAGTGGCGTGTCTTCCTCCTCGATCGCGGCCACTGATGATCACCAGTCAGCACTATTGATGCACCATACACCCGCGACTGGATCATCTTCCCCAGGTCCACACCATCCTCCGACCAGCCTTAACGTCCACGCACAGTCTCAATCTCTTCAAAGCTCTGGGGCCCAGGTGAAAAAGAAGAGTGGCTTCCAGATCACAAGTGTCCTGCCTGCACAGGTTAGTGCCAGCACTAATAACAGTATAGCAGATGATACAGAGAGCTACGATGATATGGATGAGTCACATACTGAGGACCTGTCCTCTTCTGACATCCTGGATGTGTCAGTGTCACGGGCCACGGACACAGGGATCCCTGAAAGAAGCTCTTCAGAGGAAACCTTGAATAGCTTACACGGAGTCGAGACCCCTGGAGTCGGATCGCCTAATGAGCCAGTGAAGAATCATTCGCACCAACAGACTGCCCAGCAAGGATATATGGTGAACGGAACGGTTCATCATCACAGCCACCAGCCTCATGGACACCATAAGGAACAGGGCGTGCATCCTATGACTGCTACACAGCCGGTTCAAGGAGTACCAGTGTGCTC
This sequence comes from Ancistrus triradiatus, assembly GCA_025084515.1. NCBI lineage: Eukaryota > Metazoa > Chordata > Actinopteri > Siluriformes > Loricariidae > Ancistrus > Ancistrus triradiatus. The sequence continues at coordinate 18,096 of JAJAGP010000706.1, read as the reverse complement.
TGCTTCAGTTGCCAGTGGTGTTCCAGCCGCAGGCACCCAAGTCCAGTCTGGAGCCCCTGTGCAGGGCAGAAACCAAAGAGCCTCCTCAATCCGAGCTGCGGTCGTAGATGTTAGTTCTACTGGAGTAGTCAACCAGCCACTACCTTCAGTGTCAGGCTCTACCAGTGGTGCCATTGGAGTGGGAGTGCCAGGTGTGGTGGCGTCAACCGGTGGTGGAGGAGGAAATGTCCAGGGCACTGTAGGAACCGTGACAGGAGTTACAGCTGCAGTGACCCAGCCTCCTCAAACAACCACCACCACCAGTCATATTCAGACCTCCACTGCTACTGCGTCTCGCTTCAGAGTGGTGAAGCTGGACTCCAGCTCGGAGCCGTTTAAGAAGGGCCGGTGGATGTGCACAGAGTATTACGAGAAAGAGGCTCCTGCTGCAGCTCCGTCTACTGAGGCAGTGTCTGTCCACAGAGCTGTGGAGAGCTTCATCCAGTCTGAGAGTGAAACCACGAGTGGAAGTTCTTCCTGCAGCACAATGAGTGGTGGAGGAGAACCAGGTGTACAGCCAAACCAGCAGACATTTGCCCAAAATGCTGTGAGTGGTATTCACCCAGGTCTTTCGCAGACTAACCCACAGATTCACACGCATTCCCAGGATCCTGGAATTCACACTGTTGTTCCACCAGCTGTAGCCCCTCCTAACAACCCACAAGTTATTTCAGTCCCTGGTCTACTGGGAACTGAGGGTCAGCCTCATGCTACCAGGCCGCAGCAGCAGATCTCTTATTCCTTAGAGGGCCAAGTGCAGAGTGGCTACCCTATAAATCAGCAGTCCTCTGGGCCTGTGAACCAGGGCTTACAGCCTGTAGGTTATGCCCAAATTTCACAGGGCATTCAAAGTCAGACTCCGCCTCAGCAGATACCACCTGTGCAGGGAAGTGTGGCAGCCAGAGCAACACCAGCAACTGGCCTTCCAGTTGCTACTCCCTCAGTGGCTGTCCCTCAGGCTCTATCTCCAAGGCCCCAGGTTCCGGCTTCACAGATGGCCTTGGCACATGGAAGCACAATACGCCAGGCCCAAGAACAGACCGTTGTGAGTCAGCCACCCCAGACATCCACCTCAACTACAGTCCAGGCTGCACCTAGTATACCCCCGACGTCTCTACAGAGCAACATTCAGCCAGGCCTTCCTCAGCCCCTACAGCATGGTGGTTCTCTCGGAGGCCCGTCTAGTGTACTTGGCCTTGCCTTGCATCACCCTGGAAGCCAGTTATCGCAGCTTCCCCTGACAAGAGCCCCTTATGGTGGGATGGCACCTCTAACTGCGTCTCAGCTCGAGGATGCTGGGCGACTGCTTTTGCAACATCAGTCTCTACTCTCTCTACCACGGCTGGCTGCGGGTGGAATGACTGGTCTAATTGGACAGAGTGGCTCAGAAGCAGGTGTTGCTCTTGGACAGGAGGGCAGTGCCGGTGCTGATGTCATTGCTTTAGCTACGTCCGTTGGCACTGATGAAGACAGGTAAGTGTCAATGTTATCTCAGTTGTTCCGTAATAATTAAATACTAATCGAAGTCTTGCATTGTTTTTTAGCTAACTGTGAGCCACAGTTTTACGCAAAATACAAATGGGGGTACTTCAGCATCCTTACTGTGAGGTTCCTTATAAGACTTTAGTGTTGGGACAAAAAGTTCCCAGAGCACAGGCGAGCCTGTACGTTGAATGATGCACCAATCCATTGCAGGGGTGGATAGGTGTTGCTTGTGGGTTTTTTTTTAACTCTTAAAGGGCTGCGGTGAATAATAAGCCTCTTTCTGATTCAGATATTTCACTGGCTAAACAGGCCAATGAGAGCACACTGCCTAGTCCTATTCCTATGCCCTACATGAAACCAGCAGCAGTGTTTTGATTTGTGTTGCTTTACTTCCTGAGCCATATATGGAACAGTAATGCAGCAAATATAACTGCATGTTTTGAGTGTCCTTCATGCTGAGCCTGGCCATTTTCTCTCTTTCTCTTGTCATTTCGAACTTAGTCACCTTGGAAACGCTGAATCACTCCAAGCTTAGCTCCCAAACAATGCTTGCACCCTGTGTGTGACAGTCAGGGACTGTGATGCAGTGAGCTACAGTATTTTTATAAAATACAAGTATTTTATATGACAAGTATTTGTTGGCATTATCATGTTACATATGAATACTATATCGCTAATTCGGGAAAAGAACCTTTTTTTTTTTTTTTTTTTTTTTTTAAAGCTTGTTTTAGGTCTCAGTATGTGCAATCGATACAGCTCATCAAATACCTCAACTATAGAATCATCCCAGAGCTGATTTACATTGTGTCATCTGTAGGTGGTTTACCCTGAAATCAGAAAATACTCCTGTGAGTCAGAAGGTTTGGCATGGTGGCAAAGCAATGGGCGGGGGTGTTGTAGTACTACAGAAAAAATGCAGACATTTAAGCTATTGTTCTACATATGTTTTTTTGTTGTTGTTTTTTTTTTTTATAAACATTTGGTGGTTGCAAGACTGGCAGGATTATATAAACAATTACTTTAAATAATAGAGGGAACTTATTTTTCATTGAATGCTAACTACAGGTTTTACGATGGAAATCCGAAAATGCACATAAATATACATTCATCAGAAACAGTCACGGTTGGATCTTGACCTTGGTCTCTGCCTGTGTGGAGTTTGCATGTTCTCCCTGTGTCCAAGGGGGTTTACTTCAGTTGCTCTGGTTTCCTCCCACAATTCCAAAGACATGCATTAGGTTGACTGGTAAGACTAAATTGTCCCATGGATAGTGTGTTGATATAACCTTGTATCTGTACTCAGTCTGCCAGTGGACTAACCATTTTGTTTTTGTTTTTCCATTTTAATAAATTTTGCTCAACCGTATGTTAATGTAGGTGTTTTAAGCATGTTTATGATATGTGTATATTAAACTCCTCAGGTTATGATACTTTCAGTTTACGGTGGATTATTCGGAATGCATCTGCATCTTAAATGGGAGTGCACCTGTATAGTTTTTATAACTGTTGTACAGTGGTGCTTGAAAGTTTGTGAACCCTTTAGAATTTTCTGTATTTCTGCATAAATATGACCTAAAACATTATCAGAAAGTCCTGAAAGTAGATAAAGAGAACCCAGTTAAACAAATGAGACAAAAATATTATACTTGGTCATTTATTTATTGAGGGAAATGATCCATTACATATTAGTGAGTGGCAAAAGTATGTGAACCTCTAGGATTAGCAGTTAATTTGAATGTGAAATTAGAGTCCGGTGTTTTCAGTCAATGAAATGCCAATCAGGTGTGAGTGGGGACCCTGTTTTATTTAAAAAACAGGAATCTACCAAAGTCTGCTCTTCACAACACACGTCTGTGGAAGTGTATCAGGCACGAAAAAAGGAGATTTCTGAGGACCTCAGAAAAAGAGTTGTTGCTCATCAGGCCGGAAAAGTTTAAAAAACCATCTCTAAAGAGTTTGGACTCCACCAATTCACAGTCAGACAGATTGTGTACAAATCAAGAAAATTCAAGATCATATTTACCCTCCCCATGAGTGGTCGACCAACAAAGATCACTAAGAGCAAGGCGTGTAATAGTTGGCGATGTCATAAAGGACCCCAGGGTACCTTCTAAGCAACGGAAGGCCTCTCTCACATTGGCTAATGTTTATGTTCACGAGTCCACCATCAAGAGTACACTGAAAAACAATGGTGTGCATGGAAGGATTGCAAGGAGAAAGCCACTGCTCTCCAAAAAGAACATTGCTGGTCGTCTGCAGTTTGCTAAAGATCACATGGAGAAGCCAGAAGGCCATTGGAATAATGATGTGTGGATGGATCAGACCAAAATAAAACTTTTTAGTTTAAAAGAAAAACGTTATGTTTAGAGAAAGGAAAACACTGCATTCCAGCATAAAAACCTTATCCCATCTGTGAAACATGGTGGTGGTAGTGTCATGGTTTGGGCCTGTTTTGCTGCATCTGGGCCAGGACGGCTTGCCATCTTTGATGGAACAATGAATTCTGAATTATATCAGAGAATTCTAAAGGAAAATGTCAGGACATCTGTCCATGAACTGAATCTCAAGAGAAGGTGGATCATACAGCAAGACAACGACCCTAAGCACACAAGCCATTCTACCAAAGAATGGTTAAAGAAGAATAAAGTTAATGTTTTGGAATGGCCACGTCAAAGTCCCGACCTTAATCCAACTGAAATGTTGTGGAAGGACCTGAAGTGAGCAGTTAATGTGAGGAAACCCACCAACATGCCTGTGTTCTGTATGGAGGAATGGGATAAAATTGGATTTCAAGGGATACATCAACTCTGTGTTCATGTACTGCTAAAATGCCCTTATACATACATCTGATAATGTGTGATACTATACGACGTGCTCAGTTTCAAAGAACAAGGAACTAATGAAAACAACCAATATTTACATGAAAAGATATCCGCCTGATAATGAAAGTGGATGGAGAGAGAGCTTTCAGAGGTCTTCGGTGCCTGGTCAGGATTTTGTGAGCAAATGAATAACTCTGCTCTTCGTAACTTCTAATTCCACTATTTATGATAACAATTAAAGATGGATCCGTGTATTTGGGGCCGATACAGATCACATATAGTGAGGCAAGACTTAAAACACAGGCCACGTCTGAAACAAGGTACTTCCATACTGAACAGTATGTGAAAGCAGTACATGAGAATGGGTAGCAGATTCTGTCCATACTGCCCACTGGCCTATTGAAAGAGCGTACTGCTATAACGGTCGAGCAGCATGTACTGGATGAAGTACGTACTGTTTTAGTATTCCTTTTTGAATGCAGCCATGGTCTAAGCTGGTTTATTACCATTTAAAACAAATTGCCCGACCCGCACATGCATCTGAATACAATATGGGATTTCTTCTGCCGTTTTAGTCCCTTAGTCAAAAGTCAGCCTGTTTTTCCATTTAGGGTTTCCGAAAGGAACTGTAGAGATATGTGACTGAGGGATTTCGCGCCCAGCTGCAGCCAATTAGCTCGCAAAATGTGGCTCAGTTGTGTCACGCAATTGATTGACTTTCAGAATTGGGTTGGTAATCGGCTGATACCGATACACAGCTGATTGATTATTCCATTTCTAATAATAATAATAATAATAATAATACCAACAACAACAATGCTAACTGGATCTCTTTTGTGCACGTAGGCAATAACATTGATTTAAAAACTGTGAGGTCAGCAAAAGGTCAGTAAAGTCCTGCAAGTTAGCACTGAGAGAATCCTGGTTTGATCCTTGTATATATGGAGTTTGCAGGTACTCCAGTTTCCACCCACATTACAAAGACATGGGTGAGGGCAGTTGGTAGCTCTAAAGTGTCCTAGTGTGTGTGAGTTTGTCTGTGTGCATGTACAGTGCCTTGCAAAAGTATTCGGCCCCCTTGAACTTTTCAACCTGTTTCCACATTTCAGGCTTCCAACATAAAGATATGAAATTGTAATTTTTTTTTGTGAAGAATCATCAACAAGTGAGACACAATCGTGAAGTGGAACGAAATTTATTTTAAACTTTTTTTTAGAAATAAAAAACTGAAAAGTGGGGTGTGCAAAATTATTCGGCCCCTTTACTTTCAGTGCAGCAAACTCACTCCAGAAGTTCAGTGAGGATCTCTGAATGATCCAATGTTGACCTAAATGACGATGATGATAAATAGAATCCACCTGTGTGTAATCAAGTCTCCGTATAAATGCACATACTCTGTGATAGTCTCAGAGTTCTGTTTAAAGTGCAGAGAGCATCATGAAGACCAAGGAACACACCAGGCAGGTCCGAGATACTGTTGTGGAGAAGTTTAAAGTCGGATTTGGACACAAAAAGATTTCCCAAGCTTTAAACATCTCAAGGCGCACTGTGCAAGCGATGATATTGAAATGGAAGGAGTATCAGACCACTGCAAATCTACCAAGACCCGGCCGTCCCTCTAAACATTCAGCTCAAACAAGGAGAAGACTGATCAGAGATGCAGCCAAGAGGCCCATGATCACTCTGGATGAACTGCAGAGATCTACAGCTGAGGTGGGAGACTCTGTCCATAGGACAACAATCAGTCGTACACTGCACAAAATCTGGCCTTTATGGAAGAGAGGGGCAAGAAGAAAGCCATTTCTTAAAGATATCCATAAAAAGTTTGCCACAAGCCACCTGGGAGACACACCAAACGTGGAAGAAGGTGCTCTGGTCAGACGGACTTTTTGGCCACAATGCAAAACGTTATGTTTGGCGTAAAAGCAACACAGCTCATCACCCTGAACACACCATCCCCACTGTCAAACATGGTGGTGGCAGCATCGTGGTTTGGGCCTGCTTTTCTTCAGAAGAGAACTCTGAGTGCATTTATACAGAGACTTGATTACACACAGGTGGATTCTGTTTATCATCATCAGTCATTTAGGTCAACATTGGATCATTCAGAGATCCTCACTGAACTTCTGGAGTGAGTTTGCTGCACTGAAAGTAAAGGGGCCGAATAATTTTGCACGCCCCACTTTTCAGTTTTTTATTTCTAAAAAAAAGTTTAAAATATCCAATAAATTTCGTTCCACTTCACGATTGTGTCCCACTTGTTGTTGATTCTTAACAAAAAATTACAATTTCATATCTTTATGTTTGAAGCCTGAAATGTGGCAAAAGGTTGAAAAGTTCAAGGGGGCCGAATACTTTTGCAAGGCACTATATGTGCCCTGTAATGTTTTATTTGTATTTGTTTTATGTTTGTATTAATAAGATATGAACAAAAGCTTGAACATGGTGCACAAACTCTGAAAGCGTGTGGCATCAACCGCTTAAGACAAGAGGTTCAATTAAAGATAATGTCATAGGAAATCCAGAATAGGTGAAAGGAGTAAATAGGCTGGTAGAACAGGACTGTGTCAGGGGTGTGGCAGAGTGCCATGAATCCAAAAAGGAACCTTTTGTTACGGTTAAATAAGCTTAAAATCAAGTGTAAAATAGTAAACACTTATTTATATATATATTTATATAATAAAGTATTTAGTGGAAAAAAATTCCAAGTAATAAAAAACATCTAATTTCCTTCCCTCACCTCCACTGGCTAGTGGCAATACATAGTGACTGAGCAGCTTCAGTTCAGCTGAGAAAATGGCGGTGTGGAATCATTTGATGATCTCCAAAAAAACATTAGACGAGATCTGTAGACACTGCTGATGTATGGTATCAATGGAAAAAAACACAAAGAAATACTTCTTTCTAAATTTTATGCTTGGTGTGTTCAAACTTGAGAATAGTTCTGGGCGGTGTACAGGTTTATATTAATGGTCAACCAATATGGGTTTTTCAATGGCCAATGCCAGTATTTAGAGAGGAGGGTGACTGATGGCTGATTATATAATGCCCGTATCTCACTTTTTTTCCCCAATTTATAAAAGTAATAATAAAAAATGAGACAAAATTGCTGAACTTAAATTAACATTTATTTAAGCTGTAAATGCAGTGTCTAGTTTTTATTTAAAAAAAAAAAATTATTGCACTTAACAACAACCAGACAAGAGCATCTTCTTGTGTAAATACTTGCAAAAACGTAGCAGCATCTTTTTGTTTTTAATCCCAGTTCCAGTTAAGTGCAGAAAGTTGTAATGCTGGAAACAGTTTTCTTCTTAATCTTTCCATAAATGGCCCCATACTCACTGAATGTGCTTTCAGCATCTCTTTGATTTTAGACACTCAGTAGTCCCAGTTCATGAGTTGCAAGGTGTAGGGCAGGATACAAAGTGTCTCTGCATTTTCTCCACTATTTTTAAATAGCATTGTGTGTGTGGATAATGGCCAATGCCAGTTATCTCAAAAGGGCATTAATCAGCCAGATTAATCAACTGATCTATTAATCAATCTATCTCTTGTTTATATGGTATAAGGTTTTTAATTACTCATATGGTATGAATACTGTAGCATAGCAGGAACATCAGGTGTAACACTCCAATAGGCAGCAAATTCTATAATATTGTTAGCCGCTAGATGCACTATGGAGAACAGCATCGCCAAACGGCCTGCACTCTGCAGCTTGCTAGATAGCCACATGGCATAACATACAGCATAGCATAGCCTAGCATAACAGTCTGTTAACAGCTGGGAGAGGCAACAGCAAACAGAGATGGAGGATAAAGTAAGTGAGATCGGAGATGCAAATAAAGAACGTGCCAAGAAAGGAGCTGTGTCTGCAGTTTGAAAGTTGTTTTTTGTTTAAAAAAAAACTGTCGAGCCACTGTTGGTAACTCTAGTAGCTTAGTCCATCACCTCAGCAGAAAACATGTTGGATTAAAGAAAGTGTATATGATTACTGTCATTGGATTTGATGGCATTAACCAGTAGCACCAGTGAAACCAAAGGCTCAGATATCAGATTTGAGGTATGTCTTAGCTGAGCGAAAAACTTCAGCCAACAAAAGGCACATCTCTCTTTTTTGTTCTGTTTTTAATATGTTGCAGTTTGCACAATAAAAACTATTAGCATTTGGCAACTGGTTCATGCATATATTGTGTAATTTTGTGGGGGGGAAGTAAACCCTATAATAATCAAAGCCTTCGTTAATGTACATGATGGAAGTATATATTTGTAATATTCTACGTACTCCTGACAGTAGAGTAAGCTACCAACCTATATAATTGCCCAGTCACCCTTATCCAGAGCACCTTACAGCTTATACAGTCTTACAATCCAAGCAATTGTGGGTTAAGGGTCTTGCTCAAGGACCCAACCGTGGCAGGTGGGATTTGAACACTGGACCTTCTGGTTCATGGTCCAATACCTTGACCCCTAGTCTACAACAGTCCACATGTATCCAATGGTATCTGAACATGAACAGTCTCAGCATTAATCAGTGGAATCTATTCAGGAAGGCTGTGAGAATATTGATGTTTTCCGGAATGATGTTTGGAATTCATTTCTATTTGTGGAGGTAAGCTGACGTGACTGTGATGTGGTGGTGGGTGTTTCATAATGTGTAAATGAAAGAGGAGCATGGAATCAAAAGGTTTACATTTACTTTATGAACAGCTGTACAGAAACTGCTCTGACATGAACCAAAACATGGTCTCCTCTGTTACAACTGGGCTGTGGCCAGAGTATCTAATGCAACTCCAGTGCTTATAATCAGATAGTCAGTGTTATAAAGCACATCACAGTCATTTGCGGTAGGGTGTACATGTTTGCCTTGTTATGGCCACTATACCAAAACAATAAAGTGTTAACTACGTCATTAGGCCCAAACATGAGTGATGTATTGTTTTAGCCTTTGTTGAAGCCTGGTTCTTTTGTTATAGCATGTCTGGTACCTACTTTGTGAAGTGGCCATGACTGGTTGTAGCTGGACTATGGTGAGTTGGCTGGCATGTTTGGCTCTGTTCTAGCTCAGGGCTCAGTGGAAAAACCCCAGTATAGTCATGTGATTTGTTTGTGTGAAAAAGTGTGTGTGTGTGTGTGTGTGTGAGTGTGATGCTCTAAGTGAGCCTTTATAAGTTTGTGTAATTAATTCACTAATGTTATAACCGGCTCTTCAGTTGCCTTTTTAAAAATTTTCTCTTTCAGTCAGCAATTAAATCATTAGTGTTATTAATCATTTTGCTGAGAGTGCTACTTGTGTGTCTTACTGTATTATTCTGCCTTCCTTTATTATTTAAGGCTGATCGATTAATGTCCTTCAGCTTTCCATTAACTGTGAAGTATTGGCACCCTGTCTAGGGTTGTTCCTGCCTTGTTCCCTATGCTGCCGGCTAGGCACCAGCTTTTCCATGACCCTGTCTAGGATTAAGCGGATAAGAAAGTGAATGAATGAGCTTCCCATGAAACATTTGCTGCTGGTGAGCTGTAAAGGTTGCTGTTCAGTGAACATTTGAAGTCAATGTCTGTTGACTGGTGTGTTGAATCAAATTGCCGTACGTCCTCTGTTGAACAAATTCAAGTCAATCAACCATTAAGACATCAGACAGCCCCAAACTACAAGCCAAGGCTGTAACAGTGCCACCTCAGTAATTTAGTTGGACTGGTTGTCAAGATGATTTCATTCTTTCATCACTCCAAGAAAAATCGGAAGAAACACAAAACAATACAGATAGTAATTCAATTGCAGCTACATGTATTATAAAGTACTTTATATTTAAATATACACAATATATACTAGAGAATTATGGGAATTGCTAGGCACCTCGATTCGGTTTCGATTCAGAGGGCTGTGATGCGATTATTAATCAATTCTCGATGCATCTTGATGCATTTTTAAAAAATATATATACAGGATTTCTTTTTTCTCACAGTGATTCTATGATTTCGGTTTAGGTCTCATTGTAGATTGTGGGCATCACTGTGTCAGTAATGCCGGCCTTACACCAAATGACTTTGTGATTTCACTCTTGTAGTTAAATTTCCAGTGTTGGAATAAAATCATAAAATCGTGCTAGAGTTCTGTCTTGTTTGTGTTTTCTCAGTCATTTGGTGTAAGGTGATCAGGAATAGCTGTCTTAAGTCAGTCTTTCTCTTGTCTTGACGTTCCGATAAAATCAGCCGTGTTTTATATTAACATTCGTCTTAAGTCTTTGCTCACGCAAGTAGTGAAGTGAACATTGTTGACAAACGATAGGTGAGCTCTCTCCAGCACCAAACGGGAAATTCCCTGTGTATTTTTACAGTCCAGTAGGTGTAGACCTACAGATATCTGACCAATAATGGAAACACTTTATTTTACTGTGCTACATTAGTTGGACTAGATGGATTTGGACTATTTACTCTTTTGTATATCTGTCAGAGTTCTATGCAAATTACTGTACTCCATACTGTAAGTGAAATGATTGAAAAAAATTATGTAAAATTTAAGCATTGAAATAACACGGAAATGTAATACTATACATAAAATAATGAAATGTGGTGTTTTCCTTTGAGCTTAAGATACTGCTACAGGACTTAACAAGCCACTTTGTGCGGCTGACCATGTTGGGTTTTTTGTTTTTTTACTTATTAATATTATTATTATTATTATTATTATTATTACTGTTTTGTGTGATTACAGTTAATCTTTAGCATTAGCGAGGTTCCTGTGCTTGAAGGAGCAAAATAGTCACACCAACAATAAAACATAAATGGGGCTAGCGAAAAGAAAATTCATAACAGGGATAGCTAGAATTTTAATTGTTATAAAACTAAGTAACCTCATCTAATTCCCTGCCTTAGTCTGGAGCATGATCATACTGACGTATGACTTTCACCCCAAAATTCCTAGAAAATCGGAGCCACCAGCTCTGAATGAGAACGATTACAGGCAGTGCAGTGTGATTCACAGCAGCTCAGGATTTTTTTTATCTATGTCGGTGCTATTCAGTAAGCAGCCTGTGTGCCAGATCTTCCCCGTGGATTAGTTTTAGGTGGTTCCTTATCCATTTCAGCTAATCATAGCTCTGAGGAGACCCCAATCCCCCCCAAATGTTGGGTCAAAAAAAATAAATAAATAAAAGCAGAAAATAGTAATAGAATCTGTAAATTATCTTTGACTTGTATTCATTTGAAAACTGAACATAGAAAACATATTTGATCTTACTTATTAACTTTAAAAATTAACTACTGATTTTTGTAAATATATGATAATTCTGAATTTGATGCTTGCAAAACTAGCTGTATCTGAGACAACATAAGACTGGGCAACGTGATGTTCCACGAAATACCTATTTGGAACATCTGATAGGTAAACAGCTGAACAGATAACAACTGGGATCAAAAGGGGCCTCCAGGAAAGGCTTGGCCGGTTACAACAAAGGATGGGTTGAACCTCATTACTTTTGTGAAAACCTGTGTAAGCGAATAGTCCCACTGTTTATAAACATTGTTATAAACATAGAATTTGGCGATAATACCATAATATCGTTCAAAGATGAAGGGAATCTGAAGAAATTTGTGCTTAAACAAGGTCAAAAACCAGTACTGACCGCACAGGACATTCAGCGCTTCAGATGCATTAAAAACTAATGTTAAGATGTAATCATAAAACACATTAGTGTCAAAGATATAATCTATTAAAGAAGGAATCACAGGGGCTGAGGGAAAACACTGTCCGCGAACACAGTTTGTCATGACATGTACAAACATATGTTATATCTAAACAACATTCACAGAAAGGCCTCTGGTTTGAGCTCATCTTGAGAAGGACTGACACAGTGCAAAAGTGCTGTGATTAGACAAACCACTTTTCAGATTGTTTCTTGAAGCAAAAACTTTGTGTTCTTCTGTCAAAGAGGATCATTTCAGTTATCAGCGTTTTAGTGGGGTGATTTAGTCACTGGCATAAGTAACTTAAACACCTGTGATGGCACTGTTCATGTGGAAGGGGTACACAAGCATGGTGGATTTGGAGGAACGCATGTTACTACAGCAGATGTCTTTTTCATTAACGTCTTTGCTTACTTCATCAAAATAACACCAAGTCAAATTCTGCATATGTTAAAACAGCATGGCCTCATGGCTGGATTGTGCAGGTGCTGAAACAGCCTGTCTGCAGTTCAGACTTCTCTTACATCTGGCATGTTGTGAAGCACAAATATGTGAATGGAAACCTCTGACTGTGAAGCAGCTGAAGACATATTAAGCAAGATTGAGTAAAATGCCACTTTGAAAATGTATAACACTTGGTGTCCTCCGTTCTTTAACAATGACAGAATGTTGTGAAGAGGTGTGACGATGTAGCACAGTGGTAAACATTAGCACCCTGCCGAGTAATTGGGCCGATTAATGCCATTTTGAGATAACCTGTATCGGCCAATGCCTGTGTTCTCGAGGCCCGTGTTCAAAAATAGTGGAGACGGTGCAGAGAAACTTTCTTTCCTCCATTACACACATTACAGCTTGTCTTGACTAAGAGCAAAGAGATGCTGAGGGTGGGGTTCATGAGAAGGTGAAAACTTTGTTTCCAGCATTACAACTTGCTGTTCTTAACTGGGACTGGGATTAAAAATAAGAAGATGCTGCTACCATGTGCAGTACTTTAATTAAATAATGTGTATTTCATGTGCACTTCTTTTTTTTTTTTTTTTTTTTTTTTTTTTTTTTACACAAGTATTTACACATTTACATTTTTTTTTCCCCAGAAACAAGAAGATCCGATAAATGTTTTTGTTAAATGCAATACAACTTTTAAATTATTTTTTAATTTATAAAAATACAGGGACATTGCATTTATAGCTTAAATAAATGTTCATTTATATTAATCTACTTTGTCTCATTTATTATTATTAGTTTTATTATTCGGTTGCCAAGAAAATCTGATATTGGCATTATGTATCGGCCATTCGTCACCATGCTCTCTGAATCACAGCATCAGGCAATAAACATAGTAAATTTAGAATTTAATATTTATTTAGTAAAATCTGTAACGCTGACATGGTAAAACCATTAAAAACTTTTTAAAAACTGTATTCAATTAAAACGATAATTAAAAGAAAATGTGAAAATCATTATTTTAGTTGCATTCTACAAACTGGCCCAACATTTCTGGAACTGCAATATTGTATATTACAGCTGTTATATGCTGTAGGAATACCTTAATTTCATGGCGTGGCTTTACATTCTTTCCAGAAACTTCTGAAACTGGGTGTATAGGGGCATTTTGATTACCCTTAACAATGTTATTCCCCAAATATACAAAATACATAAATATAGTTTTTTCAAAGCTGCATCTGAATAAGCTAAACTAGGGTTTGTATCTGTTCTGCACGTATTTTGTTAATGCAGGATTGCTTGAGGTTTGTCTATTTCAAAGCTCAAAACAGTCAGACACCACCTGGCTTTACAGCCCATTCTGTTCCACACTACGAAAGGGAAAAAAAGTCTTGCGTGCATTCAAAACAAACAATAGGCAGTCTAAAAATATTTGACATGATTCGTAATGATTGTCAGCTGTTGGGTTGGGACAGTGGGCGTGGTTCAGGGGTGTAAGTCATCGATTAGAGTGATATTTTAACAAAAAAGCTGCTGAAACTGTGTTCAAACTGTAATGCGGTCTCTGATATGGAGGTAGCTGTAACTGACTTTGAGGAATCAACGGTATCCACAGCTTTGCATTTGTTTTCTCAGGGTTTTATGTTACCAGCGTATTGCTGTGGAAATGACTTGGAAATATAAACGTATTTACCATTTTGGTCCACTAGCTGGCAGTGCCAGTTCACGAATATGCTGTTTCAAAGCCTCAGGACAGTTATGTACCAGGATCCGTGTATATTTCACTAATGTGCATCCACTGAAATTTAACCACCATAAACATATAACTGGATTGTATTACCATTTCCTTTTCCTTGTGGAAAGGCCCTCAGCATACATAGCCTTACAGAATATCAAAACAAGAATATTAAGCAGTATGCATGTCATGTACAGAGCTACAACTTAAATTTCAAATTCAAGATGGGTTTTCTTGGTAATAAAAGTCATTTCAGTGTACGCTACTCAAAGTAGATTGCAGGTGTCTTTTTACCTTGCTTGGTGTTAACACAAACCTAAAAGGCTCAAGACCACCTCAAGAGTTGAGAAGGTTCTGTCTTTACACAACTCACCTTCGACTGGAAGTGGAAATTACACTTTTTTTTTCCACCAATGGTTTCTGCGTTTACGTTTAATCTTAATACTTTAAATTTAGGATCTGGTGAGGTTTGTGTTATTTAAAATAACAGGGATGAAAGATGTTGCACTTTTTTGTCAATGTAAAAATGATAAGCAGGACAATGTAGGAAGGATAACTATAATGTGAGTTATATAGATAGTAATGTAGACTAAGATCTAAGTCGCCCTAGGCTTGCTCAATTTGAGATTGGACGTAGTTATTAGGAGATAATCTAAACTTGTAAAGTTGCTTTGAGACAATGCTCCATTGTAAAAAGCGCTATATAAATAAATCTGACTTGACTTGACTTGACTAGTAGTAGTCTGGTGCTTCCAGACTAAAAACAAATCTCCACACAAACGACATTTTAGTTAAACCGACAGTTAATACTATTTGCTCACTCAGTTGCAGACTGAAGTTGGCCCCTGCTCATGGTAAGGTGTGGAATGGAATATGGTAAGTGGTTCTGCCCTGTCTGTCTGATATCAGATGAGTGAATGAAATAGGATTGGATTGGACCCATTTCTACTGTTAAGTCACAATTGAGGCTATTTTTGAATTCTCAAGTAACATATGGTAATTAGAGTTCCGAACATTACTGTATACTGTCACGTCATGCATCGGGCAGATGGCCCTTAACCAAACAATCATTAGTTAAAGATTCAAGAAGGCAGAAGAGTCCATTTGTGGAAAGATGTGGTTCAAAGTAAATTGTTTGATGCTGTGCATGATCCCTGAGGCTTGTAACATGGGCAAGTCACTTACCAGGGACATTAATTGTCTTTCTTTTTTTTCCTTATCTTTCTTTATTTTCTTCAACAAAATCTGTGTATTTTACATTTAGATTTACAACATTTAGCAGACACCCTTATCCAGAGCGACTTACAGTTGACACAATCTTACAATCCAAGCAACTGTGGGTTAAGGGCCTTGCTCAAGGACCCAACCGTGGCAGCTTGACAGAGGTGGGATTTGGTCCATAGTCCAGTACCTTAACCGCTAGGCTACCACAGTCCCACCGCTAACTCCACCGCTACAGTATGAATGTTAGGTTTGAAAAATCTAACTGATCTTGACAATTGCTACTGTTATTGCACTTGTCACCTGGCTATATTTTACTAGTGATGCATGAGTACCCTATGCAGCCACCTAACTGACTAGTGAAATTGGTCTGACATGAGTGCCACAAAAATGCATAAAAAGTTTACAAAACTGACAAGAATGATGAAATGTGACAACTTAAATATGCCAGAGGATGGACAGTATGAGAAAAATGGATGGTGCTGAGTATAGCATACACTCACCGGCCACTTTATTAGATGCACCTTGTTAGTACAGGGTTGGACCCCTTTTGCTTTCAGAACTGCGTAAATTCTTTCTGGCAGAGATTCAACAAGCCTTTTTATTTGTGGGCTTAATGTAAGCATTATAATTATTTTATGTAGAAGTCGCTTAGTGCTGCATGATCTACATTGTTTGGTAAGGCTAGATGAGTTAATGACTGACTTAAATGAGAAAGGGAGGACTTGTAGGCCTTGCAGTTTATTTAAAAGGCGTTTGAAATTCTGTTTTAGAACAGGAATGCGATGAACTATGGAAACAGTTTACAGCATAAAGTTTGGACAATGGTGGCTCAGAGTTTAAGGCTCAGAACTACTGATCATGCATGAGTTCATCCCCAGCTCCCACTGACGTTTCAGCAAGGCTTTACTTGACGTACTTCGGTCTTCTAGCCCACAGATGGCAGCTGCACCAATATACGGCGTTATACAAATTGGACAAAAACCCACTTTGGAGAGACTATATTTAACTTCTATTACGTCGTCACATTTTTATATAGCGCTTTTTAAAACAGAATTGTCTCAAAGCGATTTTAGAAATATCTGGGCCCACAGCCCTAACTGAGCAAGCTTAGGGTGACCGTGGAAAGTCTAACTCAATGTTATAAGGAGGAAACCTTGGGAGGAACGAGACTCAAAAACGGACCCAGCGTCCTTTAGCAGCCTAGATGTTATACGCAAGTTACCTAATTAACATGTTTATAGTAATAGTTTAAATACACAGAAGCTAAATCTACAATTAGTTGAAAGAACACAATATGATGGAATGTAATAATAGTCCAACTTTATTAGGTACACCTTGTTTCTACACTCATTGTCCATTTTATCAGGTCCGCTTACCATATAGAAGCACTTTATTGTTCTGTATTTACAGTCTGTTGTTCACCTGTTTGTCTATATACTTTGTATATACTATATATACTGTTCTCTAATGGTCAGGACCACCGCAGATCAGGCACTATTTGGGTGGTGCATCATTCTCAGCACTGCAGTGGCACTGATGTGGTGGTGGTGGTGTTAGTGTGTGTGTTTAATGGTATGAGTGGATCAGACACAGCAGTGCTGCTGGAGTTTTTAAACAGCTCAGCTCAGTCCAGCAACCAAAACTGTCCAGCCACTAGCACCTTGTAGGCAGCATCCTGTGCGCACTTGAGGATGACTAACACAAACTGTGCAATGACAGATGAGCTACTGTCTCTGACTTTACGTCTACAAGGTGCAGCAATATGGTAGATGTGTCTAATAGAGTGCACAGTGAGTTAACACAGTGTTTAAAAACTCCAACAGCAGTGCTGTGTCTGATCCAATCATACTAGCACAACTGGCACACTAGCACATCAGTGTCAATGCAGTGCTGAGAATGATCCACCACCCAAATAGTACCTGTGGGCATCCTGACCATTAGTGAGCAGAGTAAAGGGGACTAATGAAGCACGCAGAGGTACATGTGGACTACAGACTGTAATTTTAGAACTACAACGTGCATCCATACGGTAAGCAGAGCTGATACAATTGACAATGGGTGTAGAAACCAGGTGTACGTAATAAAGAAATCGGTGAGCATGTGAGTGTGTGTATATGCTGTATAATAAAGAGATTATAATACATATAATCACGTAGAGAATGAGTGATGGGCTCTAGTAAACAGTCTCACTGTAGGTAGCAGTCCTTGCTGTTCCTTTGTCTTGTTTATCCGTGCCGGGCTTTTAGTCTCAAAAAGGCTTGGATGCATTAGTGCATATTTGGAAGTCAAATTGATCGTGGACATTAACAGTACAGAGCTGTGTTTCTGAGTTATTGCATCATTTCGGATAGCTTTGCATTGAAGTGATTGGTTCGGTGAATTTCCGGGGTTTGGCTCCATATTTTAGTTAAACAGCTTCTCTGTGAGCCAATGCCGTGCTTCAGTGTGCTGTCAGTCATGTTATTATGCAAAGGCGCAGTGAATGCAGATGCTCAGTGAAGCGCATCTCGTCTGGCCGGGATGAGGAGCGTCTTTGTGCGCTGCGGAGGACATGTTTTCTACATGATCCAAACCGCCGAGCGTTTTAAAGCCTTACGATCTGCACCGACGGCGTCTGGTTTAGACAGCGGATTTTAATACCATGGGCGGATTAGTATGGATTCT
>JAJAGP010000705.1:194539-316023 GCA_025084515.1 Ancistrus triradiatus | reverse complement strand
GGTCCCTTTTTGAGTCTTGGTCCTCCCAAGGTTTCTTCCTAGAACTAGGGAGTTTTTCCTTGCCGCTGTCGCCCTAGGCTTGCTCAATTTGGGATTGGACGTAGTTATTAGGAGATAATCTAAACTTGTAAAGTTGCTTTGAGACAATGCTCCATTGTAAAAAGCGCTATATAAATAAATCTGACTTGACTTGACTTGATATTCGAAAATATTTTTGTGAAAGACTGAAAAGGATCTTAATATTTTTTTCCCTAAAAAAAACGAGAATGCCAGAGAGTTTCATATACTGTAAATATAAATCATTTTTATTAACTGTTTTCTATTATTTAACAAATAATCTACTAGAATGTACTGTATTAAAAATAATAGTTGTCATATTGCATTTTTAACAAAATGCATGAGAAATCTTTTACTATGTTTATTTAATCTGTATTTTCTAGAAGGTTCTGTAGGATACTATATGTGTTGTACATAATGCAAAATATTACATTATGAGCTTAGTCATCAATCAATAAAAAGTAACTTCAATCCTGATTAAAATAAGGACAATTGGAACTGGCTTATGGGGCAGGTCTGGTACTAATGACTTGGTTTTGGTTTTTGTACAGCTCTGTGATTAGACTGATGTGCTGTGGGGACTGGCTGCACAGTACCACACTGCAGAATCATCCTCAGCCACACCATCAGACTCCAAAACCATGTGAAGGTCTTTAGGTCTGTGGGATTTAAATCGACCCTCAGAAGCTGGGTTCATCAAATTGGTAGCCTGTGAAGTGAACACCAGTTTAAATTCTTCTACTGGAGTCCAGCGGTACCAGTACAGATATGGGGTAGTAGTACCGGTTATAGAGCAGGAGATGCTTAGCGATGATCCGGGAAGTAGAACTAGATCCTTTGGTTCCTGATAGACCTCTATGAGCTGTTGACCTGCTTGCATAAAGGGAAGAATAAACATTATTTAAAAGTTACTAAAGTCTAGAAGTGTGAATGAAGCTGTTCATAACAATTTTATATTTATGCTTTAATCTTACATGCAGTCAATAGCCATTGAGCTACCACAATACTCAGACTCAAAGGAAAATGTGTCATATTGTGCCAAACAACACACTGTACCACAGGCTTCTAGACAAACTAGTCTGAAATAGCCTGGTTCTTGGCTGTGGGGCGGGACTTTGTGCTACCTCAACCTGTGCCACACATGGAGAATTATATGCTGATTACTTGCTGATTAGCAACCATGACAAGTTCTTAAAAGCCTTGTCATGGTGCGTTGCATCATCAGGCTCTGGACAGTTTAAAGACCTGCTATCTTATGTAATGAGGATAAAGCTGCAACACAGTTGGATGTTTTTCCAAGATAATGATTCATTCATTTTCATGTTGGGGCCTAACCAGCAGTAGAGGGCGCAATGTGAGAGCCAACCCCAGACGTCACGCCAATCCAACACAGGACACATGCACACATGCTCACTCACACTTGAACGATTTAGAGACACCAACTTTTCGAAGATAATGATCTGAAGAAAATAATCAAGATTAACAAGAATGTAGAAAATGAAGTTTAAAACAGGTTTGGTAAATGAAGCATCAGTTAAAATGAGATGTTAAATGTTAAAGATAATTGAAGTTGTAGAAAATCGAGAGTGTGTAAAGCTCTGCAATGAATTACAATGAATTACATTAAGTTTTGTTAATTAAAGAATAAAATAGTACAGTAAACTAATTACTGAGTCCTCTGCACTTGTTGGTAAATCATGAACCTTTGTTTTTAGGTAAATTACGAAAGCTATGAGACAATGATTTTTTTTGTGTATGAAGGCGACTGACATGGAAGGAAAGCTGCAGGCCTGGATTAGTTTGAAGCTAATAGGATGAGAAAAGGCAACAGGTGCAGGGAAAACATGGGATTCAATGGGCAGTAAAAGCACGTAGTTGATTCAATGACACTACGTGCAAAGCAATCAAAGTACATGAGCTATTTTTTTAAAGTAATTGTAGTACAGGTTAGTTAGTTGATATACTACTCAATATATTTTTTTTTATTAATTAAGTGAACTTAGTTCTCTAGGACATTGCATATTCCATGCCAACGATATTCCCAATATTCAGATATTTTTATCTTTCCAGTTTATGATACTTTTCCAATAAGTTGATATTTTGTATGAATTACAATGTTTAAAATATATTTCAGTGGAATAAAAGACATGTATGTGTGTGTCATAGCTTGGGGGGGGTCTCATAATGGTCACAATCCAGACCCCTACACTTGCTTCAGAATGCACCAGGATGTCTGGTTTTCGATTATACCAAAGTTTTCTCATGTCACCCCACTACTGCTTCTCTTCACTGTCTCCCTGTAGCTGTCCACATCAGATTTAAGACACTAAATGCTCAGCTACAAAGCATAAAACCGACCTGCTCCTTCTAATCTGTACTTCGTACCCTTCAAGACAAAAGCTTGGCTTGACTGGACCCAGCACTCAAGATTAAAGACAAGCATAAAAATGGATCTGACGAAAACTGTGAAGACATTGCTCAAAACAATGCAAGGCAGAAGAGACATTTTGGGCATTGTTAAAGGTAAGAGCATTTTACTGTATTCTCTTTGTCAGCCTCCTGGAATATGGATCACTGCAGATTTCCAAGAGTCAGTGCCAAATGGAGTTTCATCCACGATACTATAAGTCAGTCACCTCAGTGATATTTTTAGTGTAGCTCACACAGGGCCTGCACCTTGTCTCCTGCGGTGGAGCCCCAGAGTTTTATGCTACGCCACTGGCCTGTACTAAACCACAGTAAGTGTTATTTGACTATAATATGTGAGCTCAAGTGCTTTTGAGAAACGTTAGCAAGATATAAAGCCATTATGAGTCATTTACTCCATAAAACGTCAAGTAGTTAAAAAACACCAGAGCAAATGAAAACAATGAGAAAAAGAACAGCATCAGCATTGGTTGATTCCCTTCAACCTGAAGATAGAGCAAAAGTGATAGACAGTTTACCATCTCTGCTTTCTCCCAAAATGTCAAATGTATCTACAACTGAGAGCAGGTCTAATCCAAATGATTCTTCATTGTGGTTTTTGTACAGCTCTGTGATCAGGCTGGGGTGCTGTGGGGATTGGCTGCACAGTACCACACTGCAGAATCATCCTCTCCCACACCATCAGACTCCAAAATCATCTGAAGGTCTTTAGGTCTGCGAGACTTAAATCGACCCTCAGTTTCTGGGCTCATGACATTAGTACCAGCAGAAGTGAACACCAGTTTAAACTCTTCATCTGGAGTCCAGCGGTACCAGTACAGGTATGGGCTAGTCGTACCAGTTATAGAGCAGGAGACCATTAGCGATGATCCAGGAGGAAGAACCAGATCCTCTGGTTCCTGCTGAACCTGTATGAGCTGTTGACCTGCTTCCATATGGGGAATTGTGAAGATAATTAGAAATGGGAATGAAGCTCTTATTTAATGTGTTATATTAATGACTTAATCTTACATGCAATCAAAAGCCATTGTGCTGCCACAATACAGAGAATCAAATTCAATTGTGTCATATTGTTTCAAACAGCACACACTAATACAGGCTTAATGCTGAGCTAGTCTGAAATATGCTGTTCTATGGCTATGGGGCAGGGCTTTATGCCCCCTCTATCTGCATCACACCTGAAGAATTACATGCGCATTACCTCTCAGATATGAGAGGCACTGGGGAAGGCTTTCCCATACTTCAGCAACCCCAGGTATTGCCATTACCCCTCAGCAACATCCCCAAGACAATATTCATGAATATGGTGTTTGTTTCCTCATATTAGAACTTATATTTGATTTTACAGCATCAGTATGCATGTCTAATTAACATACAGTCCTGTTCAAAAGTCTTCGGCCACCATTAGATGAGATATGTCATTTCTTTAGCAACGGTATAATAGCCATATATAATTATTTCTCAGTCCCTTTATTATATTACAACCAGAAAATACAGGAAATGTGTATGCAGTATTAACAAACTGAAAAAAATACCTTCTATAGGTTTCAGTGGCAAGTGTTTTGTGTGACCTCCCCTTACACTTGCCAAGTTTGATCAGGAATGGTCTTTTTGGAAGGGTAGCAGACAAGCAATCACTTTGTTAGAAGGGGAACTGGGTGAAAAGGCTAAGCTATGCAAAACTCACAAATATTGCAATGAAGATCAGTGGACAAGAGTGTTATGGAGTGACAAATCCAAGTATCTGGGTCTAATCATAGACAATATGTTATATATGGTCATTATACCAGTGCTAAAACAATAAATCAAATGGTGCCCTTAGACTTTTGCACAGTAATGTAAATAAATATTTCTATAAATAGAAATACCCAGTTGTGGGCAGTTGACATTGTTCCAGAACGTGCATTCTAGGAAAACATTTCACAATTATGTATGAATAAGAAATAGGCCAGTGTTTTCAACAAAATGACAAAAATAGGAACGCACTTGTACAGTCTCACTTTTCATGTTATGCATATGTCCTCACTGTGTTAAGATCATTTGATTACAGAAGAAAGAAGGCTCCATTTTACATATACTGACAATGAAATGAGAATGAAATTGACAGTATGATGCTCCTATAGCAAATATATTAACCAAATGAAACAATGAATATACTTACTTGGTTTGGTATACCATGAACACCTTGGAATGGCGTTGCGTCATGGAATTGTCATTATTTTGGTGATAATTCTGCCACCTTGTGTCAAGAGGATAGAAATGAACCGTTGTTATAGCTTTACCAATCTAAATAAACAATCTACGTTTATTAGATTTTAAACAATCTAAATAAATAACCTACATTCACATTAATTAAAAACACCCAGAAAAATATCTGGAATTGAAATAAGAAAGACGATCTGGAGAAGTGGAAGATCAGAGAAGGATCTTAAAATTTCAAAACACTGGCTTTCACTTTATCAAACCCAAAGTAAAAAGACTTATTTATGCTGTGGAAGAGAGTGTATAAACCACTAAATCAAATGCTGACAGTAATTATTACAATATTAAGTCTTACTATTTCTTAGGAAGCACGTAGTTCTGCTGCCCCACACTAGAGGAAACGTGTTAGATTTAAGATGGCCGGCTCCAGCACGCACGTGCCGATACAGTGGTGCTTGAAAGTTTGTGAGACCTTTAGAATTTTCTATGTTTCTGCATAAATATGACCTAAAACATCATCAGATTTTCACACAAGTCCTGAAAGTAGATAAAGAATGAGATCAAAATAGAACTTTTTTGTTTAAAAGAAAAGCATTGTATTCGGAGAAAAAAAAACACTACATTCCAGCATAAGAACCTTATCTCATCTGTGAAACATGGTGGTGGTAGTATCATGGTTTGGCCCTGTTTTGCTGCATCTGGGCCAGGACGGCTTGCCATCATTGATGGAACAATGAATTCTAAATTATATCAGAGAATTCTAAAGGAAAATGTCAGGACATCTGTCCATGAACTGAATCTCAAGAGAAGGTGTGTCATGCAGCAAGACAACGACCCTAAGCACACAAACCGTTCTACCAAAGTGTCAGGGTTCGCTCGCTATCCTTGATTTCCCGTAGCACAAAGAATGGTTAAAGAAGAATAAAGTTAATGTTTTGTAATGGTCAAGCCAAAGTCCTGACCTTAATCCAATGTAAATGTTGTGGAAGGACCTGAAGCGAGCAGTTAATGTGAGGAAACCCACCAACATCCCAGAGCTGAAGCTGTTTTGTACAGAGGAATGGGCTAAAATTCCTCCAAGCCGGTGTGCAGGACTGATCAACAGCTACAGCAAATGTTTAGCTGCAGTTATTGCTGCACAGGGGGGTCACACCAGATACTGAAAGCAAAGGTTCACATACTTTTTTCACTCACTAATATGTAATATTGGATCATTTTCCTCAATAAGCAAATTACCAAGTATAATATTTTTGTCTCACTTGTTTCACTGGGTTCTCTTTATCTACTTTTAGGACGTGTGAAAATCTGATGATGGTTTATGTCATATGTATGCAGAAATATTCTAAAGGGTTCACAAACTTTCAAGCACTACTGTAGGTGCACTGCTAATGAGCACTGATGAGACACACCTGCCTTCCTATATAAGACGGCCTGAAAGCAGCGCCTGTGGCCACACCTTCTGTGTTTTAAGCTATTGTTATGCTTGAGGTTCGATAGGGCTTATTAGGGTCGCACGGCCCAAGGTTCGATAGGGTTTGCTACGGTCAGACTTTGGACTTTTTATTTCCCGTTCATGCTTGATCCTCTGGTCTGCCGCATGACCCTTGTCGGCAGCGACACAAGCCCTGTTCTTATCCCCTAGCGTTCATTCATTAGTCTCTGTGTTTGCATGTCTTATCAGAATATTCTATCTTTTCTGTCTTTAAAAATGTCTTTAAAAACATGAATGATAATAATGACTTGGTTTTTGTACAGCCTTTATAGCTGTACAGTACCATATGCAGAATCAACCTCACCCACAACATCTCATTTTTTTTTCAGTTTGTCAGACTTGAGAGTCTGTCATGTTAATATCTGATGTAAGCACTTCAACTGGAGCCCAACAACACCAGTACTGTGAAGACCAGTGTAGAGAGGGAAACAGACATAATCACAAGTGCTAACACAAACAACAGAATTGAGACTAACACAAAGAAACTGACATAAAACACTAATACACAAGGACAGAAGGCCTTCAAAAGTCAGTGACATGCTAACAAACAAGAACAAAGTACCAATACACACAGACCACATGCTATGCTAAACAGTCAATAGGCTAACATAAACTAGGGAGGTAAATGGCTATTGCTAACACATCTACACAAGGCGCTACACAAAGACCAAAGTACTAAACCACACAGACAATGCTAATGACAACTAAAGTAGAAGTACTAACAGTCAACGTTAACACTAAAACAACACAGAAACATGGAACAATAACAGAAATAGAAAATGGAACCCACCAACCAGAAAATATGTGCTGAGAGACCAGGGAGTCAAGAGGCATGGGGTGAGTAGAAAGGCCAGACAGATTAGTGCATAGGAGTATTTAAAGGGAATATGCAGCAGGTTATAATTGCTCAACCTGATGTGGAAGGAGAAAAGGGTCATAGGCGAGCTCTGTAGGATGATGTGGCTCACTAGCCCACATCATCCTGACTAGTACATGTCTGTATTTCTATTTTAATAAAAAGCTTAGTTATCACATTTGTCTCAGACCTCTCCCTTGGCAAACATATCAACATTACAATTACTTTGATCCAGGTGTGTAACACTAAATGTACTGTCTTTTATAGATGCCCAGAAAGTGGTTCACACATTTGTAACCTCACTTTACTGGGGCAAGTGGTAAATCACGGTGGTACAAAGTCAATTTTGTCCTGGATTTCTGAGCTATAGGACATGCAAATCCACTACAGGCACTACATTTCCCATAATGCCACATCATCTTTAATAGTTTCAGTCAGAGTTTCTATCAGTTTTTCGCATGGATTTTAAAGAACATCCACAAGTATTAATGAGAAAAGTCAGCCACGCTGCAGACAAGGTAAAGATAGCTCATATCTACAAGTCTATGTACAGTGGTGCTTGAAAGTTTGTGAACCCTTTAGAATGTTCTATATTTCTGGATAAATATGACCTAAAACATGAGATAAAAATATTATACTTTGTCATTTATTTATTGAGGAAAATGATCCAATATTACATATTAGTGAGTGGCAAAAGTATGTGAACCTCTAGGACTAGCAGTTAATTTGGAGGTGAAATTAGAGTCAAGTGTTTTCAATCAATGGGATGACAATCAGGTGTGAGTGGGCACCCTGTTTTATTTAGGGCTCTATCAAAGTCTGCTCTTCACAGCACATGTTTGTGGAAGTGTATCATGGCACAAACAAAGGAGATTTCTGATAAGCTCAGAAAAAGAGTTGTTGATGCTCATCAGGCTAGAAAATGTTACAAAACCATTTCTAAAGAGTTTGGACTCCACCAATCCACAGTCAGACAGATTGTGTACAAAAGTTTGCTAAAGATCACGTGCACAAGCCAGAAGGATATTGGAAGAATGTTTTTTTTTTGTTTAAAATAAAAGCGTTGTGTTTGGAGAAAGGAAAACACTGCATTCCAGCATAAGAACCTTATCCCATCTGTGAAACATGGTGGTGGTAGTATCATGGTTTGGGCCTGTTTTGCTGCATCTGGATCAGGACGGCTTGCCATCATTGATGGAACAATGAATTCTGAATTATATCAGAGAATTCTAAAGGAAAATGCCAGGACATCTGTTCATGAACTGAATCTCAAGAGAAGGTGGGTCATGCAGCAAGACAACGAGGACTTGTGTGAAAATCTGATGATGTTTTAGGCCATATTTATGCAGAAATATAGAAAATTCTAAAGGGTTCACAAACTTTCAAGCACCAATGTATGTGTCCCAGTACAAGTAGCCTAGAAACACACCCCTGGAGAATGGAATTTAAATGTCATAGAGGTTTGTGGTGATCTGGGATGTTAGGCTGCTGTCTTTCTGGCAGTCACATACTATCGATCTGGTGGTTGATGGTTGAGGAGACCTTGGTCCTCCTAAGATTTTTCTTCAATACATTTAGGGAGTTATCCTTTGCCATTGTTCCCATAAGCTTACTCAGTTGGAGCTTTGGGTATAGATGCTGTTTTGAGATAAATCTCTATTGTAAAAAAAATATATATATGTATATGTGAATTACTTGAGTTTGTGTAATTTGTGTGATTACAATCTACATGTGTTTTTTTTGTTATAAATCTGTGTTTTTTCTCTTTTATAACTTGTTTGGATGCATTATGATTAAGTTAAGTTACAGTATACATACTGGGTTTGTTCTATAAATGATGAATCTTTCAGACCAAAACATCACCCACATCGGAAAGTTCTTCACTCTAAAAAAAGCAAGATCGCAGGGGCGCTTCCGGTACTTAAGCTCTTGTGCTTTTGAGAAATGTAGGCAAGATGTTAAGCCTTTATGAGTCACATAATGCATAAAATGTCAAGTAAAAAAACAACCAGATTGAGTGCCACAACATCTCTATTTAAAATTATTTATTTCCAGTGTTTGCTTAATATTAATTTCTCAACTTTTCTCTTCACCCTGTAAATAAAGTAAATTTATATATAGATATAATTGTTTTATATAGATCATAATCGTTCTTCTGTCAGTACAAGTTATGAGCTCTTCCAAAATGTGTCATGTATCTACAGCTCTATTTAAGAGCAGGTCTCATTCTAATGGCTGGTCTTGTGGTTTTTGTACAGCCCTGCCATAACACCGGGGAGCTGTGGGGGCTGGCTGCACAGTACCACACTGCAGAATCATCCTCACCCACTCCATCAGATTCCAAAACCATCTTACGCTGTTCAGGTCTGTGAGACTTAAACCTGCCCTCAGATTCTGGGTTCATAGACCCTGGAGCCATAGAGGTAAACACCAGTCTAAACTCCTCGGCTAGAGTCCAGCGATACCAGTACAGGTAGAGGCTGTTAGTACTTGTTATAAAGCAAGGGATGTTCAGTGATGATCCAGGAGGAAGAATCAGATCCTTTGGTTCCTGATGAACCTGTATGACCTGCTTGCATACAGGAAAACAAGAACATTTTTTTGAAAGTTGATAGTACATCAGAAATGTGAATTAAGATTTCTTAACAATCATATATTAATGATTTTCTCTTACATGCAGTCAAAAGCCATTGTGCTGTCACAAAACAGAAAATCAAAGGCAAACGTCTCATATTGTGTCAAACAGCACACTGCCACAGGCTTCCTGCTGAGCTAGTATGAAATAGGCTGTTCTTTGGTTATGGGGCTGTATTACTAGTGGCACAGAATCCTGCCACCTTGTGGTTAGAACTGGACCATTTCTGGATCTTAACCCAAGATAACGATCTAAGGAAATAATCCAGATTCACATCTACGCCACAGAATGAAGTTCAAAACCAGGTTCCATATTCAAAACTCCAAAGAAAATATTTGGAAATTAAATGTCAGAGCCAAAGAGATCTGGAGATGTGGAAGATCATCAGAGAAGGTTTTTCGCATGCCATGATGATTCTCTACCGTTATGATTTTAATTTTTTTTAACTATACGGGTGTCTAACTCAAGCACCGCTATTGAGTCTCAACTCTACAAAAAAAAGAGTAAAAATTCGTATTTTTTGTTGTGTTTTTCAAACAGACGTTTATCTCTGAATTTTAACAACAGAAGGTGCCTCTCAAATGATATGATGTACTTTAAAAGGTACAGGTTTTTTTGTTTTAAAAAAAAGGGGAGTCTTGATCTCATTTGATGCTCAGCACCCCTAAAGCTCTGATCCTAGAATCACCTCTTTTAAACATTAATACTTTGGCCAGACTTTAAACCTCTCTGCTCCAGTAAATTGATAAAAAAGTGATAATTTCATTACAAAATCACCACTTTTTATAATAACTTAAATAGACACAGAATGTATTATTTTTGTTTATATCTATACAACCTTTGCATATTTATTTGCATATTGTCCCAAACAATACCGTCATTACCGCAACAGCCTAGGATTTCTGTGGAAAATTATTTGGAGGTAACACTTGTTTACTTCATAACCATGGAAACAAAAACCGACAAGGGTGCACATATCACAGAACATCGTGCACATATCACAGCACATCGATCACAGAAGAGAGAGTCAAGTCAAGTCAAGTCAGATCTATTTATATATTGCTTTTTACAATAGAGCATTGTCTCAAAGCAACTTTACAAGTTTAGATTATCTCCTAATATCTACATCCAATCCCAAATTGAGCAAGCCTAGGGCAACAGTGGCAAGGAAAAACAACCTAAGTGTTATGAGGAAGAAACCTTGGAAGGACCAAGACTCAGCAGTCAGACATTTCCAGACATTTTGATGTCTGGAAATGTGAGAAATTGAGTCATGTACACCTCCTGATCACAGAGCAGTTTTATTCAGCATCAGTACCATTTATGCCATTCCAAAAAAAACTGAAATGTTCACATTATTTATATTTATTTGTATGTGTATGTTATACAAGCTGATGACTAGCATTAAAAAATCCATGACCTAGCATCTTCTTTCCTGAAAAAGTGAATAAATATATTAATTATGCATAGATACACAAGTCAAAAGTGACACTGAGGTGTTTTAAAACTCCAGCAGCACTGCTGTGTCTGATCCACTCATAGCAGCAAAACACACACTAACACACCACCACCACATCAGTGTTTGAAAACTGCAGAGCTGAGAATGATCCATCACTCAAATAGTACCTGATCTGTGCTGGTTCTGTGGGGGTCCTGACCATTAGAGAACAGAGTAAAGTGGATGAACAGACTAGTTAAAAAAAAGAGATGGACTACAGTCTGTAATTGTAAAACTAAAAAGTGCTTCTATATGGTAAGTGGAAACTTGCTGTATGAAACTTGGTAAATGGACAATGAGTGTAGAAACAATGATGTGTGCCCAAAAAAGTGTTTGCATATACTCTACTTTAATATATGTGTAATACACAATATACTGTATATGATACTAAGTATCAAGTTATCAAGAATAAATAACCAAAACCACCTCAAAAACAAAGCAACAGCACCATCTCTGTTCATAATGACAATTTTTAAGTGTTCCTAGCTTCCTGTTGACTCTCTCACCCCCTATACATCCTGTCAACAAAACGTGCCTTATAGATCATAGTCATTATTTTCTCACTCAATGTGATATTATCTTCCACATGTGTCCTGTATCTACTGTATTTGAGAGCAAGTCTGATCCTAATGATGTTGTTGTGGTTTTTGTACAGCTCTCTGATTAGACTCTAGTGCTGTGGGGACTGGCTGCACAGTACCACACTGCAGAATCATCCTCTCCCACGCCATCAGACTCTAAAACCATCTTAAGCTCTTCGGGTCTTTGAGACTTAAACTGGCCCTCAGATTCTGGGTTCATCAGGTTAGTCCCTTGAGATGTGAACACCAGTGTGAACTCTTCGACTGGAGTCCAGCGGTACCAGTACATGCCTGGATTGCTAAGACCAGTGACAGAGCAGGAGATTGTCAGCAATGATCCAGGGGAAAGAACCAGATCCTTTGGTTTCTGCTGGACCTTTATGAGCTGCAGACCTGTGAAATGAGACTGGATGAATATCACCACTAAATACATTCACAACAATGATGTATTAATAATTTTGTGATCTTACATGTAGAGAAAAGCCATTTGGTTGTCAGAATGTAGATGATAAAATGACAATGCATCATTCTGAATAGTCCAACAAACACTGGGGGCTTAAGGCTGAAATGGGTAGTTACTTGACTAATGGGTGGGACCGCCTGGATGATCTGTCACCCATCGTCAAGTGATGTGATTTTCTGACTCAATATGGTGGCACGGTGGCTTGGTAAGTAGCACTTCTACCTCACAGCAAGAAGGTCCTGGGTTTATTCCCAGGGTTGAGTGGCTTGCGTCCTTTCTGTGTGGAGTCTGCCTGTACTCCCCGTGTCTGTGTGGGTTTACACTGAGTGCTCTGGATTTCTCCCAAAGACGTGCATGTCAGGCTAATTGATTACACTAAATCAGCATTGACTTGAGTGTATATGTATGACTTGATATAACCTTGTGTGTGTCCCTTGGGTGGCCACTGATGCTGATATCAGCATTAAATTAAACCAATACATAAACAAACAATTCTGAATAAAAAACACTTACCACTGGAGTAAATTAGTAAAGAATTTAGCAGAAATGAGACCAGATGTGATAATAGTAATAGTAACAACTAAGAGGTCTATTATTTTAATCATTATTATTTGATCATATTTTTTTCTTGTGCTATTGTCTAGAGTGAAATGTATTCCCTAAATGTACATAGTTGAAATGTTTAGTTCAGTGTAAAAGAAGATAAAGAAAGCTTTGATATACTTTGCTTATAATGCCTTTCTTAAAAGAAAGAAAAACAAAACAACATCTACAATCCACATCAATCGAGAAACGAATCCAGTGAGTGAAAATGCTTCTATTTTCCTGAATCTAATACAGTGTTTTTCACTACAAATCATACAATCCGAATAACAATATGAGTGAAATGTTTAATCTTTGAAAGAAATGTATTACTACATTTCAGAGTTGATGCCCTATGATGGATTGGTTGTTCCTGACCTGCACCCTATGCTGCCAGCTAGCCACCGGCTCTCCTGCAACCCTGTCCAGGATCAAGTGAATATGAAAGTGAATGAATGAATTTCAGATTTGAAAAGTATTCAGCATGTTCCCCTTTTGCTGTAATGACAGTGTGTAGTCTAGCTGGCAAAAGCTGATGATCCATGTAATTTAGCATGAATTAGCAATATTCGAAAGAGCATCTTGTGATGTTACTAAATACTTGACTTTCTCTGTCTTCAAGTGGCACCATAAATGATCAATGGGGTTTAGATCAGGTGATGGTGGAAGAAATTCAGTGCCACACAGCATGCATTGATCTTCTTTGGTCTTCAAGTAGTTGTTACAAAGCTTTTCATTGTATTTGTAATGAAAAACACAGTAATGACTTTGACTTCATCTCAGTCCTCCAAAGGTTTCTTCCTCATAATGCTTAGAGAGTTTGTCCTTGCCACTGTGGCCCTAGGCTTCCTCAATTTGGGATTGGCCATAGATATTAGAAGATAATCCAAAATTGTACTGTTGTACTATTGCTTTTGTTTTTGGTCCATTGTTAAAAGCACTATATAAATAAATCTGAAATGACTTGACTTTGAGAAGAATTAAAATAGAAACATTTTCACGGATGGTCTCAGACCCTACAGTAGGTATATCCTCCCAGCTATAGACCAACAAAGTTGCCAATCTACTGTGCTAGTTAGCACTGGTTTACCAATTAAACACGCATACTCTTACTGGTTTCAGTGGTGACCAGCATAAGAGCATCCAAAACACGTATATGGAGGTCTTACTAACAGCTCTGACTATCTTAATAATGCTGTTTTTTTTAACACAGATGCAGTCATCCTAAAATCTCATATTCAAATTATATATTTGAATATTTATAGATCCTCCCAATTAGAGACCAACCCCATTTTCCATGCTGGTTAAAGCTGGCTTAATGTTGGTTATTGTACTAATACTGCTAATTCAGTAACGCCCAGTTATCACATTTGACTCAGACCTCACATTTGACATAAATATTAGCACCATTACAATTGCTTTGTTCCAGGTGTGTAACGCTAAATAAACTGCCTTTCATAGATGCCAAGAAACTGGTTCACACATTTAAAACCTCAAGGTTGGATTACTTTAACGCTCTACTGACTTGGCGCTCCAGTAAATCTATGAACAAACTACAGCTTAAGTGTTAACTAGATCAAGGAAATTTGATCATATTAGTCTCATTCAATAGGCTCTGCACTGGTTAGCTTTTAGTCATGGCAGGGAGAATAGCAGGGGCATCATCAGACCCACTTTACTGGGGCTCGTTCCCTACTAAAAGCACTAGAAGTTGGTCTGGAAGTGTTAGGGCCTACACTTTGGCCGTTAGTGGCCAATGTTGGTCCTTCTCAGCAGTGTCTGCTCTCCCCACTTTTCTGGGGATTCTCCTGAGCTGACAGTAGAGGCCACTGTTGGCTCAGTTATCGTGTGGAATCCCCACATACCAGTGCATTCACGTTGGCATGACTGATTGGCAATGTGATTGCATTGAGAAGTGATTGCATCTGTCAGTAGTGCTATTTAAGAGCATGCTTTGCCACTGACAGGTGCCGCATCCTCGCCTATTGCTCGCTTACTGTTCGCCTTTCACTACGGTTGTAAGCTTATGATCGCTTTCTTGCTGCTCGGATCTTTCCTCCTTTCTCTCCAGGGACGATGGTATGAGTTTCCCCGCAAAGGGGGGGACTTGAGTAAAGCGTAAACGCTTGAGGTAACTGCCAGGGTCTTTAGATAGGCAAGGGAAAGCCTTTTCCACGCTCTGGAGTAGCGTTAGGCCGTCCGGAAGCGCCTTTTTCCGTGCAGCTCCAGCGATCGCGGCTCGGCCGCCCTTCTCCCCGGCTTTGGTGCCACACTCCAGCGAGCGATCAGCCAGGAGTATCCGTGGTACGTGCCTGCTGGAGACCCGCATCAGCCTCATGCTCCCTTTGGTACAGGGAGGACCGTTATGTGCCTTTTGCAGGCTTTCCACTTGGCCTCATGCTCCCATGGAATCGGGAGGACCGTGAGTTTCCTCTGCCGATATCTCAGCGAAAGTGATTCGATTCAGAGTCACCCGCTATAATTCTGAACGCGCTGTTTTCGCACTGCGCACGCGCACCCCCAGTATTCTTCGGCTTTCTCCGGCGCAGCCAAGCTCCAGCGAACAGAGCTCGGGCTAGATGCGCTCGGATCCCTTTCTGCGCATTGGTGCACCGCTATTCGCGCTCTGCGCTTTAATCCTGTTTAAAAAAGTTTGTTTTTTATCGCGCTGCCTATCAGCGTGCGCCTCTTATTTCCTTTGGTTTCCATCATAGTTTTTAGACGGTTTAAACCTTATTCTGAGTACACTATAGGCGTCTCCTTCGTCTGCCGTTCTGTTTACCTGCTCTTCCTCCCGGGTCCCAGTGTCTGGCGCCGTGGCAAGCCTTGATTACGCTCGCCTCTGACACTAAGCTTCGGGGGGTCGATTCCCAGGCCATGCATTAACTGCAGGCTTGGTTATTACTTATTATTGCTTATCATTTATCATCATTTATTTTGGTTCACTAATTCCATCTGGAGCTAACTGCACTTGGGTCCTACCTCTGAATAAAATAATACATTATTAAAAAGAAATATTTGTTCATTATTTTATTCTCTAACGGTTCGCCAGCCCTCAGCGTCATGGCGTACAGTAACAGGAAGACAATAAAAAAGAGTTATCTAAATAAATGTCTTATTGAGTTTGTGTAATTTGTGTGATTACAATCTGGCTAAGGTGCCCAATAAATTTATATATTGCATTTCAATAGACTGTATGTGTTTTTTACTGAATGTTTGTTTTGTCTTTAATAAATTGTTTATATGCATTGTGATTAAGTGGAGTTACAGTATATGTACTGTGTTTGTTCGATAAATGATTAATCTTTCAGAAAGAAACTTCACCCACATTGTCTTTATTCATGTCAGAGCAACTTACAACTGATATAACCTTACAAACAACCAGTGTTTTCTTACTTCATGTTACGTTCTTGATTTTTCTCTTCACCCTGTAAACCAAGTAAACACGTGACTTTATAGATCATAATCGTTCTTCTGTCAATACAAGTTATGAGCTTTTTCAAAATGTGTCATGTATCTATAACTTTATTTAAGTGCAGGTCTCATTCTAATGGCTGGTCTTGTGGTTTTTGTACAGCCCTGCCTTAACACCTGGGTGCTGTGGGGACTGGCTGCACAGTACCACACTGCAGAATCATCCTCACCCACTCCATCAGACTCCAAAACCATCTTACGCTGTTCAGGTCTGTGAGACTTAAACCTGCCCTCAGATTCTGGGTTCATAGACCCTGGAACCATAGAGGTGAACACCAGTCTAAACTCCTCGGCTGGAGTCCAGCGATACCAATACAAGTAAATGTTGTAAGTACTTGTTATAAAGCAAGGGATGTTTAGTGATGATCCAGGAGGAAGAACCAGATCCTTTGGTTCCTGATGAACCTGTATGAGCTGCTGGCCTGCTTGCATACAGGGAAACAAGAACATTATTTGAAAGTTGATAGTACATCAGAAATGTGAACTAAGATTTCTTAACAATCCTATATTGATGACTTTCTCTTACATGCAGCCAAAAGCCATTGTGTTGTCAATAAACAGAAAATCAAAGGCAAATGTCTCATATTGTGTCAAACAGCAGACTACCACAGGCTTCGTGCTGACCTAGTATGAAATAGGCTGTTCATTGGTTATGGGGCTGGACTACTAGTGAAAGGCAAACTTATTTAATCTAAAAGAGCACAGAATCCTGCCACTTTGTGGATTGAACTGGACATTGCTGTATCTTAACCCAAGATAACGATCTAAAGAAATAATCTAGATTCAAGGCTAGGCCACAGAATGAAGTTCAAAACCAGGTTCCATATCCAAAACTCCAATGAAAATATTTGGAAGTTAAATATCAAAGCTAAAGTGATCTGGAGATGTGGAAGATCATCAGACATGGTTTTTAACATGCTATGATGATTCTCTACCATTATTATTTCCATTTGTTTTGTTCTCAGCTATAGGGGTGTCTAACTCAAGCACCCCTATTGAGTCCCAACTCCCCAAAAATAAGAGTAAAAAGTCGTATTTTCTTGTTGTGTTTTTTAAACAGACATTTATCTCTGAATTTTAACAACAAAATGACCCCCCTTGCCTCTCAAATGGTATGATCCACTTTAAAACGTACAGTTTTTTTGTTTTTAAAAAAGGGATGAGTTTTGGTCTCATTTGGTGCTGAGCACCCCTAAAGCTCTGATCCTAGAATCACCTCTTTTAAACATTACCGCAACACATCTTTACGAACACATAAAAGTATTAATTATGTATAAAGACATAAATCAAAAGTGACACTGATGTGGTTTAGGAACTGTGTCTGATCCACTCATAGCAGCAAAACACACACTAACACACCACCACCACATCAGTGTCTGAGAACTGCAGAGCTGAGAATGATCCACCACCCAAATAGTACCTGATCTGTGCTGGTCCTGTGGGGGTCCTGATCATCAGAGAAGACAATAAAGAGGACAAACAAAACTATGTAGAGAAACAGATGGACTACAATATGTAATTGTAAAACTACAAAGTGCTTATATATGGTAAGTAGAAACTTATAAAATGGATAATGAGTGTAGAAGCAATGATGTGTGCCCAATAAAGTGTGTGCATATACTCTGCTATAATATACGTGTAATACAGAATATACTGTATATAATACTAAATATCAAATTATCAAGAATTAATAACCAGAACCTCCTCAAAAACAAAGCAACAGCACCATATCTGTTCATAATGAGAATTTTAAGTGTTTCTCGCTTCCTGTTGACTCTCTCATCCCCTATACATCCTGTCAACAAAACGTGCCTTATAGATCATAGTCATTATTCTCTCCATTGGTCTGATATTATCTTCCAGATGTGTCATGTATCTACTGTATTTGAGAGCAAGTCTGATCCTAATGATGTTATTGTGGTTTTTGTACAGCTCTCTGATTAGACTCTAGTGCTGTGGGGACTGGCTGCACAGTACCACACTGCAGAGTCATCCTCTCCCACGCCATCAGATTCTAAAACCATCTTAAGCTCTTCGGGTCTTTGAGACTTAAACTGGCCCTCAGATTCTGGGTTCATCTGGTTAGTGCTTCGAGACATGAACACCAGTGTGAACTCTTCGACTGGAGTCCAGCGGTACCAGTACATGTCTGGATTGCTAATACCAGTGACAGAGCAGTAGACTGTCAGTGATGATCCAGGGGAAAGAACCAGATCCTTTGGTTTCTGCTGGACCTCTATGAGCTGCAGACCTGTGAAATGAGACTGGATGAATATCACCACTAAATACATTCACAGCAATTATGTATTAATAACTTTGTGATCTTACATGTAGAGAAAAGCCATTTGGTTGTCAGAATGTAGATGATAAAATGACAATGCATCATTCTGAACAGTTCAACAAACACTGGGGGCTTAAGGCTGAAATGGGCAGTTACTTGACTAAGGGGTGGGACCGCCTGGATGATCTGCCATTACAATTTGAACCAGTGGAGTTACAGTACATGTACTTGGTTTGTTCGATAAATGATGAATCTTTCAGAACAAGACTTCACCTACACTGGAAAAGTCTTCATTTATGTCATTTAGCAGATACTGTTATCCAGAGCAACTTACAACTGATATAACCTTACAATCTCAGCAATTGTGGGTTAAGGGAATTGCTCAAGGAACCAACAGCTGCAGTTTGGTAAAGGTGGGATTTGAACCCTGGACCTTAAAGTTATGAGCTCTTCCTAAATGTGTCATTTATATTGTATAAATGTGTCTATTTAAGAGCAGGTCTCATTCTAATGGCTGTGCTTGTGGTTTTTGTACAGCCCTGCCATAACACCTGGGTGCTGTGGGGACTTGCTGCACAGTACCACACTGCAGAATCATCCTCACCCACTCGATCAGACTCCAAAACCATCTTACGCTGTTCAGGTCTGTGAGACTTAAACCTGCCCTCAGATTCTGGGTTCATAGACCCTGGAGACATAGAGGTAAACACCAGTCTAAACTCCTCGGCTGGAGTCCAGCGATACCAGTACAGGTAGATGTTGTCAGTACTTGTTATAAAGCAAGAGATATTTAGTGATGATCCAGGAGGAAGAATCAGATCCTTTGGTTCCTGATGAACCTGTATGAGCTGCTGACCTGCTTGCATACAGAGAAACAAGAACATTTTTTTGAAAGTTGATAGTACATCAGAAATGTGAATTAAGCTTTTCTTAACAATCCTATATTAATGATTTTCTCTTACATGCAGTCAAAAGCCATTGTGCTGTCACAAAACAGAAAATCAAAGGCAAACGTCTCATATTCTGTCAAACAGCAGACTTCCACAGGCTTCCTGCTGAGCTAGTATGAAATAGGCTGTTCATTGGTTATGGGGCTGTATTACTAGTGGCACAGAATCCTGCCACCTTGTGAATAGAACTGGACCATTTCTGGATCTTAACCCAAGATAACGATCTAAAGAAATAATCCAGATTCACATCTAGGCCACAGAATGAAGTTCAAAACCAGGTTCCATATTCAAAACTCCAATGAAAATATTTGGAAATTAAAAGCGATCTGGAGATGTGGAAGATCATCAGAGAAGGTTTTTCGCATGCCATGATGATTTTCTACCATTATGATTTTCATTTTTTTTAACTATAGGGGTGTCTAACTCAAGCACCGCTATTGAGTCCCAACTCCCCCAAAAAAGAGCAAAAATTCGTATTTTTTGTTGTGTTTTTTAAACAGACATTTATTTCTGAATTTTAACAACAGAAGGTGCCTCTCAAATAATATGATCCACTTTAAAAGGTACAGGTTTTTTGTTTTAAAAAAGCGGGAAGTCTTGATCTCATTTGATGCTCAGCACCCCTAAAGCTCTGATCCTAGAATTACCTCTTTTAAACATTAATACTTTGGCCAGACTTTAAACCTCTCAGCTCCAATAACTTGATAAAAAAGTGATCATTTCATTACAAAATCACCACTTCTTTTTATAATAACTTAAATAGACACAGAATGTATTATTTTTGTTTATATCTATACAACTTTTGCATATTTATTTGCATATTGTCCCCAACAATACCGTCATTACCGCAACAGCCTAGGATTTCTGTAGAAAATTATTTGGAGATAACACTTGTTTACATCATAACCATGGAAACAAAGACCGACAGGGGTGCACATATCATCGATCACATCCAATCCCAAATTGAGCAAGCCTAGGGCAACAGTGGCAAGGAAAAACTCCCTAAGTGTTATGAGGAAGAAACCATGGGAGGACCAAGACTCAGCAGTCAGACATTTCCAGACATTTTGATGTCTGGAAATGTGAGAAATTGAGTCATGTACACCTCCTGATCACAGAGCAGTTTTATTCAGCATCAGTACCATTTATGCCATTAAAAAAAAACTGAAATGTTCACATTATTTATATTTATTTAAAGTGTGTGTTATACAAGCTGATGACTAGCATTAGAAAATACATGACCTAGCATCTTCTTTCCTGAAAAAGTGAATAAATGTATTAATTATGCATAGATACATAAGTCAAAGGTGACACTGAGATGGTTTAAAACTCCAGCAGCACTGCTGTGTCTGATCCACTCATAGCAGCACAACACACACTAACACACCACCACAACAGCAGTGTTTGAGAACTGCAGAGCTGAGAATGATCCACCACCCAAATAGTACCTGATCTGTGCTGGTCCTGTGGGGTCCTGCCCATTACAGAACACCGTAAAGAGGATTAACAAACTAGTTAAAAAACAGATGGACTACAGTCTGTAAATGTAAAACTAAAAAGTGCTTCTATATGGTAAGTGGAAACTTGCTGTATGAAACTTGGTAAATGGACAATGAGTGTAGAAACAATGATGTGTGCCCAATAAAGTGTGTGCATATACTCTACTTTAATATATGTGTAATATACAATATACTGTATGTAATACTAAGTATCAAGTTATTAAGAATAAATAACCAGAACCACCTCAAAAACAAAGCAACAGCACCATATCTGTTCATATTGAGAATTTTTAAGTGTTCCTAGCTTCCTGTTGACTCTCTCACCCCCTATACATCCTGTCAACAAACGTGAATTATAGATCATAGTCGTTCTTCTCTCAGTCAGTGTGATATTATCTTCCAGATGTGTCATGTATCTACTGTATTTGAAAGCAGGTCTGATCCTAATGATGTTATTGTGGTTTTTGTACAGCTCTCTGATTAGACTCTAGTGCTGTGGGGACTGGCTACACAGTACCACACTGCAGAGTCATCCTCTCCCACGCCATCAGACTCTAAAACAATCTTCAGCTCTTCGGGTCTTTGAGACTTAAACCGGCCCTCAGATTCTGGGTTCATCAGGTTAGTCCCTTGAGATGTGAACACCAGTGTGAACTCTTTGACTGGAGTCCAGCGGTACCAGTACATGTCTGGATTACTAAGACCAGTGACAGAGCAGTAGACTGTCAGTGATGATCCAGGGGAAAGAACCAGATCCTTTGGTTTCTGCTGGACCTCTATGAGCTGCAGACCTGTGAAATGAGACTGGATGAATATCACCACTAAATACATTCACAACAATGATGTATTAAAAGCTTTGTGATCTTACATGTAGAGAAAAGCCATTTGGTTGTCAGAATGTAGATGATAAAATGACATTGCATCATTCTGAACAGTCCAACAAACACTGGAGTCTTAAGGCTGAAATGGGTGGTTTCTTGACTAAGGGGTGGGACTGCCTGGATGATCTGCCATTACAATTTGAACCAGTGGTGGGCAGCCCTGGTCAAGTGATGTGATTTTCTGACTCAATATGGTGGCACGGTGGCTTGGTAAGTAGCACTGCTATCTCACAGCAAGGAGGTCCTGGTCTTAATCCCAGGGTTGAGTGGCTTGTGTCCTTTCTGTATGGAGTCTGCCTGTACTCCCCGTGTCTGTGTGGGTTTACACTGGGTGCTCTGGATTTCTCCCAAAGACGTGCATGTCAGGTTAATTGATTACACTAAATTGGCATTGACTTGAGTGTATATGTATGACTTGTCTTGATGTAACTTTGTGTGTGTCGCTTGGGTGGCCACTGATGCTGATATCAGCATTAAATTAAACCAATACATAAACAAACAATTCTGAATAAAAAACACTTACCACTGGAGTAAATTAATAAAGAATTTAGCAGAAATGAGACCAGATGTGATAATAGTAATGGTAACAACTAAGAGGTCTATTATTTTAATCATTGTTTGATCATATTTTTTCCTGTGCTATTGTCTAGAGTGCAATGTATTCCCTAAATGTACATAGTTGAATGTTCTTAATAAAAAGAGAAATGTTAAATTCAGTGTTAAAGAAGATAAAGAAAGCTTTGATATACTTTACTTATAATTCCTTTCTAAAAAGAAAGAAAAACAAAACAACATCCACAATCCACATCAATCGAGGAACGGATCCAGTGAGTGAAAATGCTTCTATTTTCCTCAATTTAATAAAGTGTTTTTCACTACAAATCATACAATCCGAATAACAATATGAGTGAAATGTTTAATCTTTGAAAGAAATATATTACTACATTTCAGAGTTGATGCCCTATGATGGATTGGCGCCCTGTCTAGGGTTGTTCCTGACCTGCACCCTATGCTGCCGGCTAGCCACCGGCTCTCCTGCGACCCTGTCCAGGATCAAGTGAATATGAAAGTTAATGAATGAATTTCAGATTTGAAAAGTATTCAGCATGTTCCCCTTTTGCTGTAATGACAGTGTGTAGTCTAGCTGGCAAAAGCTGATGATCCATGTAATCCAGCATGAATTAACAATATTCGAAAGAGCATCTTGTGATGTTACTAAATGCTTGACTTTCTCTGTCTTCAAGTGGCACCATAAATGATCGATGGGGTTTAGATCAGGTGATGGTGAAAGAAATTCAGTGCCACACAGCATGCATTGATCTTCTTTGGTCTTCAAGTAGTTGTTACAAAGCTTTTCATTGTATTTGTAATGAAAAACACAGTAATGACTTTGACTTCATCTCAGTCCTCCAAAGGTTTCTTCCTCATTATGCTTAGAGAGTTTGTCCTTGCCACTGTGGCCCTAGGCTTCCTCAATTTGGGATTGGCCATAGATATTAGAAGATAATCCAAAATTGTACATTTGCTTTGAGACAATGCTCCATTGTAAAAAGCACTATATAAATAAATCTGAATTGACTTGACTTTGAGAAGAATTAAAATAGAAACATTTTCATGGATAGTCTCAGACCCCACAGTAGGTATATCCTCCCAGCTATAGACCAACAAAATTGCCAAGCTACTGTGCTAGTTAGCACTGGTTTACGAGTTAATCACACATGTTCTTACTGGTTTCCGTGGTGACTAGCATAAGAGTGACCAAAACAAGCATATGGAGGTCGGGCTAACAGCTCTGACTATCTTGAGAATAATGCTGTTTTTTTAACACAGATGCAGTCATCCTAAAATCTCATATTCAAATGATATATTCGAATATTTATAGATCCTCCAAATTAGAGATCAACCCCATTTTCCTTGCTGGTTAAAGCTGGCTTAATGTTGGTTAATGCACTAATATTGCTAATTCAGTAATGCCCAGTTTGACTGTAAAAAAGCTTAGTTATCACATTTGACTGAGACATAATTTGACATTTGACATAAATATTGGCACCATTACAATTGCTTTGTTCCAGGTGTGTAACGCTAAATAAACTGCCTTTCATAGATGCCAAGAAACTGGTTCACACATTTAAAACCTCAAGGTTGGATTACTGTAACGCTCTACTGACTGGGTGCTCCAGTAAATCTATAAACAAACTACAGCTTAAGTGTTAACTAGATCAAGGAAATTTGATCATATTAGTCCCATTCAACAGGCTCTGCACTGGTTAGCTTTTAGTCATGGCAGGGAGAATAGCAGGGGCATCATCAGACCCACTTTACTGGGGCACCTGCCCCACTAAAAGCACTAGAAGCTGGTCTTGAAGACAATAAAAAAGAGTTATCTAAATAAATGTCTGTGTAATTTGTGTGATTACAATCTGGCTGAGGTGTCCAATATATTTATCTATTGCATTTCAATAGACTGTATGTGTTTTTTATAAATGTTTATTTTGTCTTTAATAAATTGTTTATATGCATTATGATTAAGTGGACTTACAGTATATGTACTGTGTGTGTTTGATGAATAATTAATCTTTCAGAAAGAAAATTCACCCACATTGGAAAGGTCTTTATATATGTCAGAGCAACTTACAACTGATATAAGCTTACAACCAGTGTTTTCT
This sequence comes from Ancistrus triradiatus, assembly GCA_025084515.1. Lineage (NCBI taxonomy): Eukaryota > Metazoa > Chordata > Actinopteri > Siluriformes > Loricariidae > Ancistrus > Ancistrus triradiatus. Next base: position 291,479 of record JAJAGP010000705.1, on the reverse strand, counting down.
TACTTCGTGTTATGTTCTTCACTGTTCCCTTCACCCTGTAAACCAAGTAAACATGTGACTTTATAAATCATAATCGTTCTTCTGTCAGTACAAGTTATGAGCTCTTCCAAAATGTGTCATGTATCTATAACTTTATTTAAGAGCAGGTCTCATTCTAATGGCTGTGATCATCCTTCATCATGCCTGTGCGATCGCGTTATTATTATCACGTGCAGATCGTTTGCTTTATGGGCAACACCTGCTGACTCAGGCATATAAGATCCGAACTCGGTGTCGCACCACCTACTCGTGATGGGGGTACCATCGCCCATCGGAGCCCTCACCCGGCTCAGACGTGCTGCAGCGCTTTCTCTACTCTCCCGAGCTGCTGATTGAATGCACACGCAGTCTCTGTTAGAGAGAGAGAAAGCGATCGCTCTTTTCCACCCGAGCGATTTCCTTCACGTTTGCCACACACATATTCGTTTGTAATGCATAGTTACTGGCGTTTGTGTTTATATTTCCCTTCACTATATTCCCTATTTTTAAGCCCGTGGTAGACGAGGCATTCAGCAAGGGTTTACCCCCGTTTTTGCATGCACACCACGTGAGTCATTCTCTGGTCCCGTGGTTAGGGTCACGGACTCTGATGCTGTCGCTAGGAGTTCGAGTCCACGCTGTCTCATCGTTGACTCCGTTGGCACAGCGTTCACTATTTAGCACTCCCACTTATGGGGATATTTATATCATTATTTATTTCAGTTCATTAATACCATCTGGAGCTAACTGCATTTGGGTACTAAAACCCTTTTCTTTTGGGGTTCGCTCTTACCATCTTGGCGACCCCGTGACAGATAAAAGTCCTAATGTATGCTGGGCCTCACTAAAAGCACTAGAAACTGGTCTGTAAGCTGCTTTGAGACAATAAAAAAGAGTTCTCTAAATATATGTCTTACTTGAGTTTGACTAATTTGTGTGATCACAATCTGGCTAAGGTGTACACTATTTTTATCTATTGTATAGCTATAGACTGTATGTGTTTTTAATGAATGTGTGGTTTTTTGTCTTTAAAAAATTGTTTATATACATTAAGATTAAGTGGAGTTACAGTACATGTACTGGGTTTGTTCGATAAATGATGAATATTTCAGAACAAGACTTCACTCACATTGGAAAGGTCTTCATTTATGTCATTTAGCAGATACTGTTATCCAGAGCAACTTACAACTGATATAACCTTACAATCTGAGCAATTGTGGGTTAAGCGAATTGCTCAAGGACCCAACAGCAGCAGTTTGGTAGAGGTGGGATTTGAACCCCCGACCTTCTGGTCCATCTTCCAATAAGTAAGATCACAGGGGTGCATCCAGTAAATAAGCACTTGTGCTTTTCATAAATGCAGGCAAGAGGTTCAACCATTACGAGTCATATAATATATAAAATGTCAAGTACTTTGGAAAAAACAACCAGATCAACATCTTTCTTGAAAATGATTTATTTCCAGCGTTTTCTTAATTTTTGTTCCTTTCTCGACCTTTCCCTTCACCATGTAACCAAAGTAAACATGTGACTTTATAGATCATAATCATTCTTCTGTCAGTACAAGTTAAGAAATCTTCCAAAATGTGTCATGTATCTAGAGCTCTATTTAAGAGCAGGTCTCATTCTAATGGCTGTGCTTGTGGTTTTTGTACAGCCCTGCCATAACACCTGGGTGCTGTGGGGACTGGCTGCACAGTACCACACTGCAGAATCATCCTCACTCACTCCATCAGACTCCAAAACCATCTTACGCTGTTCAGGTCTGTGAGACTTAAACCTGCCCTCAGACTCTGGGTTCATAGACCCTGGAGCCACAGAGGTAAACACCAGTCTAAACTCCTCGGCTGGAGTCCAGCGATACCAGTACAGCTGGAGGCTGTTAGTACTAGTTATAGCACAAGAGATGTTCAGTGATGATCCAGGAGGAAGAACCAGATCCTTTGGTTCCTGATGAACCTGTATGAGCTGCTGACCTGCTTACATACAGGGAAACAAGAACATTATTTGAAAGTTGGTCAAACATTCTGAAATGTGAATTAAGATTTCTTAACAATCCTGTTTTATTGACTTTCTCTTACATGCAGCCAAAAGCCATTTTGTTGTCACAAAACAGAAAATCAAAGGCAAATCTCTCATATTGTGTCAAACAGCACACTGCCACAGGCTTCGTGCTGAGCTAGTATGAAATAGGCTGTTCTTTGGTTATGGGGCTGAACTACTACTGATACAAAATCTTAAAGATCGCTTGGAAGGGATGTGGATATTTTTAGTGAGAATGCTGACACCTTGTGGATAGAACTGGGCTGTTGAACATAATATTATTGTCCCCAATATTATCAGCAATTCATCAACAGCTTAAGATTTCTGTAGAAAATTGTTTGAAGGTAACACTTGACTATGTCGTAACCATGGAAACTAAGACTGACAGGGGTGCACCTATCAGCCATGAGAGAATTGTGAGATATTGATGTCTGGAAATGAGTAACGGAATCATGTACCCCTCCTGATGACAGAGTAGTCTTATTCAGCATCAGTACCATTTACACCTTTCCAAAAAATAGGAAATGTTCACATTATTTATATTTATTTAAAATGTATCTTATACTAACTGATGACTAGCATTAGCACATCCATGACCTAGCATCTTTTTTTCCTGAAAAAGTGAAAATTGTTATTACCCCAACACGTCATTACCAACGCATAAATGCAATAATTATGTATAAATACATATGTCAAAAGTGACACTGTTGTGTTTCAAAACTCCAGCAGCACTGCTGTGTCTGATCCACTCATAGCAGCACAACACACACTAACACACCACCACCACATCAGTGTCTGAGAACTACAGTGCTGAGAATGATCCACCACCCAAATAGTACCTGATCTGTGCTGGTCCTGTGGGGGTCCTGACCATTAGAGAACAGAGTAAAGGGGACGAACAAAGTATGTAAAGAAACAGATGGACTACAGTCTGTTAATGTAGAATTACAAAGTGCTTCTATATGGTAAGAGGAACTGATAAAATAGACAATGAGTGTAGAAACAATTATATGTACCAAATATAGTGAGTGCATATACTATAATGTATGTGTAATACACACTATACTGTATATAATACTAAATATCAAGTTATTAAGAATAAGTAATCAGAACCACCTCCAAAAGCAAAGCAACAGCACCATATCTGTTCATAATGACAATTTTTTAGGTGTTTCTCGTTTCCTGTTGACTCTCTCATCCCCTATACATCCTGTCAACAAAGCAAATGTTCCCTATGTATCATATGTGTTCTTCTCTCAGTCAGTGTGACTTTATCTTCCAGATGTGTCATGTATCTACTGTATTTGAGAGCAGGTCTGAGCCTAATGATGTTATTGTGGTTTTTGTACAGCTCTCTGATTAGACTCTAGTGCTGTGGGGACTGGCTGCACAGTACCACACTGCAGAATCATCCTCTCCCACGCCATCAGACTCTAAAACCATCTTAAGCTCTTCGGGTCTTTGAGACTTAAACCGGCCCTCAGATTCTGGGTTCATCAGGTTTGTCCCTCGAGATGTGAACACCAGTGTGAACTCTTCGACTGGAGTCCAGCGGTACCAGTACATGTCTGGATTACTAATACCAGTGACAGAGCAGTAGACTGTCAGTAATGATCCAGGGGAAAGAACCAGATCCTTTGGTTTCTGCTGGACCTCTATGAGCTGCAGACCTGTGAAATGAAACTTGATGAATATCACCACTAAATACATTCACAACAATGATGTATTAATAATTTTGTGATCTTACATGTAGAGAAAAGCCATTTGGTTGTCAGAATGTAGATAATAAAATGACAGTGCATCATTCTGAACAGTTCAACAAACACTGGGGGCTTAACGCTGACATGGGCAGTTACTTGACTAAGGGGTGGGACCGCCTGGATGATCTGCTATTACAAATTGAACCAGTGGTGGGCAGCCCTGGTCAAGTGATGTGATTTTCTGAATCAACAACACTTACCATTGGAGTAAATGGATAAAGTCTTTAGCATAAATGAGACCAGATGTGATAACAAGAATGGGTTTAGAAGGTAACAACTGAGAGGTTTATTATATTATCACAATGAAATTCCAATGTATAACTGTTTATGTAAGATTTTTTCTTGTACTATTGTCTAGAGTGCAATGTATTCCCTGAATGTACTTAGTTGAATGTTCTTAAGAAAAAGACAAATGTTAAAGGCTGTGTTAAAGAATATAAAGAAAGATTTGATATATTTACTTATAATGCCTTTCTAAAAAATAAAGAAAAACAAAACAACACTTACAATCACATCAATCTTTTAAACATTGTGGGTGGAGCTTACACAAGCTGTGCATGCAAGGTGACCTGGGAAATGAATGGATATGTTTGGTGTCTGTGATTTCTGCCAAGTTCCACAATAAAGTTGGTTCATTTCAGTGAAAACTATTCTGAAGAGAGAGAGAGAGAGAGAGAGAGAGAGAGAGAGAGAGAGAGAGATCCAGTGGAGGCCAAAAGTTTGATAGTAATAACGCTTCTGTTTGGTATTTCCTGAATTTAATAGGTTTTAGAGGAATTTAAAGCTTTTTCATTACAAGTCATGTAATCCAACTAACAATATGAGTGAAATGATTAATCTTTGAAATAAATATGTTACTAAATTTCATAATTTATTAGTATTCGTCATGGTTCCCTTTCGCTATAATGACAGTGTGTAGTCTAGCCGACAAAATCTGATGGTCCATGTAAGCCAGCATGATTTCACAATATGCCAAAGAGAATCATCTTGTGATGTTACTGAATTCTTGAATTTCTCTGTCTTCAAGTGCCCCCCTAAGTGATCGATGGGGTTTAGGTCAGGTGACTGTGTCAGTGCCAGATAGTACTCACTGATCGACTTTAAAGTGTTTTTGTGGGTCATTGAGAACAATTAAAATAGAAACATTTTCATAGGTATATCCTCCCAACTAATGATTTTTGCTTTTTAACACAGATGCAGTCATTCTAGAATCTCACATTCATATGATATATTCATATATTTATTGATTCTCCCAATTAGAGACAAACCCGATTCTCCATGCTTATTAAAGCTGGCTTAACATTTACATTTACATTTACAGCATTTAGCAGATGCCCTTATCCAGTGCGACTTACAATTGGTACAGTCTTACAGTCCAAGCAATTGTAGGTTAAGGGCCTTGGTCAAGGACCCAACAGTGGCAGCTTGTCATGGATTTGAACCCTGGACCTTCTGGTCCAGAGTCCTTATCCGCTAGGCTACCACAGTCCCTTAATGTTGGTTAGTGCTTGTTCAGCTGGTCAAAAAGAACTTATTGGTTCCAGTGGTGACCAGAAGCATACGTACAAAACACAACTTACGCTAGTTTTTTTCTGTTGCTGTACCCAAAGCTTAATGAATGCTAATCCTCATGCTTGTGTTGAAGGACTTGGAAATTTACAATGCAGATTATTAAATACAATTAACAATTTAGTGTATTATGTTTTGGCTACTAAGTGAGTCTTGAGGTAACTTAAACAGCTCTGTTTTTGTATTTGTTGAAAATGTGTTCAAATAAATGAATTCACAACGTTATACAGTATTACCTTTTTGTTTTTCAGTGATTTCATATTCATCAGGCTTTCAGAGCCCCCTAGTGGTGTCAGTGCTCACCATTGTGATTCTACTGCCATCTGGTGTCTATTTTAAAAATATATATTAAATCAGAAAATTAACGTGTAGGAGATTTTCTACGTAAAAACTAATTTAAAAAGCATCTTTACATTTTCCTGCATATCTACACAAGTGATCTTTAATACTTACTGGGAAGATTAATAGCACAGTAGTCTTTAGCATATTTGGATCATATCAGTAGATTATACCCAATTTGTTTCACATTTATATAGACAGGGCCTATATGAAGGACCAAATGTGATCAATCAGTCAATCAACCGATCAATAAATACATTAGCCATGTTTTTATTTATATACCATTTTGTGTTGAACAATAATTTATTAATTATTTGTGATTTTATTTATTTATTTCTAGATTTATTGATTTATTTATTATTTATTTATTTGTCACGTTTGGTCCTTCATATGCCTATAGAAAATCTTCATCCCCTTTTGAAATAGTCAGTTTTGTCTTACAGGATGAAATCAGAGCTCACAAAAGCAATATCTTTTTCCAACTTTATTACACATTCTGCCTTGCAGCGTAACAAGAAAAAAGGAAACAGTCCTGAAAATCAATTTAAAAAAGAAAGAAAAACTAAAACGCAGGGATGGAAATGTGAAAATACTTTGTAGAGTCACCTTGTGCTTTCATTACAGCCATTAATCTGTTTGGATATGTCCCTACCAGCTTTGCAGACCTAGATTGGGGAATATTTTCCCATTCTTTCATGCAAAATTTTGTGGTAATAAATGCACTGCTCCCTTGAAGTCCATCCACAGATTATCTATTGGATTATGGTCAGGACTCTGACTTGGTCACTGAAGGACATTCACTTTCCTATCCTTAAGCCAAAGTTGTTTTTTCTGACCAGTTGCCCAGTTCCTGCTGAAGAGAAACATCCTCATAATATAATGTAAGCCACCACCATGCTTCATGGTAGGTATGGTGTATTTTCAGTGGTGTGCTTTGTTTGGTTTTTGTCAAACATGCCACTTCAGTCTTGGTTTCATCTGACCACAGAACATTTTGCCCCATGTCATTAAAATCTGCCAAGGGTTTTTGGCAAAGCACAAACGAGACTCAACATGGCAGTTTTTTCGTGAATGGCTTCTTTCTTGCTACCCTGCCATACAGGCCAGCTTTGTGTAAAGTTTGTGAGATTGTTGTCACATGCACAGAATGACCAATCTCAGCCAAACAGACTTGTAAGTCCTTCAAAGGCCTTATTGGAGCTTGATCAGTATCCTCTTGGCTCGATTATCCAGTTTGGAAGGACAACCCGATCTGGGCAAGGTGTTGGTGGTGCCATACTTTCCACTTCTTAATAATGCTCTGAATGGTCCTCAGAGGGAAAGTTAAAGCCACTGAAATCTTCTGGTGTCCTTCTCTGAACTTGTGCTTTCTACAACTTAATCACAGAGCCCTTTTGAAAGCACCTTTCTAGACACATGTACTACTAGTAGTGGAATCCTCAAGGAGCAGCAGGTTTTATTCTGAAGTAGTAAAATCCACTGCAGTTGATGTCAGGCGTGGCCTGGTGTGTGATCTGGAAGGTGATTGGTTGTACCTGAGCAAGTTTATAATGGTTACAGTAAAGGACTGGTTACTTATTCAAACCAGGTATACTAATTAAATTATAATAATTTATCAGAATTTTGTAATGTATTATTTTAATTTTGATTATGAGTATTATGTGTACAGCTGGAAAGAGTTGGACATTATTTATTTACATGGTATAACGTGACAAAAGGCAAGGATTTCAATAGTGTATGATGATTTCCTACAGACAATGTAAAAGAGACGTGGCAAAGATTTATACAAGTGTTTTCTGAACAGTGTACAATACTCTGGTACTCTGTCACACAGCAGTGTATAAATATAATTGGCTACAAATTTATAGGGTGTCTAAAATATCTAAACCATTCCAGGAAAAACTGAGAGAAAATGAAATAGGTAATTTGGTCCTTTATATTTTTATACAGTGTCAAACAAAATGTCTTCATAAACAATAATGATACAGTACATACAATACATCATTATAAATTAAAGTAGGATGACTACAGGATGTAAATATGCATTCATTTTACATGTCTACATGTTGTGTACACCTCGGGCATTTGCTTTATTTGCACACTTGCTGGTTTGAGGTCAGATTCGATCAGTTCCTCGTGACAGAGAGCAGCGTGGAACGCCAAAGCTCATGTCAGATCAGTTGATGGCACGTGCTGACTGAAGGTCCAGGCCTGAATGATGGCTTTGGTGTGCTCCTCTACCCCTGCTGGACCGATTTGCCCTTTTCCATTGCATATTTGTAACAGCTGGCACAGCACAAGCTGGAGTAGTACTTATGGCCACACAGACGGGCGTTGACAATGAGCAGACAGTTAGCCAGCTCGGGTTCATCCATGCAGTTGGACGATGGGTCAGGAACCCTATCATTCTCTGGAAAGATGAAATAATGCAGCTCATTGTGTTAGTTATGGAACTATTGTTTCAATTACTTAAAGCCTTTAACGACATGTAGTTCTGTTCATGGCACTCTGTGAAAGAAAAGTATGTACAGGAAATATTTATAGTAAGGCAACAAACATAATATGGTTGGATTACACTAGGAATTAGCTGGTATGTGTGGCGGACATTCTTTTATTTTTATTTAATATTTTTGGTATATATACAGTGGTTCAAAAAAGTATTTACCGTTAGTCAGTCACTGATTGTGCAAGTTCTCGCACTTAGAAACATGAGAGAGGTCTGTAATTTTCATCATAGCTACACTTCAACTATGAGAGACAAAATGAGAAAAAAAAATCCAGGAAATCACACTGTAGGATTTTTAAAGAATGGAAAATAAGTATTTGGTCAATAACAAAAGTTCAACTCAATACAACATAAACCTTGTTGGCAATGACAGAGCTCAAACGTTTCCTGTAAGTCTTTACCAGGTTACATTTAAATTCTTTAAAACTCCTTTAAAAATTCGTACTTTTTCTTTCTCATTTTGTCTCTCATAGTTGAAGTGTACCTATGATGAAATTACAGACCTCTCTCATCTTTCTAAGTGCGAGAACTTGCACATCCAGTGGCTGACTAAATACTTTTTTGCCCTACTGTATTTTATGTCTCCATGTATAAAGTATAATGATCCTCAAAACCTGATCTTTTCTTGTTTTGTTCATGACTATATGTAAGCTATACAAACAGATCTTTGTCAACCTGTATCGGTATGAGTAGAAGCGGTCAGAGGCAGTACAGTAGTACCTCGGTTCTTGGCCACCTTGGAACTCGGCAAATTTGGTTCTCGACGCATTTTGAAGAGAAGAATTTGCCTTGGCTCACGATTCGGTACACAGTGATTCAGATTAACAATAGCTGTTTTATCACATATTTCAGTGTTTTATTTCTTTATTTGAATTTTTATTTGGTGAATGTGTATTTTTATTGTTTTCTCATACAAAAACCAACACACCCAAACATGCACACAAGCACATCCTCAGTCTTGTTTCAACTCACTTAACAAAATCAATACTTTTAGACCATCATTCTCTAGTGGCTACCCTGGCATGATATAATCTGGCAGTGGCCCGCTCTAGCCTTAAAGGTCCAAAAAAAAAATGCAAAAACACCGACTTTAAGAACAAACCAGACTCAACCCAGAATTTTAAGATAGTCTTCTTAATTGCAGTACTGTCGGTCATCAGTACTGTCCTTTCACGAAAGTTTATGTTGGAAACAGAATCATCTGTGAGCAAAAACATAACTGGAGACAGAAGAAGATCCCTCCCCAACAGAGAACCTAGTAAAGATATTGCTAATTCCCAGAGTTGTATAACTGAGGGACACTGCCAGAATACATGAATAAATTGTGTTTTTCTTTATTTTTAAATGTACAGTAGAGTATTCTTAGTGCAAATAATTCCCAATGGGTTCTGAAAAGGTTAGGGATAACAGCCAACCAAAAGGATAACAGCCAACCAAAAGATTTTTCAACACTTTATTATAAAATAAGCTTTTTGTTAATGATTTTGGAAAAACTGTAGCTTAATGTAAGTGTTTCAAATATGGTAATGGTTTCCCCTATGATACAGCATTGATCGCACTACCAAAGACTCGATAAACTCCTCAGTTCATGATATAACTTATGATGGATTTGTTGAACATATCCCCATCATAAATCAGGGAGCACCTGTACAATATAACTCCATTAATGCATATAATGCCTTATACTCTGTAGATTTTCTTGGGGAAAACAGAACGGATTCATTCAATTTACATTATTCTTTATGGGAAAATGATATATCCCAATGTAATTCTGAAGTTAATGTATGTCAACAAATAAAAAGAAAACATATACCTTTCGTAAGCCGAATTTCAGCACTGGCACTGACTGAGTATGTGCCCACGTAAGCGTTGCAGGTGTACGAGCCCTCATCTGTAGGCTGAACATTATAGATGATGAGAGCTCCATCTCCAGACACCTGAACTTTGTGTCTATCGGGTCTCACCGGTACACCGTTCCTGTGTGGAAAGTGGGGAAGATTTGACAGAGCTTTAGATTTCACAGAGCTTTAACTGATCAAGTAACAACAACAACAAAAAGCATTATAGCCATTACCAGGTTAACAAGTTTAACACCTAAACTTTAATATTAACCTTATTAACACATTTACGAGTGACCTTAGTGGATTGGACTCGTTTATTCACAGATCATTGATCAGACTGTAGATTGAGATCTGGGGAATTTGGAGGTCAGGTCAACACTTTGAACTCTTTGTCATGTTCCTCCAACTCCAATTGTTCCTGAACAATATTTGCATTGTGGCGAGGTGCATTATTCTGCTGAAAGGGACCTCTGCCACTAGGGAATACTGTTACAATGCAGGGGTGCACATGGTCTACAATATCGTTGAAGACCAAGTACACCCAGGATTCAAAGTTTCCCAGTAATGTTATGGCTGATTGGTGTATATACACAGTACTGTGCAAAAGTCTTGGGCCGGGGTTTAGCAATGCTATAATGACCAAATATACAGTGGCACTTGAAAGTTTGTGAGCCCTTTAGAATTTTCTATATTTCTGCATAAATATGACCTAAAATATCATCAGATTTTCACAAAAGTAATAAAAATGATTATAAAGAGAACCCAGTTAAACAACTGAGACAAAAATATTATACTTGGTCATTTATTTATTCAGGAAAATGATCCAATACATATACAGATTACATATTCTCATTATTACACTATTACATTAGTGGGTGGCAAATGTATGTGACCCTTTGCTTTCAGTATCTGGTGTGACCCCCCTGTGCAGCAATAACTGCAACTAAATGTGTCCTGTAGATGTTGATCAGTCCTGCACACACATTAGCCCATTCCTCTGTACAGAACAGCTTCAGCTCTGGGATGTTGGTGGGTTTCCTCACATTAGCTGCTCACTTCAGGTCTTTCCACAACATTTCCATTGGATTAAGGTCAGGACTTTGACTTGGCCATTCCAAAATATTACCTTTATTCTTCTTTAACCATTCTTTGGTAAAACGACTTGTGTGCTTAGGGTCGTTGTCTTGCTGCATGACCCACCTTCTCTTGGGATTCAGTTCATGGACAGATGTCCTGACATTTTCCTTTAGAATTCTCTGATATCATTCAGAATTCATTGTTCCATCAATGATGGCAAGCCGTCCTGGCCCAGATGCAGAAAAACAGGCCCAAACCATGATCCCACCACCATGTTTCGCAGATGGGATAAGGCTCTTATGCTGGAATGCAGTGTTTTCCTTTTCTCCAACATAACGCTTTTCTTTTAAACCCAAAAAAGTTCTATTTTGGGTCTCATCCATCCACAAAACATCCTTCCAATAGCCTTCTGGCTTGTCCCATGTGATCTTTAGCAAACTGCAGACGAGGCAGAAATGTTTTTTTTGGAGAGCAGTGGGCTTTCTCTCTCCTTGCAACCCTGCCATGCACACCATTGTTGTTCAGGTGTTCTTCTGATGGTGGACTCATGAACATTAATATTAGCCAATGTGAGAGAGGCCTTCAGGTGCTTAGAAGTTACCCTGGAGTCCTTTGTGTGGACCTCGCACAATTATTACACGCCTTGCTCTTGGAGTGATCTTTTGTTTGGTCGACCACTCCTGGGAGGGTAACAATGCTCTTGAATTTCTGATAACTTGATTGGTGGAGTCCAAACTCTTGTAGAGATGGTTTTGTAACCTTTTCCAGCCTGATGAGCATCAACAACTCTTTTTCTGAGGTCCTCAGAAATCTCCTTTGTTCGTGCCATGGTACACTTCCACAAACATGTGTTGTGAAGAGCAGACTTTGATAGATCCCTGTTCTTTAAATAAAACAGGGTGCCCACTCACACCTGATTGTCATCCCATTGATTGAAAACACCTGATTCTAATTTCACCTTCAAATTAACTGCCAATCCTAGAGGTTCACATACTTTTGCCACTCACTAATATGTAATATTGGATCATTTTCCTCAATAAATAAATGACCAAGTATAATATTTTTTTCTCATTTGTTTAACTGGGTTCTCTTTATCTACTTTTAGTACTTGTGTGAAAATATGATGATGTTTTAAGTCATATTTATGCAGAAATATTGAACATTCTAAAGAGTTCACTAACTTTCAAGCACCACTGTATTTATTTCCCAGTCCCTTTATTAAGATACAAACAGAAAATACAGGAAATATGTATACAAAATTAATAAAAATTACATTGCTGATCATTTTCATTGGGTTAATAAGTTGAAGGGTTTTTATTACATCACCTCTGTTTGTTTAGTTTTGTACAGATAAAACTCACTATTTCTATCATAACTATCACAACTATCAGTTTTATACAGACCTGGACCAGGCTATGTTGACATTTTCTCCTGATGCTACACACGGGAGTCGAGCCACGCTGCCCTTAGACACCTGCACATTATTGGGTGCTATGATGATCCTCAGGTCCCCTGGATGACAGAATACAGAAACACAGCTGTGTTATTTCCACTGCATGGACTACATACAAGCTTCTTTAGTGGGACTATTGTCATAGCAGAAGAAATTGAACCTGAAACTCTGAGCTGGATTTGCAGCTGCTCCAGCTGTTGACTGGTCGAAGCTTTACAGGTATAGATGCCTGAATCGTTAGCGGTCAGGTTGTTAATCACCAAAGTGCCGTCGGAGTGCTGAGAGTGCCTGCAACAGGAGACATTAAATTAAAATGTAAGAGAAAGCATAAATGAAAAGTAAAAGGGACACCTATTCCAGCAAGAATACACAAACAAACAGTAACAAAAGAAATAATTCAATAAGTAATTAATGTCAGACTCAGTTGTAAACCACTCAGATATACAACCCCTAATAAAAAAGCAGGGAGAGTATGGAAAATGCAAATAAAAAAATGCTATGTTCCTTAGATGTACTTTATTTAATTGCAGACAGTATGAACCCAAGATATTTCATGTTTTGTCTAGTCGCCTTCATTTCATTTGTTCATAAGCGTCCATTCCTGCGTTTAAGGAAGAGTTGGGATGGGGCTATTTAGGGCTAGTTTCAAACAGTCCATCCTAGATGCCTTAGAGTCCAGAGAAGTCGATTTTGCTTCTGGACAGAGTTAACATAACTTTTTTCCACATATGCAAATCCCTACCAATCTTTTTTTTTTTTTTTGAGGAACGTTGTTTTTAAAATTTCTCATGCAACAAACTGGAGATCCTCTACCCATCTTTGATCTTCAAAGAGTCAAGCTTTTTTGGATACTGCTTTTGTACCAAATTATGATTATAATCACCAGAGGCCATTTTTTTCAAAAGCTATTTGACAGGATTAAAGCAATCTAGTTGGATTAAACTTTAAAAATGGGTTTTTCAAAGCAGATAACAAGATCCTGAAGATTTGGATCTGGATTTCGTAATCCAATCGACCCTTTATCCAGGATTAAATGCCTCAATTGTGTGTTTCAAAAATATAGGATAACTTTAAAATCATATAACGGGACAGTATCCCACCTTGAGAGGTGGATTAAAGCTGGATTGAGAAAGAGTTGAAAAGACACTTGGTACAAAAATGTCCAAAAAACAAGCACATTATGCAAAACTGATTTCGAACACACTTCTAAAACCACAATTTAATCTTACATTGTATAACATTTCTTCATACAGTGTAACAAAAAAGGCGATAACTATGATACTTTACCATTTATATTGTAAAAGGTTATATTTCAAAATCTTTGCTAAAGTAAGAATCACTTTTGGTTTGGAGTTTATTTAAAAAATGTCAGTTCATTGAAATCTTGTAGTAAACTTAAATGCACATGTTCCACTTACTGAGAGTACATTTTAGAAAAAATAAAATGCAAAAAAGAAGTCAGCCTCAACTCTTTAGTGTTCATCAGAAATAACAATCCCAGCTTGTTCTATTTCATTTTTAAGAAGACAATTGCATAATGTTGTCTTCTTCTCCTCAAGCAAGCATAATTTAGGCTCTTCATTCAGATGTGAGTGTGTGTCTTTACTCTTTCAGTTTCCATAATGCCTAAGTGTGCAGACGGAGAATAAAGCTATTTTCTCTCTTGAAGTGGTTCATTATGCTGTAATATCTTTCGTCCAGCAGATGGCCACCTAGAGGAGTACTAAAAGCACAAAAATCCAGATTGAGAAATCTATCCTGCCAGATCGGGATCAACTTTATCCAGTCTGAAAATGTATTGAAAAACTGGACAAAATCCATGATAGCTGTAACAATCCTGGATAGGAAAATGGTTGATTTGATTATTTATTATTCGGTTTTTAACCTCATCACTAGCCCTAAATTTCCCAATCCCAACTTTTTTTGGAATGTGTTGCAGGACTGATATGCAGGAATGGATGTTTATTAACAAATAAAATGAAGTTGATTTGGGGTTTTGGGTAGGTTTTATTTTATTTTATTTTGCAACACAATGCAAGCATACACACACACAGACACACACATATACCTGAGTGTGTTGAGAACAGCTCCATTTTTGGTCCACTGGATGCTAACTGAGTTGGCAGCTGAGTTGGGCAGAATGGTGCAATATAGACTGGCACTCTGTCCTACACGGGCATCAACCACTGTCGATCCTGATCGATCAATGCTGAACCTGACAGAAACCAGATCACTATCTTCAGTCAGGGGGTGAAACAGTGTATGCATGTGCTTTCTTGTTTGTACGTGTCTGATTGAGTACCTGGGAGAGACAACATTCAGTGAGTCTGCTTGATCTGGTTTCCTAGGATCATAAACATGTCCTGAAGCTTCTACAAGCAAAAAAACACACCAGGTGAATATATATGCATATGTCCTCATTCATAATGTTGATGTCCCCTTTAAAGTTCTGTACACCTACCATTAAATTAAAACATTGCCAAAAATCCATGATTCTCTTAACTACAGAATTAGTAAAACATGAGGACCTGAGTCAGTCCCACCTTGTGCATCACAAGTGCATCACTGTGTTTTTATTTGTTTTTTGCGCAGTAACGCTTTAAGTGGCATTTGTGAATGTAACTCTGTATTGTAGTGCTTCACAAAGGTTTGCCAAAGTAATCCCTTGCCCATGTGGTTCTACCAGCTTATTGATGAATGACAGTTCTGGATGCAGTGCCGTCTGAGGGATCGGGAGTTCATGGGAGTTCAGTTTAGGCTTATACCCTTTCTCTTGATGAACTGAAATTCCTCAAGATTCCTTGAATTGTTTAATTGTATTATACATTGTAGAGGGTGAAATATGTAAATCCCTTCCAGGCTTTCTTTGAGGAACATTGTTTTTAAACATTTCAATAATTTTCTCACACATTTGTTGACAAATTGGAGATAGTCTGCCCAAGTCATGATTATAATCACCTGCTTACAACATTATTTAACTTTTATTATCTCATTACTAGGGAATGTGATATATATATATAAATGTATATATATATATATATATGTGTGTGTGTGTGTGTGTGTATGAAGTGTACCTATGATGAAAATTACAGACCTCTCTCATCTTTCTAAGTCGTGGAACACTTTTTTGCCCCACTGTATATAGAAGCTGACGAGAAAACACTTGAAATATTGCATATTGTATGCAATGAAATAAAGTCAAACTAAATGTAAGGAACAGTGAATTTTTATTTTGCTTTGTTTTGAAAATTTGCACTTTCCATACTGTTCCAATTTTTTCTGATTTAGGATTGTAACTAATACTGCCAGGCACTTTCATCTGATTAAAAACTTGCATCAATGTGAAAAGAATCAATCAATTACAATATAATAATAAACATCATATATACAAAGAATAAGGGGTCCAATGTTCTCCATTTTTTTTTTGTACTGCCAAATTCTCCAATCTCTCAGAAACCCACAAGATGGCAGGCAAGGGTCCCTGCTGCAGCAGGGAGATGATACCTTGTACATTTTGTCATTTGACAGACATTCTTATCCCAAGTGACTTACAACTGATACAATCTCACAAAATAGAATAGAACCAACTGTGGGTTATGGGCCTTGCTCACGGGCCCAACAGTGGCAGCCTGGTATTGCTGGGACCTGCTCGTCAGTAATTCAGTGTCGTAATCTCTGCACCAAGTTCTTTTCTGTCCCGACATCAGACACAGCCAGTGTCTGTCTGGCTGGGCTAGAAGCACCGCCAAGACTTGAACACAGGTCTCTACAGTGGTGCGCTAGCATTTTAGACCATTGTGCTACCCAAGAGAGTGTTATCATGGATGAGACATGTAAGAATATAATGATATACAGCTAAGAAACTAATCCTGTCTGAATGGGGCTTATGCTGGTCTCTTTCTGATGTGTATAACAGATTGAGGACTCTAGACTAAAATAGTGTCCTCCGTTTCATGAAAAGGGTTGTGTTGAGCTTCTCATGGAGAATTATAGTGGTGAGTAAAGAATAGCCTAGCAGGAGGAGAGAATTTCTTATCTGAAAAGAGTTCCAAGTCTTTTCAGTTTCACCTGAGACAGACAGGTAGATGTAGCGGTAATCTCTCTCACGTTCTCGCGTGGCCACGCACAGTAGCCAACCAGAGTCTTCCATCTTCAAGGGACCCAACAACAGAGAGCCGTTTGGCTGTTGTTTATGCCTGCAATATTGTACATTAATGACATTGTATTCATTCTTACTACAAGTACTGTGCAAACGTTTTAGGCAGGTGTGGGAAAAATAATAGAAATGTTAATAGTTTGTTTTTTGTCAATTAACAAAATGCAAATTCAATGAACAAAAGGGAAATAAATCAAATCAATATTTGTGACCACCCTTCGCTTTCAGAAAGTCAGAGATTTTGTAAGATTACAGTCAGGTGTTTGATTAACCAATTATACCAAACAGGTGATAACGATCATCATTTTCATATGAATGTTGAAACACAGTCATTCACTAAAACAGAAACAGTTGTGTAGATAGCTTAAAACTGGGTGAGGAACAGCCAAACTTGGCTACAAAGATGAGGTTGTGGAAGATAGTTTCATGTCACAGGTCATACACCATGGCAAGACTGAGCACTGCAACAAGACACCAGGTAGTTTTACTGCATCAGCAAGGTCTCTCCCAGGCAAAGATTTTAAAGCAGACTGGAGTTTCAAGATGTGCTGTTCAAGCTCGTTTGAAGAAGCACGAAGAAATGGGCAACGTCAAGAACCATAAGCACAGTGGTCTACCAAAGACACTTGTGCAACAGATCAAAGACATATCATGCTTACCTCCCTTTAAAATCAGAAACCAGTGGGACCCAGGTATACCCATATACTGTTCAGAGAAGTTTTGCCAGAATTGGTCTTTGTGGAAGAATTGCAGCCAAAAAGCCATACCTTCGACATGTAAGCAAGGCCAAGCAACTCAACGATGCAAAAAACATAAACACTGGGGTGCAAAAAAATGGTAGCAAGTACTCTGGAGTGATGAGTCAAAATTTGATATATTTGGCTGGAACAGAAGGCAGTTTGTTCAGCGAAGGGCTGGAGAGCAGTGCAACAATGAGTGTCTGCAGGCAATAGTGAGGCATGGTGGAGGTTGCTTGCAAGTTTGGGGCTGCATTTCACCAACTGGAGTTGGGGATTTGATCAGGATTAATGGTAACCTCAATGCTAAGAATACAGGTAGATACTTATCCATCATGCAATACCATTAGGGAGGCATCTGATTAAGGAGCCCTGGAAGTGATGATGTGGTTCCCACACAGCCCTCATTTCAATATCATTGAGTATGTCTGGGATTATACGGAGAGACAGGATCTCAGCAAGCCTACATCCACAGAAGATCTGTGGTTAGTTTTCCAAGGTGTTTGAAACAACCTCCCTGCCAAAAAAAAAAAAAAAAAAAAAAACTGTGTACCTAGAAGAGTCAATGCTGTTTTGAAGGCAAAGGGTGGTCACACCAAATACTGTTTTGACTGAGATTTTTCTTTTGTTCATTTACTTTGCATTTTGTTAACTGACAAAAAATAAACTATTAACACTTCTATTTTTGAAAGCATATTTACTTTTTCTACACCTGCTAACCCTAAAACTTTTGCACAGTACCGTACATGCTGAATTCAATTTTAAAAGTTTTAAACACAATACACTTCTCACAAAAAAAAATCTTACCTTATCCAAGTATTAAGCATGGAGATATGTGATAAAAACACTAACCTGCTGGGGTCCAGCAGCACTCCATCTCTTCTCCATTCAACGATCACAGTAGAGGAAGGAGGCGGATGCACTTTGCAGGGCAACACCACCCGCTGGCCCACTTTACCCTCCACCGAAGAAGGCTCCAACTTGTCTATACTCACACCCACAGCAGGCCAACTGAAGCAGGGCAGACCAGGACATGACAAAAGACCAGGTGATAGGACCAAAAAGACATGCAGAAAGAAAGAAAGAGAAGAGAAAGAAGGTGGAGAATATTATGCTTTACTATTGGTAACAAGATGTGCAGCAGCTACCAACGTAAGCATAAAGATCAGCCCTGATCTGGCTCCAACCACAGAAATGTACACTTCTGTGTCTTCTGTTTCAGCCTAAACATCACAGAGAATCTGAGGTCATATGTGTGTCAGTCAAGTCTCATGCACTTACAGTGGTGCTTGAAAGTGAACCTTTTAGAATTTTCTATATTTCTGAATAAATATGACCTAACACATCATCATATTTTCACACAAGTCCTAAAAGTAGATAAAGAGAACTCAGTTAAACAAATCAGATGAAAATATTATACTTGGTTATTTATTTTTGAGGAAAATGATCCAATAAAACCCATTCCTCCGTACAGAACAGCTTCAGCTCTGGGATGTTGGTGGGTTTCCTCACATTAACTGCTCGCTTCAGGTCCTTCCACAACATTTCGATTGGATTAAGGTCAGGACTTTGACTTGGCCATTACAAAACATGAACTTTATTCTTCTTTAACCATTCCTTGGTAGAACGGCTTGTGTGCTTAGGGTCATTGTCTTGCTGCATGACCCACCTCTTGAGATTCAGTTCATGGAGAGATGTCCTTACATTTTTTTTTAGAATTATCTGATATAATTCAGAATTCATCGTTCCATCAATGATAGCAAGCCGTCATGGCCCAGATGCAGCAAAACAGGTCCAAACCATGATACTACCACCACCATGTTTCACAGATGGGATAAGGTTCTTATGCTGGAATGCAGTGTTTTGTTAACAATGGTCTTGAATTTCCTCCATTTGTACACAATCTGTCTGACTGTGGATTGGTGGAGTCCAAACTCTTTAGAGATGGTTTTGTAACCTTTTCCAGCCTGATGAGCATCAACAACTCTTTTTCTGAGGTCCTCAGAAATCTCCTTTGTTCATGCCATGATACACTTCTACAAACATGCTGTGAAGAGCAGACTTTGATAGATCCCTGTTCTTTAAATAAAACAGGGTGCCCACTCACACCTGATTGTCATCCCATTGATTGAAAACACCTGACTCTAATTTCACCTTCAAATTAACTGTTAATCCTAGAGGTTCACATACTTTTGCCATTCGCTAATATGTAATATTGGATCATTTTCGTCAATACACAAATGACCAAGTATAATATTTTTGCCTCATTTGTTTAACTGGGTTCTCTTTATCTACTTTTAGGACTTGTGTGGAAATCTGATAATGTTTTAGGTCATATTTATGCAGAAATATTGAACATTCTAAAGGGTTCACAAACTTTCAAGCACCACTGTACTTCTGCTCATCCCCTTGTACTGAGCCCACAAATGCAAGATAAGTCCAAATGATAAACCCAGGTAATGCATTCTACAGATGGCTGGCCATCACCAAAGCCTTTTATAAGGACATGCCATACATATAATTAAACTTTGGCTAGAGTAACAATTTTCCATTATATTAATGGTTCCAGATGCCTGGTTCAGTCAGCTTTAGGTTTGGCTAAGTTGGTGAGAGGTCATCTAGCATTGGCTCGTCGATGGATGTCATTCTTTCCATGTAGCCTCTTGGCCTTCCATATCTCTGGTTTGTTGTATGTCTTCAAACTCTCAAGCCATGCCAGGGTATCTTTCCAATTTACAGTGCTCCTCGGATTAGAGCTGGGTCAAAATTGCTTGTGTCACGTGTGGCTGACCAGAGATACCCCTATATCACACTACTAGTTCTTTTACTATGATCACAGTACCTAACTGACTTGTTAATGCACGATGAAATGCAGCATATCCGTGCCATGCAGACTTTTCTTTCATTTGGAAAATCAACAAAACATACAGGGGGTTCTCAAATATTAGTACAAAACTAAATCAGAAACGGCTGGCAGAGACACACAGTTGGGCATCATAGCAGGTTTCTTTATTAGTTAAACTGAACGACAAAACAATTAATAAAAAAGAGAGCAGAGCATGGTGAATGAGGTTTTAGCTGACAGGATCAGGCTACAAGACTAAAGCTGTAAATACAAATCTACAAAAAATTAGAAGAAGGAGGCAAAAGTCAATAAAAGAAGAAATATACCAGCTCCATTAAGTCTGACAGTGATGGCTTTTCCTGGTCAAAAATGCAGTCAGAGGAAAGCATATCAGGGTTTGGGTGTATGAAGCTTGGCGCTGAAGTAAGAATGTACAGGTAAGCGCAGTTTAATGACCATCCAATCAACGTCCATTTACTTTAAATACCAAAGTCTTAACAATTAGAACAAATTATAATAGGAAATAAATATCTGTCTTTTAACTCCAGACATTGAGGTTGCAAACAGCTGGTCAAATTAAGCATGTGTGGCGTGTGTATTTTGTCCGCCAAACATATTATGTCATACGTTTAATGTTTTGTTCAGAAATTTTTAATCATTTATGTCCATGAATATTGATTTACTTTGCGTAAATAGGAACTACATTACATTAAGGCCTGTGTTTTGCACAGACAATTTTAGGTGGTGGAATTCTCTGAAGAACACTGGAGAAGTTTCTACTCTGCTTAAAGGTTTAAAGTATTTAAAAGGTGGTACTACATTGCCTGTTCTGGAAATTAGTGTTTCTCTATGTGGACTCAGTCCCTCTTGGTTGTTTGCAGCCAGTGAGGTATGTATATTTATTTTTATATTCCATTGTGCTTGTTATATTTTGATTCCACAGTGTGTGTGTTAATGTGTGCTTGTTCTGTAGTTACATTGTCATGTATCTGAACAATTCATCTCTGGATTTGATGACTCTGAATTGCAATAAATGCGGAGAAGAATAACTCAATCAGTAACTAAAGAACCATGATGTTGTGTATTTCCTGGAGGGAGTGATGTGTATAACGGTTCAGGCTTGGATGGTGTGTAGATGGTAGCGTTTCACTCGCGTTTTGAGTGGTATCTGTGACACATTTACTTATTGTTTGCCCTCAGTTTTCATGTGAAAAAACCCTTTATATTTCCATTACAGTAGCTTAAAAAGACTATATAGCTATGAGACTATGATACTGTCCAGTCAACATAAAAAAATTCGGTCAAATACCTGTTTCACAGAACCTAATGCGGTCATTAAACAACTCAAACCTGCTATAGGTAAAAATAAAAAACACATTTCATGCATATTATGGACACTGTAGGCAAAATTACTGTGATCTTGTACAGTGATGTATGTCAGTGTGTGTGTGTGTGCGTGTGTGTGTGTGTGTGTGTGTGTGTGTGTGTGTGTGTGTGTGTGTGTGACTGTATAGTCCTGTTTTCAGGTTAATCTCAGGCCAGTCTCCTCAGGTACAGGGGTCACCGGGGGTGGGGAGAGTTCTTTCATTGTGCTCTTACCTGCCATCGGGGCTGCTCTGCTGTATGTCCCTGGGTGTGGCGTGGCGTGACGGTAACTGAAAGTTGGTATGGTGAGCTTGCAAGTATGTCTTGGAGCCATGCCAAATTTTCCTTGCGGTGCCAGTGAATTCTGTGGACCCACGGCTCTGACACGTGCTCTCGCACTCCTCTAGCGTGGCAAAGTTGTTGCTGTTGCCATGGCAGCCACCATACCAGAAGTGCACACATCGGGATGAGGCCGGGTCGTAGTAGTATCGCGCGGTCCAGTCATCGCACTGTCCAGCTGTGTGGGGCAGATCACAGGGGGCACCCCGACCTGGAGAGACGCCCACATCTTGAGTGAGTTCTATAATATGTGATATCAAAGCATTTTTTAATTTGAATAAGATCTCTCAAATAATTTGTGGTTATCTCATATTTTTTTTAAATATACTGTCTTGTGCAGACGTTTGGGAAGTCCTAGTGAAATTCCAAATAACCAGACCTTAACTGCATTGTGGAAACTCTCCTGGTCAGCGACATTGAATTCTGTGTTACTTTGTGTGATACGGACAACTCAGCCCCTAACAAGGAGGACCACGACACCAAAGCACACATCCAGAATACATACAAAGTGCAACCTGACCTGGACTGTGGTGTCAGGAAACCCTTCAATTTATGGTACAGAGAACCACCTGGACTTAACGTGCTGATGCTGTCACAAATGTTCTGTTCAGAGATACAGCTACATACAACCCCAATTCCAATGAAGTTGGGACGTTGTGTAAAACATAAATAAAAACAGAATATGATGATTTGCAAATCCTTTTCAACCCATATTCAATTGAAAACACTACAAAGACAAGATATTTAAAGTTCAAATGGATATTCTTTGTTGTTTTAATTGTTTTTTTGCAAATATTCACTCATTCTGAATTTGATGCCTGCAATACGTTCCAAAACAGTTGGGACAGGGGCAACAAAAGACTGGGAAAGTTGAGGAATGCCCAAAAAACACCTGTTTGGAACATTCCACAGGTGAACAGGTTCAACGGAAACAGGTGAGTGCCATGATTGGGAATAAAGGGGGCATCCGCAAAAAGCTCAGTCGTTCACAAGCAAGGACAGAGCGAGGTTCACCACAAATAGTCCAACAGTTTAAGGACAATGTTTCTCAACATGCAATTGCAAAGAATTTAGGGATTTCATCATCTACAGTCCATAACATCATCAAAAGCTTCAGAGAATCTGGAGAAATTTCTGCAAGTAAGCAGCAGAAACATTGAATGCCCGTGACCTTCGATCCCTCAGGCGGCACTGCATTAAAAACCGACATCATTCTGTAACGGATATTACCACATGGGCTCAGGAACACTTCAGAAAACCACTGTCGGTGAACACAGTTTGTCGCTCCATCTACAAGTGCAAGTTAAAACTCTACCATACAAAGTGAAAGCCATATATCAGCACCTCCCAGAAACGCCGCCGGCTTCTCTGGGCCCGAGGTCATCTGAGATGGACTGACGCAAAGTGGCTGACGAGTCCACATTTCAAATTGTTTTTGGAAATCATGGATGTCATGTCCTCTGGGCCAAAGAAGAAAAGGACTGTGAAAAGGACTGATTGTTATCAGTGCTAAGTTCAAAAGCCAGCATCTCTGAAGGTACGGGGGTGTATTATTGCCCATGGCATGGGTAACTTTGCACATCTGTGAAGGCACCATTAATGCTGAAAGGTACATACAGGATTTGGAGCAACATATGCTGCCTTCCAAGCAACGTCGTTTTCAGGGACGTCCCTGCTTCTTTCAGCAAGACAATGTCAAGCCACATTCTGCACGTGTTACAGCAGCGCGGCTTCGTAGTAAAAGAGCCTTTATTTCTGCAACTTTTAATACACAAATTTTCAAACAGTTTGGAAACTATTAAACTTAAAATCTTCCATGTGTAAAGGTTTTTGACAAACCCATTTGAGATAATCCATTACTGTTTATTTAATCTGCAGAAATTTCATATTTACTTCCTGCAGACGTTCAGAGATTTCACTATCTATATTGTTCCACATATCTTATCCTTATGTGTTTGTAACTCACCGCTGCCAGGGTGGTTAGGGCATCCCTCTCCATTAGCACCACGAGCAGAGGTCACTCCATCAAAACAGCACCCATACAAAGACCTCCTACAGTCTGTTGACTCAGGCTGGTTCAGAAAAAAAGAAGTTAAAATGGGATTGAGGTAAAGCTCAGCTTAGTAGAACAAATGCTGATACTTACATTTGAGAAAGAAGGTGCGTATTCTGGGCAGCCTTCCTTACTAGGGCCCTGTGCCTGAGTCACTCCATCCCGACAACAGCCATACCTGAGAGATATGATCATCCCTATGAGTATGATGGATCATTTGTAAAAAAAAAAAAATCTAAGCTAAACTAATCCATTACAATAATATAACTATTATGTATTATGCCTTATATTGCACATGTAAAAAACTTAGGTGTCACATTTGATTCAGATCTCTCCTTTGATATACACATCAGCAACATGACTAAAATTCCTTTCTTTCAGTTATGTAATATTGCTCAACTTAGAAATATACTCTCTTTTGTAGATGCTGAGAAACTGGTTCATGCATTTATTACTTCGAGGTTAGATAACTGTAACGCTTTACTTGCTGGATGCTCTAGTAAATCTATAAGTAAACTTCAATTAGTTCAGAATGCAGTGGCTCGAGTGCTAACTGGAACTAGAAAATTTGATCATATCAGTCCAATGATGTCCTCACTATTCTGATTACCAGTTCGATTCCACATTTATTACAAAATACGTCTTGTAACACATAAAGCTCTACAAATGTGTCACAATTGTGGCTATTCCTATACATATATATAGCGGGGCAAAAACGTATTTAGTCAGCCACTGATTGTGCAAGTTCTCCTACTTGAGAAGAGGTCTGTAATTTTCATAATAGGTACACTTCAACAACTAAGTGTTTAGGAACTCTTAAGCATTACAATTATTAAAATGAGACATTAGAAAGGAAAAGAATACACACACAAAAATAGACAAAAGTGTGTTACATATCAGAAAAGAAAATACATAACAATTAAACTAATTATTGTATTTGGTCATGAAGCAGGAATTTCTTAGGTCAATAATGCATTACAAATTATCTGTTGCTTTATGATATTTATATGCCTATTTTGGAGAAAACCCTTACATATTGGATATATAAACACTTGGGTGGCACAGAGGTCCAATTCACTTGCACACCACTATCAGGTGCCTTATTTTAGTCTGAGGGAGAGAGGGCAGACAGGGGATCATTCCTAGTGCTGCAACAGCAACCCTTACCCTGTCCTGCAATGGTCTGCCATCCCGTCCAGGGTACACTTAAACATGTAAACTGTGTTCTCCAGGAATATGAACAGCAACCCCACTACAACAACTAATGTAAAAAACCAATGAAGATCAAGTGGTCCATAAACAGGGGGCACTTAAAGACAGAGAAAGCCAAACATTCAGTCTCAGACTCAGAAGTCTCAGACTTTTTGCCTTGTGTTATACAATTCAAATATAATTATATTGTTTATAAAGGGTTAATTGTATTGCCATAAAATAAAGACATTGAATAGCATAAATAAATGAAACTAATATTTAGTACCTTCAGCTAGTCTGTTATTATTCACTGATATTTAGATGTATTATTGATTGTTATCTCTTGCACGAGTGATGTATGAATTATGCATGCACTTTTAACTACGTCGGCATAAAATAAAAACCAGCTTGAACATCTTTCACTTATCAGGATTCAGTATTTTTATGTGTCTCTTGTGTACCTGCTGTTGGTACAGGATGGTGTTAGGGAACAGCCCTGGCCACGGGGTCCACTGGCTGGAGTCCTGCCATCAGGACAGCAACCAAACCTACTCTGAGAGCAATAAGGAGAATCCCGCTGGTGCTCTGAGACATAGGGAAAGTAATTTAGATTCCTTTGAAGTGTTCGACAGGATTAATAATGAAACTGTTACTAAAAACAAAACAAAAACGAGACATCATGCCATGAGAAAGCATGAGAGACAAGATGAGGGCAGCCAAAGGTACAGAAAGTGAAACCAAAACCACGAAAAATCCTACAGAAACCAGAGCATCAATTACAAGACCTAATCAAAACCATATACAGCCCACAGTCAAAAGTCAATACAGCTCACACTGCAGTGGCATTTTAATCAACAATCCTTACTACATTCAGTCGCATGCAAAATTTTGAGCGCCCCCTGGTCAAATGACATTTCATTTTCTAAATATAAAGAATCTAACGCAACCCATGTAAGGAAGAAATATCAGAGCTTCTGACTGATTATTTTAGCATCTCAGCATTTGTAATATTGCTTCACTGATTTCTGCACTCTTTCTTGGAGAACATTTTGAGTACAGAAATATTCTCATTCACAGCAGATCTGTTTGAGATCTACCCATTGATTGGGAGATTCTAAAACCCTCAACATTCATTTCTTGAAAGTTGTGGTCGGGATTGTCCCTCTATCTGCACAATACTTATAGTGCACAATATGAACATAGTATAGCCAAATCTTTAACCTTAATTAATCTTTTATTTATTGAACCACAGCAAGTGATTCCAGAATGACTGGTGCATTTTTAAGTTTGTGAATGTCTTGTCAGTTTGGGGTGCCTAAAGTTTTTGCATCATCTGTACCAATCAGGTACAGATAAATAGTGTAGGTATGACATAGTAAGGGAATGATGTAGACATAAAAATAGGACCGGATGAGAGATGAACCTGAAGTGGAGTCCTCAGGATAATAAGGATAGAACCCAAACATGGTGTTGTCATAGCCTCTCGTGTCCTGCATGCTGGGCACAGCTGTATAAAAAAAGTCAACATACGCATTAGGCAAATAGAATACTTCCATTTTTAATGACTGAGGTCTTAACAATTATAACAACTTATACCAGAAAATAAAAATCTGTCTTTTAACTCCAGACGTTGTAAACAGCTGTTCAAACTTAAAAAGGTTTAGCATGAGTATTTTTCATTTCCTTTCATGAATATTGACGTACGGCTATTCACGACAGGAATACAGATCACACTGATACTACTCAAACACATTGATGCTGCTTCAATTTAGAGCAACCAATTAAATTAATGCACGTCTTTGGAATGTGAGAGGAAAGCGGAGCACCTGGAGTAAACCACGGATACATGGAGAGGACATTCAACTCCACACAGATAGAGTCCAAAGTCTGGATCGAACCAGGGAGCTATGAAAAACTAAATGTTTTTCGCTCATAAAGCTGATACTGTAACTTTAGAGGCTATTCACTATTAGAGGCAAAGGTTCCTGCACTGGGCTTTTATTCTGATGCACCACAGCACAGAGGAACAACTATGGCAGATTTCATGCTTGCTTCCTTAATTTCCTGTATTGTTGGTCTTCAACGTGATCATTCATAATTAATACATGTATGTGCTTTCTCTTCTGTTAATAAAAACAATGTGTTTTTATCTGTATCGCATTTTGGAATAACAGGACAATACACACACGGTATGAGCTGCATATCAGAGACAATGGCAGATATCCATTTGTTCAATAAGGTCAGTATCTATGCTGATCTGATCCCGTGCATTGGATCGGTGCATCACTATTTAAAACCATTAAGCTGACTAATAATGGTGGTGAAGGCTTATGGAAGGCTCTGAATAACTCAACATGTTGGGTGTGTGTGTGTAGGCACGTACCCTGAGGGCTGTAGCAGGGCTGGGTGTTGCAGTTCTCCACAGTAGTGGGTTTAGGACGGGTGCTACATTGCTCCACCCCGTAAATGTTCCTCTGTGCGTCTGAACAGATCACCTGGCGCTCCCGAAGCCCCGAGCTACAGCTCTTAGAGCACTGAATGATGTGAAAGGGGCAGAGATTAAAGGCCAATTCATACTAAACAAAGCTGGAGCATTATGTAAAATCCAGCCACACCAATTTTGCCGAACAGTGGTCAAATGTTCTTTTCCATTTCTTACTCATCACGTACTGACTTGTGCATGAGAGAAGAGTGGAAAATCCATTTATCACACAGGACCACACCATTTTCTATTCACTATTAACTACTTCAAATCCAAACTAAGAACAATGCTCTAATCCTGCCATCCCTTTATTCCACTGACACAGAGAACCAAAATAAATGCAAATATGCTGTTTATTCAGGCTCACAGCGTCAAGTCACACTTTCATAACCAGAGTAATTACAGATCTCTCTATAATCCCTCACCAATTTTAACTGACAAAGTACATATAATAATAAAACTACAGTTAAAACACAATTCTCATTCATCCCATAATTCAATCTCTGATGTCACTTTAGTCAAAAAGGCAATATGTACACAAGTCAGCCAAAACATTAAAATCATTAACAGGTGAAGTGAATAACACTGACAGTGGGATACTTTACTGGGAAACCTTTAGTTCTGACATTGATGGGGATGTTACTTTGACATGTACCACCTACCTAAACATTGTTCCAGACCAAGTGCACCCCTTATTTCTATCCCTACTGTTCCCTAATGGCAGTGGCCTCATCCTGCAGGATAATGTGGCCTGTCACACTGCAAAAACTGTTCAGGAATGGTTTGAGGAACATGAAGAATAATTAAAGGGTTTGACTTGACCTCCAAATTCTCCAGATCTCAATTGAATGTGCTGGACAAACCAGTTCAATCCATGGAGGTTCCACCTTGCAACTTACAGGACTTAAATGATCTGGACCTAATGTCTTGGATTTTTGTTATTATAACATTGTTATTTAAATTATTTTAGGTTTTATCCCAAGGGTCTATCCTGGAGAAAGCAGGGTACACATTTCAGGGCAGGCAGAGGTCGCTGTCGCAGCAACAGTGGAATGACCCTTAACTGACCCATGTAGTGCTTTAAAAACACTTCAAAATCTCTCCTAAAAAGATTGGAAAGGCAGTGGAATGATGACAGGGTTAGTGTGATATATTATTTCTTCCTTGTTCCTGATATCAGCATTCTAGGCAAGCTGCAGCTTATCAAGTATTTTTGGCAGAGAAAAGCAACAGTATAACAGGACGCCATGGGGGTCAGACCCAAGCTCCCTCGCTCTCTAGGGGTAGTAGGGGAAATTGAGCAGGGTGACTTAGGCGTGGGCAGTCATATGCAATAGGAAAAGCATGTGTGACCATGTTTATGGACAGTCTCATGCAGAGTGGGGCTCGAACCTCTAATGGGAGATCAATGCTGTATCACAGTCGGCACTGGGCGGTGCGAAAATCAAAAACTTTTCTTAAGGTGTGCCTCTGCTGCAGAATAACTCCCACCCAAACTATTCACTAATTTGATCGCTCTCTGCACACAACTACCATTCCTGCTCAAATAAATTAGTACTACATTTTGTTTCAAAACGTTCTGCTAGTCTAAACTGCCTTGGGTTCAAGTAACAATTCTTTAACTGTATTATATTTTGCATTTCTGTGCTTTTCTTTCAGTTCTCTTTATTTTATTGCAGGAACTCACACACAAGTCAAACAATGCCCTGGCTTTATCAGCTACACCTCTACAAAGGTGCAGCAAAGAACAAAGCCATTGTCTCATGACAGACAAAGAATATTAATGAAATTGATGCTGCATGGTATATCTCACCAGACCCCAATCACCAATGTGCCACCCAATCCGTGATCTGCAGGTGCCCATGTCACAGGGCTGTGTGCTGGGTGGCTTGGGGGAGCTAGAACACACGTAATCCGCCAGACGGGTTCCTCTTGAATCCACACACATCACTTCCCTGGTCTGTTCCCCAGAGCCACAGGTCACTGAGCACTGTAGATACACACAGTGTGTAAGAATGCACACAAGTAGTTCCTTTGTAGTTTTACAGTTACAGACTGTAGTCCATCTGTTTCTCTACATACTTTGTTAATTCCCTTTACTCTGTTCTCTAATGGTCAGGACCCCCACAGGACCAGCACAGATCAGGTACTATTTGGGTGGTGGATCATTCTGAGCAGTCACACTGATGTGGTGGTGGTGTGTTAGTGTGGGTTGTGCTGGTATCAGTAGTTCAAACACAGCAGTGCTGCTGGAGTTTCAAAACACTGTTCACTCACTGTCCAATTTATTAGAGACGTTCACCTTATTGCTCCACCTTGTAGATGTAGAGACAGTAGGTCAGCACAGTTTGTGTTAGTCATCCTCTAATCCATCATCAGTGCTGACAAGATGCTGCCTACAGGATGCTGGTGGCTGGACATTTTTGGCTGATGAACTATTCAGGTAGGTGGTTTAAAACTCCAGCAGCACCGCTATGTCTGATCCCCTCATACCAGCACAACACACACTAACACACCACCACATCAGGGTCACTCCAGTGCTGAGAATGATCCACCACCCAAATAGTACCTGATCTGTGGGGGTCCTGACCATTAGAGAACAGAGTAAAAGAGGCGAACAAAGTATGCAGAGAAACAGATGGACTACAGTCTGAAATAGAACTACAAAGTGCAGTGACCACTATAGCTTAAATAAAGTATACACAGAATATAAACTGAAAAATACTAAATGAAGATTCTTGTACATTATTGTATATTTACTAACAAAGCATGTATTATTTTTCTTTTCACTGTTTATTTTGGACTGATAATGCAGTTGGTCTATTTTTTATAAGTGTCACTTCTTCTAAATGTTGGGAGACTTTGGATTTTATGTTTAAACACACTTAATCAAAGGAAATCACTACTGGACCCTGCTGACAGACAAGTCAGGAAGTCTCAGTACTCAATACCACACACACTGAAGAAAAAGTCATGTCTACGTACAGTTTCAGTTTTGAGATTACTGTGAGCTTTCTGGATTATTATGTGATTAATTTACTCTTCATGACATGCCAGGGCAAACATTTCACTTGTCTACGTTCTTCACAGGAGAGTGTGTGTACAGCATGTCTATTCTGAGATTAAAAAGTGTGTTTTGTTATTACTTGACTCCAATGTGACTCATTCACATGCTAGTGTACAGCTTGTACACTGTTTTTCTCTCTCTTTTTGGAATATTCTTGGTTATATATTGCAATTGAAATGAACTTATGCTTCATGTAAGTTCTATGTAAAATCATTACAGAAGTTATTTAGTGTAGTCTCTGAAAGGTGTAAAACTTTGTAAATACACAGTATATATAAGCCACCATTAAATATACCATTTTTGAAAGTCTCTTTAGAATACAACCACAAAATACAGGACAGCTTCTATAGGCTACAGTGGCAAGTATTTAGTATGATCTTCCCTCACACTTGAGCAATAGCAGCATTTGGCAGCTTCATTGGGATGCCAAGTTGACCCTTCTACAGTCTGAAGAAGGTTGATCAGAAGTGGACTTTTTGGAAGAGGAGCAGCCAAGAAACCACTTTTTTGGATGAATGAAGATCAGTGGAAAAGAGGTTTGAGGTTTTTGGGTCCAATCGTCAACAATATGTTCTATTTGGTCATTATACCATTGCTAAAACAACAAATCTAATGATGGCCTAAGACTTTTGTACAGTACTGTATGTATATACGGTATACACAGTCATATCAGAATATTATGATCACCTCTTATTTCCTTACTCACTGTCCATTATAACATCTCTGTTTACCATATAGAAGCATTTTGTAGTTCTAAAATTACATACTGTAGTCCATCTGTTTCTCTACATCCTTTAGTTAGTCCCCTTTACTCTGTTCTTCAATGGTCAGGACCCCACAGATCAGGTACTATTTGGGTGGTGGATCATTTTCAGCTCTGCAGTGACACGGATGTGGTGATGGTGTTAGTGTGTGTTGTGCTAGTATGAGTGTATCATTCATAGCAGTGCTGCTGGAGATTTTAAACACCCCAGTGTAACTTCTGGACTGAAAATAGTCCACCAACCAAAAATGTCCAGCCTGATCCGTACCTAATCTGTGCTGGTCCTGACCATTAGAGAACATAGTAAAGAGGACGAACAAAGGATGTAGAGAAATAGATCTGTAACTGTAGAACTACAAAGTGCTTCTATATGGTAAGTGGAACTGACAAAATGGACAATACCTAATAAAATGAGTGTGAGTGTATATAAATATGGGAATTGGCTACTGGGATTTGACTCTATATGGTTTGTCTATATTTGTATTCATTAAGCTGCTTTAGATGTAAAAGAGTTCATTACAAATACTGCACAATATACTCAGGTCCTGGTAGAGTATATTTACAAAGGTCTGGATGCAATGTACAAGCTCTACCTCAACTGCCAAAAGGTTCAATAAAACAGACTCCAACACAAGATATTTACCTGGCTCCAGGAGGAGACCCTGAACTCAGCACACTGCTGCATGTTACAGGTCTGCTGGCTCACGGGTTTGGGAGCGTAAGACTCGCAGAGAGAGTCTTCCACCACCCGCTTTCCAGAAGAATCGTGAGACACACACTCCACCCGGCGCACCTGAGTGCCACCACCGCAAGCCGATGAGCACTCGTTCCACTCACCGACGTTCCAGCTGCCACACACGCCATGAAGTCAAAGGGTTAAACGCTGAAGAGTCTGTGGTCTGAACTCCACCCCTGCCAACACATGCAGCACCCAGATCTACCCCTAAGCAGCACCGTACACACTGCAGCACCAGGACGGACTACAGTTAGTACAAATCACATAAAGGACATGGGTTTGTGTCAGCACACCACGTAGAAGAACACCAGAATGTCGAGGTTCATGCACAGTCATCTACTTAAAGAGGTTAAACACTCCCTGTCAGTCATGTTTGAGTACCAGGGGACCAAAAAAGAGCAAACAGTTGCAAGGACAATTTGTGAACCCTTTGGAACGTTTCGCATTTAGGACTAATTTGTTGGAAGATATAACTTTATTCTAGTTTCCTGCCTTTTTTCCTACTCTCCCTTATCTATTAGTGTCCTGTGCTGCTTAGCTGTGCACCAATAGCGTGGATTAAAACCCCCTTTGGGTGTCAGGTTAAAGCGCAGAAGCAGTACACCCAGGTACATATGGATAATATGTATATAGTGTATTGTTTATACTGTGTATTTGTTATATATTTCATATTAAAATATTTATAAATAGGGAGGTATTTCCTATCTGAGACCGTCCCAGGTTACACATTTGGGTCCGACCCCACAGCCCCCCGTACAGATTTTGTTGTACAATGCTATTCTGTCAAAAAATGTGACATTATTAACTACAAATTCATCTATATATATATATATATATATATATATATATATATATATATATAGAATATTGTCCTAGAATTATTGTTAAACTTATTATTATTCACTCATATCAAGTTTTAGAGATTTCTGTAGATCTTCAATTGTAGCTGTTGTGGTTTTTTTCGTGTGAGCTATGATGTATTGCAGATTATTTAACAGATTACCTTTAATCACATAGAAACTTCACTCGAATTGGTCACAGTCAGATTACTCTTTTCAGACTGAGCTGTATAGTTGAACACTTTCCATTCCGATTGAGTTATTAATCCAATTACTAGTAGATTATTAGGCGCATGTAAACTTATTCATTGTCACAATGCAGATTTACAAAGTTGAGTCTGGGCATCAGATAATATCCTGTAGTAAATTGTGAACAGACAATAGATTAATGCAAAAATTCAGGTCACCAAAGTGTTCATGAAGACTTTTTGCAACTGTACGGTTAATTTAAACAAATTAATGGACTCATTTTCAAACGTAAGGTATAAAATATGGAACTTAACCAAAGAATAAGTAAAAAATACACTTGTGGACAAAGTGGTATTTTGACTGCATTGACCCTGTCCACAAACCATAATCAAAACAGTAACAATATCAATGCACATTATGGGGCAAATGCTATTCCGTTTGTAGGGTTTCTTAGGCTTTCTTGAGACAGCATTTAATTCAAGTTAGAAAATTTCCACCCACATCTCATGTACAATGACATGCACACCCATACATGACACACTAAAGCAACCAAACATTGTGTGCCCGACTACAGACTTCTAACATATAACAGTACCGAAAATACAAACATGACATCCACCGACCCCTGTAACCCCACTGCCACCAGAACTACCATATATGGCTTTTTCATAGTGCACAGACAGCAGCCCAGCTCAGAGCTCCAGGACTGAGATTGTATATTATGCACAGATAAATATGACTCGGAACAAGGGGATTAGCTAATTATCCAGTGTTTGTGTGGGGGTACTTCAGTGAAGGGGAGGGGGCGGTTAGAGAAAGCTCTGAGCTGGACAGTTGCCCCAGGCCTTAGTTCTTACCCACATGCGGAAGAACAGGCCAAAAGCAACACTAACTTACTACTTAACTCAAACACACTGCTATATGTAATAAACTTGCAAGCAAATTAATTCAGGATATTTATGAAGATTTGAAGACCTAACACAGCATTCAGACCAGCAGCAGCACGAAGCCACAAAATGGCTGCTTTTCAGTCAAGTCAAGTCAAATTTATTTACAACACAGCACAGTCTCAAAGCAGCTTTACAAATATACTGGCTCAAAGCTCTAGTTGAGCAAATCTGAGGTGACAGTGTCAAGGAAAAACTCCCCAAACGTTATAGGGAACAAACCTTGGGAGGACCAAGACCAGTGAGCGTTCAGTGAGTGTTGACACAAAGAAAAATTCAGCTCAAGTTCAATTAGAGGTGGGCAATATGATGATATTTTATCGTATTGTGATAAAGTTGTTACTGTGATAGACGATTTGCTTTTCTGAGCAAACACTGAAAAACTGCATTATAAAGAGTGCAATTAGTCGTGTGTAGTTGGATGACGTGCAGCACATTTTGAATAAAAATCACTTCACTAAATATGGG
Organism: Ancistrus triradiatus; assembly: GCA_025084515.1. Taxonomy (NCBI): domain Eukaryota; kingdom Metazoa; phylum Chordata; class Actinopteri; order Siluriformes; family Loricariidae; genus Ancistrus; species Ancistrus triradiatus. Next base: position 256,696 of record JAJAGP010000705.1, on the reverse strand, counting down.
ATAATATTTGAATATCACATGTATCATGATAAATATCACGGATTGTGAAAATTATCGGGATATAATATTTTTAAAATATCACCCCTAAGTTAAATTTAAGCAAATGACTATGAGGAAGTTAGGGTGATGGGATATTTTGGACCCTTATCAGATATCTCTTCTAGTTGAGAAAACAATATATCACAATATACAGGGTGTCCAAAAAACTGCGAAGAGATGACATTTAGCACACCATACCCAAACCTTTCCCAAAGGTTCCCAAACCTTTTCTGGAGTACCCCCTTTTGTTGATAAGAACATTTTCCAAAAGACAAATTTTCCAATAGACAAAAATCACAGGAAACACCCTATCAACTTGGAATTCGGAGCGGTTTCCTAACACAAAAGGAAAGCTTTACCACTTTGTAGCGTGAAAGTGCAGAGGTCGAAACTGACACGATTTTGGGGCGGCACTTCCTCCTTGCTATTGTATGGGATTCTACGACCACGTCGTCATCGGATTTTCCCATGCTAAAGCTCAGGTTTTTATACTGAACATTTGTTCAGCACCTAACGCGTCAATTATGAGAACCTACTGTTCACTTAACGTCTGATTTTGGTCTGTGTGTTTTGTGTTTTAATGTTTTGGCTCATCGGTGTTTGTCCATTAACAGAGAAGGAACAATCACAGGTGTGAACACAGCCACTGTGCTAGTAAGGCCTCCTGGAAAACTTGCTGCTGGAGTGAATGTATGATAAGTCTCCTGAGATGTGGACATGGTATTGAGGAGGTCTAGCATCAAACTCCACACATTTATTTTAGTTAATTTTATTTTGAATTTCAAGTATGTCATTCCTGACATACAGACCGAGTGTGAAGGGCCTCAAGCTAGGTCTTGCATTGCCCCTAACCCCCTCCTCTGAACTCTTTACTATTTAAACTCTTCAATCGCTAGAGCAGATTCCACGTTAAGCATTCTTTGGGAATCTCCTGTAGACATTAGCCAGTGTTTGAGGTAATACTTTGCTATGTTACCTGTACACCTGAACATAGACACTCGTCCGTTCCCTGGGTGTCCACATTTGGGGCGGGTACACATACACCATCCTTACAGAACAAGGGTAATACACCAGGAGTGTTCATACATACTGGTTCAACAGCCCGGACCAAATCATAACTGTGACTAAGCTTACATGGGTAATAGTTACTCTAAACAGTCATAACTAGGGGTGTAACAAAACTCTCTGCTCACGATTCGTCACAGTACTGAGTTCACGATTTGGTTTTCTCACAATTATTGATTTTACATTGGATAAAACACTTTCCTTTTTTTCTGGAGTGTAAACACTACAAAACAATGCACATTTCTTGAATATGTTAATTAAAAAAAAAAAGAAAAAACCTTGGGCCCAGTGCAATGAAAAGAAATTAGTAGAAACAGAAGCTTAAAATTGTAAACAAAATCACCATAACTTAAAAAAACAAGCAAACACATTTCTTTCTTATTTCTAAAGAACAATAAATTTAGAAGAAATCTCAGTAAAAACGAGGACATTTTGCATCTGTAAGCATGACATATGATTGCATTTGATGGCGTAATACACAAGAACGCATCATCTAACTCAACGATGCACATCGTTCCATTTTTGCATCGCGATGAATTGCGTCACGATGCATCGTTACACCCCCAGTCATAACGGTATGAGATCACAGGTTATTAACAAAAACCCATCAACACATGAACCTGAGATGTCACCTACCTGCGGGTTATGGGACACTGCTGCTCGTTGCATGTGCGGTTATTAAGAGGCCGAGGCAGAGAGGAGCACAAGTAGTCAGGGTAGGCCTCATTATCAACAGTGCAGAAGACCAGGCGGGACTGGTAACCTAAACAGATAGTATAATCAAAACCATTCAGAGCTAGGTGTTTGGAATAGCTCAGGACCAATGACAGAAGACATGCCCAGGTTCTGTTATTTTATCTCTTGAATGAAGCTTTGATACAGACCAGAGCCACATTCCTTGCTGCAGGCAGACCAAGAGCCGTAGCTCCAGTAGTGACCCTCTCTGGGGTAACCATGTGGCAGGTAGTACTCATACTCGATTCCCTGGTTTGGCTCCTGAGTGATTAGCTGAATGAAGACAAACAAGCAGAAGGTTAAATAAGGTATGGATTGTGATGGTGCAAAGGTTAAACTGCTGGACTATGGAGCAGAAGGGCCAGCGTTCAAGCCCCAGCACTACCAAGCTGCCACTGATAGGCCCTTAACCAAGGCAAAAAACTCAACAAGTCATTTTTAACTCAATACAGCCAAACAACATTAACTAAGTGTATTTATTTCTGGAAAATAGTTTGGGATATGAAGATTTGGATAACACATGCCTATACTTTAGTTTGTATGGGAAAAATTCTGATTTGCCATTATACCCGTAGAAGGTTAGTGTAGTTAAATAGCTGAAGTTTGGTACAACTATATATGAATCTATTCTTTCCTCAACTGGTCCTGAAATATGATATTCTTTACCAGTCCACCCTGCATCACTACAGGAATGCAAAATTTAACATCCATCTGATCAACGTCTGTTCGTTGTACCGGCCGGTGTCTTAAGAATTATGATAGGAAATAAAAAAACTCTCTTATATACATCTAATTCACATCTGCATGACAGATGGGTATCATTATTAAGGAAAATATGTTAAATAGAGTTCAGTACAGTACTATATACAGTACTCTAAACTCACACATCAGACAGCGCTGTACGGTGTATTTGACATTTTGAGTCTGTTTATGGCCATGATGTCCAGAGTTAAAAGACAGATCATTTCCTGTTTTAATTTATCATATTTTTAAGACCTCAACCGTCAAAGTGAATGCTTGATGATCAGATGACACCAGAGTTAAGGGAGTCAGCCCGGAGGCCTGCAGAACTAGTTTGCCTAAAATGGCCATCGGGTTTGTTTGAAGTGGAAAAATGAAAATGGATATGTTAAAATGAGTGTTTTTGTGTGGACCAGTCCGCAATCTACTGAGATATCCAGCCGACACTCTTTCAAGCATAATTCCTCCCAATGAGGGTGACTCAAAGGAACTGAGGACGCACCTTTCATGGCTGGATAATCAAAACTCAAAATCAAAACCCAAACTCTGTTCAAAGCCACAAATTTAAACTCTTGACTAACGTACAAAACCAAAATATTTTCACTATTTTTCCCTGTTCTTTTAAGAACTATTCACTCATTCGAGGTTATGGAGAGCCAGGACTAATTAGCACAGGGTACAAGGCAGCAACCAACCCTAGACACACTGCAACACTTTAGAAACACCAGCTGACCTAATGCATGTCTTTGGAATCTTTGAGGAAACTCGAGTTCCCGGACAAAACCCACACAGACTTTAGCTGTGCCACCGGACTCACCTCAATCACCAGTGGTTCAGTAGTAGGACCTCTTCCAGTGACTGTTTCAGGGGACATCTCGCCCTCGGCTCCTCTCTTGTAGTAAAGCATGGTACCAGCGATGGGGGTGCTACGGGAGAATTCGATCACCCAGTGCCCATTAAGGTAGTACTCACCACGCAGGTTCTTGATGGCTGTAAATATTCATAACGAAGAAGAAAGGAGTTCTAATTCCATCAGTACCAACACAACCATTACTCCCAATATAGTATCTATTAGTATATCAGCAGCATACTATGCTATTCTATTCTATTACATCTATTCATTTAGCAGAAGCCCTTATCCAGAGCAACTGATGCAATCTTGCACTATGAAATTGTGGGCTAAGGGCCTTGCTCACTGAACCAACAGTGAACTCTGAACTGGTCCACAGTTCAGTGCCTTACCCACTAAGCCATCACAGTCCCTTCCTATTATTCTTCTACTACCAAACCATTCACCTACTACTACAACTGGAGCTGCTAGTAGTGTAGTACTACTACAGTTACCACTATAGTACAGTTACCACTATAGTACTTATTCTGCTTCTGCATCCAATATAACACCAATTACTACAACAACAACTACCACTACAACTACTACTACTACTACTACAGGAGCTGCTTGTAGTGAAGTACTAATTAGTACTGTTATCACTATAGTCCTTTTTCTGTTTCTGCAGTACTGTGCAAAAGTCTTAGGCTACCATTAGATTTGTTGTTTTAGCAGGAGTATAATGACTATATATAACATTGACAATATATAATATTGTCGAAAACCAAAAATTTCAACCTTACATTTGTCACTCCATAGTCCTCTTTACATGCTTCAGAATATCTTAAAAAGGTTTCTGAAAAAGGTTTCTCGGCTGCTATCCTTCCAAAAAGACCATTTCTTTTTACACAGTACTATATGTCCATATCACACCTACTACTACTACTGCTACTGGAGAAGCTAATAATGTTAGAAGCAAAATACAATACTGTTGACACTCAGATTCTACGATGAACACTACTAATACCATCACTACAACTACTATTACGATAGCACTACTATTGCTCCTAGACTCCAGACCCAAACATACAGTGGGGCAAAAAAGCCACTTTAGTTTACTTATAGTTTATTTAGTCAGCCACTGATTGTGCAACTTTTCCTACTTAGAAAGATGACAAAGGTCTGTAATTTTCATCATAGGTACACTTCAACTATGAGAGACAAAATGAGGGAAAAAAATCCAGGAAATCACATTGTAGAATTTTTAAAGAATTCGATTGTAAATCATGGTGGAAAATAAGTATTTGGTCGCCCACAAACAAGCAAGATTTATGGCTCCCACAGACCTGTAACTTCTTCTGTCCTCCACTCGTTACCTGTATTAATGGCACCTGTTTGACTTCGTTATCTGTATAAAAGACACCTGTCCACAGCCTCAAACAGTCAGACTCCAAACTCAACCATGGCCAAGACCAAAGAGCTGTCAAAGAACACCAGGAAGAAAATTGTAAACCTGCACCAGGCTGGGAAGAGTGAATCTACAATAGGCAAGCAGGTTGGTGTGAATAAATCAATGTAGAGGAGATCTGCATGGAGGAATGGGCCAAAATACCAGCTACAGTGTGCTCAAACCTGGTGAAGACTTACAGGAAACGTGTGACCTCTGTCATTACCAACAAAGGTTATGTTACGAAGTATTGAGTTGAACTTTTGTTATTGACCAAATACTTATTTTCCACCATGATTTACAATTAAATTCTTTAAAAATCCTACAGTGTGATTTCCTGGATTTCTTTTCTCATTTTGTCTCTCATAGTTGAAGTGTACCTATGATGAAAATTACAGACCTCTCTCACCTTTCTAAGTAAGAGAACTTGCATAAACAGTGGCTGACTAAATACTTTTTTTCCCCCACTGTACATACTCATTTAAACCATTTCCTAACCAAACAGAACCATGTCTCACAAGTTCTGCTGAAATGTTCATACTGAAGTACACATCTACTTGCTGACGGAGACCACTACAAACTAAGCAATAATAAACCAACAAATCCAAGAATTTCAGTTATTTATTTAAGCAACATAACATCTAAGCTTATAAAAACAATCCCTGATTAAAATTCCCACTACGCAAGCCTCTTGGCCATGTTTTATTTGAATAAAAGTCAGTGGAAAGTTTTAGGTAAAACAAACTATTTCAGGTACACTGACTCTGGGTAATGGGATCTAAATGAATGCATGCAATGTCTGATTAGGGGAAAACAGAAACAAATATATAATACCCCTGGTTTAATGTCCCAGCTTTATCCTTCTCAGGAACTTTCATTTCCACGTATTCTCTTCTCTTATCTTCTATGTTTTCAATGACTGGAAAACCAGCCCACACGTGCATGTGTTCAAAGTTTTCACGAATAAGTGGGGACACTCTGCTTCTACTGCAGTTGCTGTTGCCACCTCTACTACCTCTAAAACTAGAGGTCTATTACTACTATCAATATCCTAAGAGAATGCCCATTTCCAAGCACACTCACCCAGGTAGTTGCGAGTCGGTACAGATTCACTGATCCGGATGCTGGTAGCTCCAGCAGGGATGATGAACATCTGATTGTAACCTAACAGGAAGAAATTTCAAAAGGTTAGGCACTTTAGACAGATATTCCCCACACTAAACAATAACACAATGGTGTGTGTGTGGTACCTTTGGGTAGATCACGCACTGAAAAGGAGTTTTTTACACGTTGGCAGGATTGACCGTTCCCTCCACACTGCAGGCACGGGTCCTCATGCTGCCCAGAGTCAAGCATGCTGTCACAGCCAAGAGACTGTGAGGCAAGAGGTATTTGGAGGAAAAAAGGGCAATGTTTACCACATTGTACACACAGAGTAAAGACCAATATAGCAATCTTTGCAAGATACAGTTAAGGACGGCACAAATATATGCAGTACATTGGTGCTTGAAAGTTTGTGAACCCTTTAGAATTGTCTATATTTCTGCATAAATATGACCTAAAACATCATCAGACTTTCACACAAATCCTAAAAGTAGATAAACAGAACACAGTTAAACAAATGAAAGAAAAATATTATACTTGGTCATTTATTTATTGAGGAAAATGATCCAATATTACATATTAGTGAGTGGCAAAAGTATGTGAAGCTCTAGGATTAGCAGTTAATTTGAAGGTGAAATGAGAGTCAGGTGTTTTCAATCAATGGGATGACAATCAGGTGTGAGTGGGCACCCTGTTTTATTTAAAGAACAGGGATCTATCAAAGGCTGCTCTTCACAGCACACCATTGTGGAAGTGTATCATGGCACAAACAAAGGAGATTTCTGAGAAAAAAAGTTGTTGATGCTCATCAGGCTGGAAAAGGTTACAATACCATCTCTAAAGAGTTTGGACTCCACCAATCCACATTCAGACAGATTGTGTACAAATGGAAGATATTCAAGACCATTGTTACCCTCCCCAGGAGTGGTCGACCAACAAAGATCACTCCAAGATCAAGGCGTGTAATAGTTGGTGAGGTCACAAAGGACCTGAAGGCCTCTCTCACATTGGCTAATGTTAATGTTCATGAGTCCACCATCAGAAGAACACTGAACAACAATGGTGTGCATGGCAGGGTTGCAAGGAGAAAGCCACTGCTCTCCAAAAAGAACATTGCTGCTCGTCTGCAGTTTGTTAAAGATCACGTGGACAAGCCAGAAGGCTATTGGAAGAATGTTTTGTGGACGGATGAGACCAAAATAAAACTTTTTGGTTTAAAAGAAAAGCGTTATGTTTGGAGAAAGGAAAACACTGCATTCCAGCATAAGAACCTTATCCCAATCTGTGAAACATGGTGGTGGAAGTATCATGGTTTGGCCCTGTTTTGCTGCATCTGGGCCAGGACGGCTTGCCATCATTGATGGAACAATGAATTCTGAATTATATCAGAGAATTCTAAAGGAAAATGTCAGGACATCTGTTCATGAACTGAATCTCAAGAGAAGGTGGGTCATGCAGCAAGACAACGACCCTAAGAACACAAGCCGTTCTACCAAAGAATGGTTAAAGAAGAATAAAGTTAATGTTTTGGAATGGCCAAGACAAAGTCCTGACCTTAATCCAATCGAAATGTTGTGGAAGGACCTGAAGTGAGCAGCTAATGTGAGGAAACCCACCAACATCCCAGAGCTGAAGCTGTGCTGTACGGAGGAATGGGCTAAAATTCCTCCAAGCCGGTGTGCAGGACTGATCAACAGTTACAGGAAACGTTTAGTTGCAGTTATTGCTGCACTGGGGGTGGGGGTTCACATACTTTTGCCACTCACTAATATGTAATATTGGATCATATTTCTCAATAAATAAATGATCAAGTATAATACTTTTGTCTCATTTGTTTAACTGGGTTCTCTTGATCTACTTTTAGGACTTGTGTGAAAATCTGATGATGTTTTAAGTCATATTTATGCAGAAATACAAAAAATTCTAAAGGGTTCACAAACTTTCAAGCACCACTGTATGTTACATTATAGTATAATAGAACGGCGTGTTCATGCTCACCCTGCAAACTCCTTCCACACAGATATCACTCCTGCCCGGGTGACACGGTGTGCCATCAGTTACAGAGCTCATATGACGATAGTAGAAGTTCTCTCCTCTGGGTATGCAGTTCAGCTCACACGGGTTCTCCGCTAGAACAGGTCAGAGTTAATGGAAAAGCAAACACTGATATTTGCATTTGATGTCTGGATAAGTGCAGCTAAGTACACAAGAAGTTAGGAGTTCAGAAAATGTCATTAAGTTCATTCTGTGATAACACAACCGGAAGCAGTACCATGGAATACAATCTATACTGTACAATACTGTGTCTAAAGTGCCTAATATCTCCAAATGGGCCTCCACTGGCCTAGCAGGTAAGGTGCTGGACTATAGACCAAGGAAGTCCAGGGTTCAAATCCTACCTCTACCAAGCTGCCACTCTTGGGTCCTTGAACCAGGTACCTTAACCCACAATTGCTTGTATTATAAGAGTTTATCGGTTGCTCTACACCCCTTGGTGGAGAGGTCATATATGCAGCAGGGAACATTTGAGAGATGGGGGAATTGGGCAAGAACAAATTGGGGAGAAAACAACTAGACAACTCGATAGACAAATCGTATTTTATGTTTAAATACCAATTCAACTCATCAGAGGGCAATAACTCCCCCCAGCCCTTCTCTGGTTTACTGGGGATGCCATAGCAACACAACTTTCTCGCTGAGCACACAAGATCCTACAGTGACTATTGAGTTTAATGGACTAAACAATGCCAATACGAATGTTCTCTATGTTCTCTATGTTATTATATTCAGCATTTTATTTATACAGTACTGTGCAAAAGTCTTAGGCAATGATGGTATTTCTCACTCTCTTTATTAGATTACAACCAGAAATGACAGGGAATTTGTCTGCAATGTTAATTAACTGAAAACAATTAGTAAATAGAGCTATTATTCTATAGGCTACAGTGGCAAGTATTTGTATGTAAGAGTGGCAGCCGAGAAAACACCTTTTCAGGAGGCAGAACAGAGTGAAAAAGCTAAGATATGCTAAAGATAAAGACAAAGTATGGAATGAAGATCAGTTGAAAAGAGTATTATGGAGTGACAAATGCAAACTGTTGACTTTGAAATTGTTGGGACCAATTGTCGACAATATGCTATGCATGGTCCTTATACCATTGCTAAAAGAATAAATTAATGGTGGCCTAACATTTTTGCACAAAACTGTATAAAGTACTGTTTTATATTCTAAAGTTTTACATTATACTCTTCATAATATTGTATTATCTTTAATCCATTATAAATTATATACCTCCACATTCCCAATTGGAGAAAGTATTAGAGATACCTATAAAGAGACTGTATGAACACAGCTATGTGAACCTTACCAATACCTATAACCTATAGTTACATTTAGTCTACCCATGAATGGAAAGGAACTACCAGCAACCAGATCGTTTAGGCGGTGTATAATTCTTGGCAGAGCAATGACATGGGTCTGGTACAGTCACATGAACAGACCATGCAAGTGTATGATGATAGACTTCCTTTCAAATATTGGTTCTCTATCATAATAGCTGGTCATTAGAAGACATCTGGTGGTCCCTTTCCATTATGGTTAGGGTGGGCTGGCTAAAAGATTGTACCTCCATCCAATGGGCAGACACTCTGCGCCTAGAAATGCACCCATGTAGTAAGTGTACCTTCTAAACTGAAAGTTTAGTTCCTCTATACAGCACACATACCTCCATGGTAAGGCAGCCACTTGTAGTATTTTCCGTGAAATTCTTTGTCGTCAAACTGAGAGCACTGCTCGTCTCGGAAATCCCTGGAGCCCTCAGGGCAGTCCTGCCAGGAAACGCAAGACACACCAGCAATCAGACAGGAAGTGTGAGAAGGTTAAGATGTTTTTAAATGTTAGAAAGGTCTAGAAAGAGACAGCGCTGAAAGATCACACACTGATGAAGATTTAGGGGTTTAACGTGAGCAGGCACAGACTTGCATGCATATTTGGACATACAACCAGACAGCTCACATGGGTTCAGAGCACATGTACCTGAATATTACACGTGCGATGCGATTTATTTGGTCCCACACAGTTGTGTCCTCTGTCAGACCTGAAAGGACCAGAAAGGTTATGACACTGGATAAGGGACAAAGAGACAAAAGTCACGCCCCACCTAGTCTTTGTTTGCCACATGCACTGTTCTTACTGCAACCAACTCCCTGTTCTGCTAACAACAATATTCCAAGCACTTTCTACTATTATTCTTTGCTTTCGACCCATTTTGTAGCAAAAGTACCTCATGAATGTTATCAGTGCTGGTTAGTCAGCTGTATAGTTCCAGTCTTACGATGGGGATACGTTCCGACAAATCCATCATAAGTTGAATGTATCGGAAATCAAGAAGTATATTATATAATCTATATACCTATCAAATCATAGCCTACTTTAAACATGCTTCAACACTTACATTGACCTACAGTTACACATAATCATTAACACAAAGCATATTTTATAATAATGTGTTGAATATCTCATGTAATTTCTTTAAAATAATGAACTGAAAGGGAAAACAAAAACAAAACTGTCACAAACATGGCTTTTCCTCACTCCATTTCCCAGCTCTCAAAACTCCCACCAACACTCCCAACATGGGGTCCCCACACAGGGGGTTCCCAACATCACAGAGGCTGCACGAGGCTTTGTCTGTCTTTGTTTGAACTGCTCTGAATTTGTCAAAATACAGTTTGCACATGTGAAATAAAATTACAATAACAAACTTACTGGAAAAGAATTTATAAAAAATTACTTTTTATATAAAAAATACTTTCACTCAGAAAGAGTAGGCACCTATTGCACATAATGAATCATTCTTATTCTTTTGTAAGGATGTGTGTGTACAGGTCTACCCTGTCGGGATGTTAAAAGAAAAAATGCCCAGCTTATGTTTGGTTTTTAGCCCAATCTTTAGCTGTCTTGAAAAGAGAATATGAGCCAAAATGAAAAAAAATATATAAAAGTAAGCCAAGAGAAAAGAAAAAAAGTTATACTTTAAGTCAATTTATGCCAAAAAATATGAATCACTTTATTCTTTTGATCTGTGTGTGCATGGGGAGAGTGCAGCTTTTCTTGGATATTTGTAGGGGGGGCTCCAAGGTAAAAAGATTGGTAACCACTGCCTTACGTCACACACTCCTGATTTCCTCATTTAGCACGGAAGAGTATCATACTGCGTATTGCTTGCCCGAGAAATAAAAAATTCAGAGCACGATTTCTGATGAATGTGTTTTATGTGTATTATCGGATTTCCATCATAAAGTCGAAAAATCAAAAACCGGACCACTGAAAAATGGGAAGCTCCTGTACTTTAAGCCTTTAGACATTAAGACTCATTAATCATGACATCGTTTTATAGCTACTCATGCTACATAAAGTATCTTTCCTGTGCACCCTCCTGAAAGACCCCGACAACCACACTAATAACCACCTGACAACCGCACAACACTCATCAAACAAAGAGATCAAGTGATCTTAATGACTATGGCTTTCCTGCTTTAAGTGAACATAGGATGTAGATACTTTAAGAGCAACTGCTTTAACAAAGTCTAGTCTTTTCAGGAATAGTGACCTCATCATATCCACTCAGCCTGATCTGCTGATACAGATTCAAGATCAACATGAATTAAAGTAATAGCATGAATTATAGACATTAAAGCCTCTCATTCATGAGATGCAAGTCTGCACAGTTAAGTTACCAAATGATATGTACTAATGGTTGTTAAGGTGTGGTACCTGACACTGGGGAGACACATGGATACACCCAGAGTGACTTACTGCTAAGGATCAGGTGCATTATGTCTCTCAGGGAAAATGCATGCGTGCATATGAGTGCTTTCAGGTAATGTAGGTGCTGGGGATGTAATTATCTATTTCTTTTGGCATTGTTTAGAGATGCACCGACTGCAGTTTTCATGGATCTGCAGATTCCCATTTGCTTTCTGTATAAGATTATAAATAACGGAATACATTTTTGTTCAACTTTTCTTTTAATGGAATCTTCTTCGTGGCTAAAGAAAGATAGCAGGTGTCTGGCTCTGCGCCTTTGCTAGCTTTCTTTGCCTTTGTTTGCGTTGACAAATTCTGTACATTCAGCGAGGTGATGCTGTTTTAAATGCTTAACTAAATTCGTTGCTCCGAATGTTTCAGAGTGTGTTCCAGCACACTGAAGAGTTTCCACATGGCTGTGTCCAAAATAGATCCTTACTCCCTCATTAGTATTGAGCTATATAGAGAAAGACTATTTACTATAGTTGACTAAGTAGCTCTCAAAACACAACCGAAATCGAACACTTCCTCTCTCATCATGAACATGCATCAGCACCGGTCTCCTAAACATACCGGCGAGTGGCTGAGCCGTGTTTAAAGCTCCATACAAACAAACTGAATTCTGAATTAAAGTTACTTAAATCACTGTGCTGTTTGTGCCACTGTCGCCTTCATGTGCTGTGCAAGTTAAATGTGACCGGAACAGAACTGGTTACATGAGACTGATCAGTCGATCACCGGTTATGTCCGATCACGCTAAAAACTGTCCGATTCCGGTCACTGGCCAATCGATCAGCGCATCTCTAGCATTTTTTTTTTATTCAATCATTTGGGTCCAGGGTCCCAGGGTATCTCTTGTGGAACCTTCTCTTCAGTTCATCTAACAGGGGTTCTATGCAGTTTAGATAAGAGAACTGGTAGGGTCATGTCACAAGGTTGACTGTATGCTCACTGCATTACCTCCTTTTTAAACCCCAGTGAAACAACTTGTAAAGCTGTCTTAAAGAATTCATAGACACATAGGACACCCTAAAAAGTGCAAACCAATGGGGAAATGTATTAGTGTTCCCACAGTGCATTTAATAGCCTTGTCTCTTGTGACTGCTGTATACCGTAGCATAATGTCGCTACAACTAAAAAGACACAACAGACTATTTCAGACAAGACATAAAAAGCCAGCACATACAAAAGGACGCTATGAGATTGACAGGCTGAGTGCTAATCCTGAGTTCATCATCAGGAGCAAGATTGAACATGCACGGCAGTTTCCTTTGCATGCCCATTTCTCAGATATTTCCAACATTAAATTATTATTCTGCTCATATTAGTTACAATTTATAACTGATCATAGTTTTGGCTTTGTATGTAGAAATGCATATTTTCTGTGGTCGCTCTACTTCACATTTAAGCTTATTTTTCAAGGTAGCCTAGTGACTGGGACTGTTGTAGCCTAGTGTTAAGGTACTGGAATATTGACCTGAAGGTTCAATTCCCACTTCTGCTAAGCTGCCCTTGTTGGGTCCTTGAGCGAGGCCCTTAACCCACAACTGCTAGGACTGTACGATTGTACTAGTTGTACATGAAAGTATCCTTGTTCAGTAACACTTAATGTAATCAAGCACATTTAGTGTAAACAGGTACATCCATACAGTAAGAATTTCGGTGAACAAGTCCACTCATTAGGTAAATAAAACGTACACCAATATGATAACACATATAGTATATTAGTGCCTTAATATAGTAACATTAACTGTACATTGTGTGTTGTTACTTTTTAACATCAGTAGATTTCATTACAGTTCAGTGTTTTAAGAAAAGTCTGCGCCTGAGGCCATGCTGACACACCCACACCCACACCCACACCTCACACACATTCAAAACACATGCCTACAGACACAATGTTGCACAATTAAACCATCTGCTTACCGATGAGTCACACATCGTCTCGTCCTCACGGTTACACCTACACCACATGAGCGGCTGCACTCACCGTACGGCCCCCATTCAGCCCAGTAGTCAGAAGAAGGCAGCTGGAATACAGTTAATAGGTTAGAGTCTATTGGTGTATTACAAAATGACATCAGCTTTATATTGATTGTTGACAGGCACTATAGCTTGTCATCAAACAAAGATAAAAGCCTAAACCTAACTCTTCACTGCACCCATGCACTAGATGTATATTACTGTTCTTGTCTATTAAATGATTTGTAATGGAAGGAGAAACCTTAAAAGATGTGGGCACCCCTAGTCAAATATTTCAAAAAGGTTTTCAAGGAAAAAAATAAGCATTACATATTTCTGCACATATTTAATGCATATACACTAATTGACGAGAAAAATAAACTTTGAAAAATGTATTCGAGTGTGACGTAGGGGTATGTCCAGCAATTAACAATCTCTCACCAAGAGGTACACTATCCAAAAGTAGCCTCTAAGAGCCTTTTTATAGACAGCAAGGGAAACAATTTTACATCCTCTTGTGTCAAGACCCAGTGTCTAATTAGACCACACCTGTAATCATTTCCATATCTGCCTACGTAACTGCATGCCAAGTTTTGCAGCAATCCGACATTGTTATTTTTAACCCTTTATGGAAAACAATCTGTTGTGTTCTAAGGCCTGAGAACTTAACTGACTTATCAAATAATAAAAAGTTAATGAGTTGTTCCATTGTCATTTGACCATTAAGGCTCTATAGTGATAAAAGCAGTTAACATTAACATAAAGTATTCACCCATAAGCTCACACAAGCCACAGCACAACTGAGGCAAGCTGTACTGCTTGTAAATGCTAATAAGATTTACAACATGTCACACGTAATGCCAGAACATTGCATAAAATGCATAGCTTTGAATAAACACCAGCTAATTTGGCTGGTTTCTGTATGATGTTCTGTCTCACGACGTGACTCTTACTCACCATGAACACGGGGGATACCACAACCACAACCAACAGCAGCTTCATCCTGCTACTAGAAGAAACAGATGCTTTTTGTCAATAATGTACGAATAGAGGAATGCAATTAAAGTGTCATAAATGCTAACAGGTGCTAAAATCAAGTACAACCATGCAATCTCAAAAGACAAACATGAAAATAGAACAGGTTCTATCATAAGGCCAGTAGCAGCTTGGTGGTGATCAATATAGGGTTATACGAACTCGGTTGGGTTCAGGAATTCTTAATTCTGCAGAATACAAAGACAATCTAGATCTATTGTGTGCACCTTGATTTGTAGCAACATATTAGGGAAGGTCCTTTCCTGTTTCAGTATGGCAATGTCTACAAAGTGAGCTACATAAAGAAATGCCATTTATAGTGTGGGAGGACTCAAGTTGTCACTAGCGTAGATATGTTGCACATAGTGTTTTATTGAAACAATAATGTTAACAACATTGAAACATCTACTACAGTACAGTACAGTACAACAAAATACTTACTTTTGTATCTTTTAAAACTTCAAACCCGTACCGAAAGCAAAAAAAGAAAGTAGCATACGCTTCGTCATAGTTTTCTGCCATTCAGACAACAATTTTTGTAGTTCCACAGTTACAGACTGTAGTCCATCTGTTTCTCTACATACTGTTTGTCTCCTTTACTCTTGACCCTTTACCATGTCACTGCTGGATTGAAAACAGTCCATCAGCCAAAAATGTCCAGCCACCAGCATCCTGTAGGCAGCATCCTGTGAGCACTGATGGATTAGAGGATGATTAACACACAATGTGCTAAAACAGATGAGCTACTGTCTCCGACTTTACATCTACAAGGTGAATGTCTCTAATAAAGTAGACAATGCATGAACAGCGTTTTAAAACTCCAGCAACACTGCTGTGTCTCTGTGGAGGTCCTGACCATCAGAGAACAGAGTAAAGAGAATGAACAAAGAATGCACAGAAACAGATGGGCTACAGTCTGTAATTGTAGAACTACAAAGTGCAGTGACCACTACAACTTAAATAAGGAATAATCAGAATATAAACTGAAAAATATAGAATGCTGAAGACTAGTGCACAGTACTGTATATAAGACAGATTTTTAGTCCCTATTATAATTCTGAAGACTTCAGCTGTTCGAACAGATGTTAAATGGTACATACCTGTAATTAGAATACTGTAATAGTACACAAATCAGGTATATCACACAACACCAGGCCTTAATAATTCTCTTGTGACTGATAGGAACTCCAAAAGTCACGTTTCAAAGTCTACCAGAAGACCTTCTCAGAAAAGTGAAAGCCATAACAGTAACACATTCCATATTAATGCTTATGGGAACTGAATAAAGTGTACAGCATGAAAATATATTGGCGACTGCTTTAGGACTAGACATTAAAATGTAGAAATGTGTCTACATTATTCATGAATCTTGGTTCAATATATTTGCAAATCAAATGATCAAATGTCTCACTGCAACATCAAGCTTTTCATTCACTAAGCTCAAATTTCAATTCTGCTCAACTAAAATGTCCTTTGAAGGCCCTGAAACAGAGAAAATAGACACACACTGAAGTCTGTGCCTCTCTGAGTGTCTACTGCACCATCATCTATCTGCTAAAGAAGACGAAAGATTAATCAATCTATCCAAACAGCTTTGAACGTATCACTTTGAGCCATGCCTGGACGCAAAAACCTCATTGGCAGCACTTTAAAAAATACCACTCTTTGTCCATACAGTGCACGGTACTTTAGAATATGAATTAAGGGTGGGTAATATAACAAAAATGTCATATGGCACCTGACACAATATGATACCAATCACTAATGATAAGGGATAACACGTGGTTCCTTCCTCCTCTATCTAAAGTGCTGCTCATGCAACATCCTAGAGAACTGAACACGCTTGGTGAGCACTAACGTCCCTGTTTGTGTACATGACCTAACATATAGCTGTAAATGAACAGAGCTGCTTTGATAAACAGGGCAGAGAGAGGAAGAAGACCCTTCTCATGTTTTGACCTACAGCCAAGTAATGCTCTCTCCGACACCTGGCTGTGGTAGGTTTGTGAGTTGAACTTTAGACTGTGAAGATCAGAAATGGTCTACAGACAGCTTACATCCATTACAGGTGGATCAAGACTGTTCTACAGGCAAATCAAAGGGTCCTAATGGCAGACCAAAATGTTCTATGGGGAAATCAAAATATCCTATTAGTAGATCAAAAAATTCTACATTCAGATCAGTAGGTTCGACAGGAAGACCAGAAATATATTCTACTAATTTCAAAGTGTCCTATAAACAGACCAAAAGTGTTTAAAAGGGGAACAAAATGTTCTACAGACAGACTGGAATAGTGTACAAGCTGAGCAGAATTTAGACAAATCAAAACTGTTCAAAAGGCCGATCAAAAGGTCCTACAGGCAGATTTAAATATCCGACCGGCAGATCAAAAGGTTCAAAGGACAGACAAAAAGATTCTACATTTGTTACGGTTTGCCATCTTAAAATGATGACGAACCGTATTAAGCAAAAATATAAACAGGTTGGGACCCAAATGCAGTTAGCTCCAGTTGGTAATTATAACTGAAATGATATGAATAAATAAAAGCAAATGAAATCAAAGATATAAATAACTAAAGGAGCTAAATAAAAGATACGATTAATAAAATAAACTAAATAAACTAAACTGCACGCCGTAAGCGTGACGTACTTTAATTCAAAGCACGCTTACGACGTGCCTCCGTTGCGCAATATATGCGCCGGGTCTGCGCATGCGCAGCGTGCAGGACCCGATCGGAGCTCCCACAAGCACGTGCAGCTCCACGCGGTTTAAACACGGTCGCGGGGGCGTGGCACGGTCGCAGGGAAGTGAAGAGGACGTGGTTAGTAAACACTGCCATCCTCTTCAAACACAATCAGGGAATAAATATTCCCGATCGCGGTGAGGGGGTGTGACGGCGTGAGAAGAACGGCTGGGAAGAATGGAGGAAGCTGCTGGGGCAGCTCGATAAAAGCAAAAAAATAAACAAAGGAAACGCTGGCCCTACTCTGACTAAAGACCCTAACGTTACTTTACTGGGCGCCTCCTAGCGGCCTCACGTCTGAGGGACTTAACTCCCCCAGACTACCTCTATCCCTAGCAAAAGAAATAATAAAATAAAGGAAAATAAAACAAGCCGTCAGAAACCGGTAATGCAGGAAGCAGCGAACGCGCCAGAACGTTCAAAAAAAAAGCCGGGTGCATCAAGAATCACGTGAGCACCAGTCACGTGACCGCGGGCGTAGGCAGTGGCAACCACCGAGTCCATAAGGTGTGTTTTATATAGGCAGGACTCCAGGTGGCGCCACTTTACCCGTGAATGGCTCGGGAAAGCTTGACGCACGTGCAATCGCGCTGCTGCAGGCTCACGTCGTCAAACTGGGACTACTCCTGGCCGAACGCGGCCAGGGAGTGATCCTTAACCCCTCCCCCTCCCTAAGCACCCTAAGCACAACCAAAATCCCCCTCTTCCCCTCGCCTGTCTCACCCCGCTCAGGGTTGAGGAGATGGGCGCACAGCGCGGGTGCCAAAAGGCCGGGAAGGCCTCGAAAAAGGTGCTGAAGAGGAGGAGAAGACTGGCTGTAGCCGTCCAACGCCCATAGTGGGCCTGGAGGCCGGCCTGATAGTCCCGAGGACCATACCGAGCGCTGGCGGCTGAAGACCGACGCATAGTGGCACAGAGGCAGCGTCCAACGGCCCAGAGGCAAAGCAAGGGACCGGAGCCTCAGGGGGGAGGCTCAGAGGCCCCAAAGGCAGAGCTCAGCGATTCAGGGACGGATCTCGACGCTGGCGGAAAAAAGAGCTGGATCCGACCTGCTGAGACCAAGGAAAAAGGGCCGGAGCCAGAGATCTGGTCTGGCCGCACAGACGCCAAGTGACCTCAGAGACGTGGTAAACAAACGGCGACCATGGCGGACGCAGGAATCGGTCTTGATGACCGTGGCGCGGGGATCGGGACCAATGATCGCGGCGCAGGTATCGGCCTTGGTGGACCGTGGCGCGGGGGCCGGGACCAACGACTGGTGCGCAAAAGCGCCCAGGCGTGGAGCCTGCTGGCTCAGACGCGAGGCTAGGAGGCGCAAAGAGCCCAGGTTCACTGCTGGGGGGCGCTATGGGCTCTCAGCGCTCAGTCCTCCAGCAGAGCGCTCAGCGCGCACGTGAAAGGGGCCGGGCGGCGCTGCAAGCCTCTTCATGGAGCTGATGAGCTCAAACACTGGGCTTAAGTGAGCGGCGGGCCCCCCCCGGGTACAGGGCCAGGGGGGCGCCATAAAAAATAAAAAACGCTCAGGCACGGGGTCTGACTGCCCAGGTGCAGAGCTTGAAAGCGCGGCGAGCCCTGGAAACGGAGCGTAACAGCTCTGGTTCGAGACTTGGCGGCGTTATGTGCCCGAGTACGGGGTCAACGGGTTTGCGGCGATCTCTAGAACGGAGCTTGGCTGCTCAGGTTCGAGACTCGGCAGCGCTATGTGTGCCCCAGTACGGGGTCAACGGACGCGGCGAGCTCTAGAACGGAGCCCTGGCTGCTCAGGTTCGAGACTTGGTGGTGTTACGTGCCCGTGTACGGGGTCAACAGGTGCAGCGAGCTCTAGAACGGAGCTTGGGCTGCTCATGTTCGAGACTAGGCGGCGTTATGTGCCCAAGTACGGGGTCAACAGGTTGCGGCGAGCTCTGGAACGGAGCTTGGCTGCTCATGTTCGAGACTAGGCGGCGTTTACGTGCCCCAAGTACGGGGTCAACAGGTGCGGCGAGCTCTAGAACGGAGCTTGGCTGCTCATGTTTCGAGACTAGGCGGCGTTATGGTGCCCGAGTACGGGGGTCAACGGGCGCGGTGAGCTCTAGAACGGAGCTTAGCTGCTCAGGTTCGAGACTTGGTTGGCCCTCGGTGACCCTGAAAGACCCACCATGGACTTACGCGAAACTCCCGCATCAATGGCCAGGTCGTACAGCTCCATAATAAAGGAGGGTGGCTCGAGCTGATCCAGCTCGCTCAACACCGCGTCCTCATTAAGCGCCTGTAAAAAAAGAGCTATAAGGACCTGGTCATTGAAGCCGGAATTTAACAGCCAGGGGGTGTTAAAGTTGCTCCTACCAAACTCTAGGACTGACCTGGTCTCTTGTTCAAGGTCCAGCATACCAGGGGTCCTAGGAGAGTCGGCCCCCCGTGGCCGAGGGGCTTTCCTGAGTGGAAAGTGTTTGCGCTCCTGCAAGGAGTCAAGGGGCGCAGGAATCGGTCTAAGTGACCGTGGGCGCGGGGATCGGGGCCAACGATCGCGGTGCAGGAATCGGTCTACGTGACCGTAGCACAGGGGTCGGCGGCAAAACGACCGGTGTGCAAAACACCAGGCGTGGAGCTTTTTTTTTTCTGCTCAGACCGCGGGGGTAAGGTGGCACAAGTGGGCTCCTGTACGGGGGCCAGGCGGCGTGTCCCTCACCGTGGAGGTCTTTGTACTCAACACGGGGCTGGGTGTGCGCGGGCGGGCCCAGGTACAGGCCCAGGGGGCCCAGCCATACGCAGGCTCAGGCACGGGGTCTGATCACCCAGGTGCGGAGCGTGAGTGCGCGACGAGCCCAGGTTCAAAAACTGGGGGGGCGCTGTGCGCACACTCTGCCAGTTCGAGCATTCCGTGTGCTCCGTGAACGGGCTAGGTGGCGCTATAGGCTCTGGCACGGGGGTCTGATCGCCCAGGTGCGGAGCGTGAGTACGCGACGAGCCCAGGTTCAAAAACTGGGGGGCGCTGTGCGCTCGCTCTGCCAGTTTCGAGCATTCTGTGTGCTCGTGAACGGGGGCTAGGTGGCGCTATAGGCTCTGGCACGGGGTCCTGATCGCCCAGGTGCGGAGCGTGAGTGCGCGACGAGCCCAGGTTCAAAACTGGGGGGGCGCTATGCGCTCGCTCTGCCAGTTCGAGCATTCTGTGTGCTCGTGAAATCGGGGCTAGGTGGTGTAGGCTCTGGCACGGGGTCTGATCGCCCAGGTGCGGAGCGTGCGAGTGCGCGACGAGCCCAGGTTCAAAACTGGGGGGCGCTATGCGCTCGCTCTGCCAGTTCGAGCATTCTGTGTGCTCGTGAACGGGGCTAGGTGGGCGCTGTAAGCCCTGGCAAGGTGGGACCGGGTGGATGGGAGCTGATAGGGAGGAGACCTCTTCTCTTCCTCTCACGCTGCTCGAGGCGGGCCTCCGCCAAAATGGGCCAGCTCGAGCAGGTGATCGAAGGAAGAGGCCTGAGGGAGGAAGCACAGCTCCATATCCACATCATCAACCAAGCCCCATTCCTGAAGGGGGTGATTAGGGCTGGTCCCTGCAAGCCACTCTGTGCAGCTAGGGCTATAAATTCAGCCACATACTCCTGCACAGTCGCGGAACCTTGATCAATATTAAAAATGGTCCATTGGTTCGGGGGCAGGAGTAGGTGGCTGGGGGTCCGGATGGATGATGCCCTCTGAACAAATCCATCCGGGCTCCACGTGGACGGCGACGGCGGCGAGGCTGGGCCAATTTGGGGACGGGCAGGCTGCGAAAAGTCCTCGGCCTGAGGAGGAAAGAAATCCTCAGCAGGACAAGGAAAATTGTCCTCGTGAGGATACGATAACTCCTCAAAAACCCGAGGATAAGAAAAATCTTCCTCAGAAGGATACGAAAGATCTTCATCGTGGGAATAAGAGAATTCCTCATCGAGGTCATAACAAAAAATCCTCGTAGTGAGGATACAAAAATCCTCAGCGTCTAGGTCACGAACGCTGAGGGGCCCCCCAAATGCCAACGGCGCGACCCAGGTAGCGAAAAAGCCCCGCCGTCTGCGGCGTCTGGGGACCTCCCTAGTGGAGGTCCAGGAGCCTAACGCTGGGGTCCCTTGGCTGGCCACTGCCTTCTGTTACGGTTTTGCCATCTTAAAATGATGACGAACCGTATTAAGCAAAAAATATAAACAGGTTGGGACCCAAATGCACAGTTAGCTCCAGTTGGTAATTATAAACTGAAATGATATGAATAAATAAAAGCAAATGAAATAAAGATATAAATAACTAAAGGACCTAAATAAGAGATACGATTAATAAAATAAACTAAATAAACTAAACTGCATGCCGTAAGCATGATGTACTTTAATTCAAAGCACGCTTACGACGTGCCTCCGTTGCGCAATATATGCGCCGGGTCTGCGCATGCGCAGCGTGCAGGACCCGATCGGAGCTCCCACAAGCAAGTGCAGCTCCACGCGGTTTAAACACGGTCGCGGGGGCGTGGCACGGTCGCAGGGAAGTGAAGAGGATGTGGTTAGTAAACACTGCGTCCTCTTCAAACACAATCAGGAAATAAATATTCCCGATCGCGGTGAGGGGGTGTGACGGTGTGAGAAGAACGGCTGGGAAGAATGGAGGAAGCTGCTGGGGCAGCTCGATAAAAGCAAAAAATAATAAACAAAGGAAACGCTGGCCCTACTCTGACTAAGACCCTAACGTTACCGCCTCCTAGCGGCCTCACGTCTGAGGGACTTAACTCCCCCAGACTACCTCTATCCCTAGCAAAAGAAATAATAAATAAAGGAAATAAAACAAGCCGTCAGAAAACCGGTAATGCAGGAAGCAGCGAACGCGCCAGAACGTTCAAAAAGCCGGGTGGCATCAAGAATCACGTGAGCACCAGTCACGTGACCGCGGCGTAGGCAGTGGCAACCCACCGAGTCCATAAGGTGTGTTTATATAGGCAGGACTCCAGGTGGCGCCACTTACCCGTGAATGGCTCGGGAAAGCTGACGCACGTGCAATTGCGCTGCTGCAGGCTCACGTCGTCAAACTGGGACTACTCCTGGCCGAACGCGGCCAGGGAGTGATCCTTAACAACATTCAGAAATGTCCTACAAGTAGATCAAAAGGTCCTACAGTCAGTCAAACAGATCCTACAGGCAGATCAAAAGCTTCAAAGGGCAAACAAAAAGATCCTACAGTCAGAAAAAAGGTCCTACAAGCACATCAAAAGACCCAAGAAGACCAGAATATTCTCCACTGCAACCATTAAAAAAATGAGACAAAGCAAATAAAAAAATACAAAAATTACACAGTATTTCTTACATTTACTTTAACTTTTATTTAATTGCAGACAGTATGAATCCAAGATATTTCATGTTTTATCTGGTCAACTTCATTTCATTTGTTCAAAAAACTTCATTTCAGGCCTGCAACTCATTCCAAAAAAGTTGGGACGGAGCAATTTAGAGCCAGTAATGAGGTAAAAAACTAAACATTGAAGTGATTTCAAACCTGTGATATAAACGGATGATGATTTGGTCATGATTTGATACAGCATTCAAGAAAGGCTGACTCTTTGAGGAGCAAAGATGGCCATCAGATCTCCAGTTTGTCGACAAATCCATGAGAAAAGTATTAAAATGTTTTAAAACAATGTATGTCAAAGAAAGATCGAAAGGTTGGAAAACTGATTAGCATATTTCTTCCTCTACACTGCATAATATCATTAAATTATTCAAGGAATCTAGAGGAATTTCAGTCTGTAAAGGGCAAGGGTGTAAACCTAAACTGAACACCCGTGATCTCCGATCCCTCAGATGGCACTGCATCAAGAAATATCATTTATCAATTTATCAATCAAAGAACTACAACACAGAGTTACATTCACAACTGCCACTTAAAACTTTACTGTGCAAAAAAGAAGCCTTATGTCCATAACCATGTCCAGAAGTGATGTCGACTTCTCTGGACTCCAAGACATTGGGGATGGACCATCAAACAGTAGTTCCTGTTTTATGATAGGGATACGTTCCGACAAATCCATGTAAGTTGAATTCATTGTAAACAGAAAAGTTTAATATATACTGTATGTATCATAGTGTAGCTTACCTTAAACAAAACCCATACATTAACCTACAGCTGGGCATAAGCGTTAACATAGAGCTTATATTTTATAATAAAGTATTTAATAGCTCAGGTAATTTATTGAATTATGTATTCAAAGTGAGAAACAAAAACCATTTGACATTTAAGTGCCCTACTGTGTACCGCTTGCCCAGAAAAAAAACAAATTCAAAATTCAGAATATGGTTTCTGCTGAATGTGTATTTATTTTTATTATCGGACCTCATAAATTCAAAATATCGCAGGTTGGGACATCGTAAAATGAGGAGTACCTGTATTGTGGACGCTGTGTGCTCCAGACCAAAAAACGAAAAAGACCATTCAGGCTTTTATTAGCCCCCAGTCCAAAAGCCAGGCTCTGTCATGGTATGGGGTTCTGTCGGTGCCCTTGGCTTTGGTCATTTACACTTCTGTGATGGCAGCATTAATGCAGAAAAGTACACTGAGATTTTAGAGCAACATTTGCTACCTTCAAGACGACATCTTTCACATGGACGTTCATGCATTTTTGACAAGTATGATAAAAGACAATGCAAAACCACATGCTGCACACATTACAAAGGCATGGCTATGGAAGAGGAGCATACAGGTATTGGACTGGCTGGTTTGCAGTGTACCCAAAAGAAAATGTGTGCAGGACAACGATAACGCAGTACTGTTACACACTTTAATGCCAACTTTTTTTGGAATGTATTGCAGCCCTGAAATGCAAGAATCGATGTTTATTAACAAATGAAATGAAGTTTCCTTCATGCATTCAATTTGCATCTTCCATGCTGTTCCAGCATGTTCTGATTTGAAGTTGTAGATTAAAAGCATCTGATATACAGATCAAAACTGTTTTAAAATGAATCAAAATGTCCTACAGGCAGATTAAAAATCCTACAGTGAGGAAAAAAAAAGACATGCTAAAGCCAGTTCAAAAGATCCTCAGCCTGATTGAAAAATATTCTACAGTCAGTTCAAAATGTCCTACAGGCAGATAAAATGTATTCCACAGGCAGATAAAACTGTGATAAAACAGTTAAAAAGGTTCTAAAGCCATAGCAAACTGGTCTACAGGTAGACTTAACAGGTCAGTTTATCCAGAGCAGCTTCTGAGTTGAGTAGTATGAGGTTATGGGGACTTGCTGAAGAGCCCAAGAGTGGACGCTTGGCAGCAAGCTGGATGTTTGTTGTGTTTAGGTTATCAGGGCACCACACCCATAATCCAGAATGGAATCCCATAAGTCTAATGTGAGTGAGCCTTTATTAAGTCAGCTGAGACGGGCACCTCATTAGATCAGGCAGGTTTGTAGCCAAAGCATTTAGAAGCTGAGGGGCGCTGATTGTTCCAGCTGATACTGCTGCTCTTAATAATTTGCTTATTATGATAATCAGCACCCCCTAGTGCATGGAAGCTTTAAACAGTGAAGATCTCTGTTCCAGCATGACATGGATGTTTGATCACAAACCTTCAAAACATACCAAACCTAAAACTTCTGAGGTATTAAAAACACTTCAGCTGCCAGTATGTGCATGCTGCCACCTGTCATGTCTGTAAGGACCAGATTTAATTCGAACCCAAGATGCTCTGACAGTCATTCAGAACTTGTGTTCAGTAACATAAATGTGTTTTGTATATAAATATGAACTCTTTGTGCTACCATGCCGCTGGTGCCGTCTCACAGTTCCGGAGATCACTGGTTTTTCCCGCACCAGACTCCTGGCTGCATGTTCTCCAACCTAATGTGTGTTAGTGAGTGAGTATGTTTTTGTGTGCATGTGCCCTTCAATGGACTGGCATCTTGCCTAGGGTCGTTTCACCTCGTGCCCTGTCCTGCCGGCTAGGACCTGGCTCCCCGTGACTCTGAAATGGATTATGCACCATTGCGGGACTGGATTATGTGGGACTGTGGTAGCCTAGTGGTTAAGGTACTATGGACCAAAAGGTCCAGTTCAAATCCCACCTCTGCCAAGCTGCCACTGTTGGGTCCTTGAGCAAGGCCCTTAACCCACAATTGCTCGGATTGTAAGACTGTGTCAACTGTAAGTCGCTCTGGATAAGGGTGTGTGCTAAATGCTTTAAATGTAAATGTAAATGTAAATGTAAATGCAGGTATAGAAAATGAATGAATGAATTGCTAATTAATTGAGAATTGGGAAGATTATGTGTATTACATTATAACATTTTGGCAATTTTAACATTTGATAGCGCAAAAAAAACCCAACTAATTTAGCACTTTATTGTCATATAATTGCCATATGGCACCCCTTTAGCGAATACTAGTGGTGTAAGGATACTCTCTGCTCACGATCCGAGTCAATCTTCTTCATTGCTAAAGAAAGATAGCAGGGGCTTGTACCTGGCTCTGTGCTTTCACTAGTTTTAGCTTTAACATCTTTACCTTTGTTAGCTTTATCAAATTCCACATACTGAGTGGGTGATGCTGTTTTAAACATCTTATTAAATTTATTGTCCCGAACGTTATCTGAGTTTTCGTTATGCATTTATTACAAACAGCACTCACAGTGAAGAACTTCCACAAGACATGGCTGTGTCTGAAATAAATCCCTAACAACTCTTTAGTCCCCCTACTCCCTCATTAGTAATGCGCTATATTCAGAAAGTTTAGTTGACTAAGTAGCACTCAAAACACAACTGAAATCTAACACTTCCTCTCTAGTCATGAACATAGGTCAGCAGCGTTCTCATAAACAAACCAGCGCACACACACGGACTGAATTCTGAATTATAGTTAGTAAAAGCACTGTGCTGTTTATGTGTGGCTTTGTTTTCACTTTTGTCAACGAATAAAGAGACAACACCCAATCAGATCTGATTTACTTTTGTGGAAAGGCGGGACGAGTTTGGTAGCGATCCCATCAGTAATGTGGTACAACCACCAAATCCACAATGTCAACACCTGAGAGAAGGAGGAGAGTCGATATATCATTCATTCCAACTTGACTCTATTCTAGAATATCCAGAATGTCCACACCGAGTTTGAAACTTATCTATAGTGGAAACCACTTTAATGTACACTATTGTTATCAGTGCACGCATGTAGATGTTTCATTTCGGCTTACAATGACTTAAATAATTCAAGGGAAATGTTAAAAATAAAGCATTTACGTATAGCACCCTTTACATTTCATATTTCAGTCAACTGAATCGACTGTAGATTTAGTCGACTCTAATCTTATTATAATTAGCCAACAAAAACTATACAAAAACTAAAAATAATTCAGATGACTAAGTTATGACTAAAACTAAATTACATTTTGGTCAAAAGACTATGACTACAGCTAAATCAAAATGTGCTGTCAAAATGAACTGACTGGCAGCACAGGGCACATGCACACAGAAAACACACTTACACTGACTGGGACACTATAGAGTTGTCTTAATGCATGTTTTTGGAACATGAGCGGACAACCACGTGGACACGGGGAGAACACACAAACTTCCCAAAGGTCGAGTAGCTGGGTCACTTGAGCTATGAGGAGACAAACTCCTTATTTTAATGTAATGTAATGTAATGCTAAGTCTTATTCTGTAAAGTCTTCTAATCCTAATTCTATTACCATCTATTACATTCTATGCCTTGACCATTAGATAAATATTTAGTAATTTATCAGACGCCCTTCAGAGCAAATTACAACTGGTACAGTTTTACAATCCAAGCAATT
This sequence comes from Ancistrus triradiatus, assembly GCA_025084515.1. Taxonomy (NCBI): domain Eukaryota; kingdom Metazoa; phylum Chordata; class Actinopteri; order Siluriformes; family Loricariidae; genus Ancistrus; species Ancistrus triradiatus. The sequence continues at coordinate 229,415 of JAJAGP010000705.1, read as the reverse complement.
GTAAGGTAAGGGCCTTGCTCAAGGACCCAGCAGTGGCAGCTTGTCCTTATTTGGGATAGCAATCTTTTTAATTTTCATTTAATCCATTAAACACAACAGCATGGCAGATATATTGGTTAATCAGATTATTTTGCTTTATCAATCCTGTAGAGACATGTAATGTGAAGCTATGCTATACGGTCAAAAGTTTGTAGACACCCACACTCATCCAAAACATGGGTATTAATTGTTCTTCTAAAAGGACTTTCCATTAGATTTTGAACCATGCCCGTGAGGTTGACTTCTGATGTTAGACAATAAGCTCTTTTGGCATTCCCACGCATTTTAAGGTGTCCTATGTAGTTGACGTCAAAGTTCTGTGAAAGCCAGCCAAGTTCACAATCATAGATGTTATGAAGGTGTTACAAGTGAGTGTCGCTGAAATAGCAGAGCTCAGTAATTAGGAGTGTCCACAAACTTTTGTCTATGTAGCATAGACACTGACCCCGTGTAGCACACACTACCACAGCGGAGATGTATCTTTAGTGTACTTTCTGTTGCATCCATAATAAACACAAATCAGTTCACTTACACCTCCGCTGCGGCTCTGATGAGAGAAAAGAGACGCAGCCGATGCTTTTTGCTCGCGCAGTCAAACGTACACGCGCTCCAGAAGTTTGGTTGAGGGTCCTGTGGTCAGAGGCACCGGTTGCAGAGAAGAGAAACTGAGAAGAATAATCCAGCTTTCACTGCAGATTAAACTCCGGGATAGGAAAAGCCCGCCCGAGCGCGCGAGCTGATGAAGTCTGCCAGTCCGCGTGCTGCTACAAGACTGAGGAAAGCTGAGAGAGAGAGAGAGAGAGAGAGAGAGAGAGAGAGAGAGAGAGAGAGAGAGAGAGAGAGAGAGAGAGAGAGAGAGAGAGAGAGAGAGACTTGTCTTGCTGTACTTGTGAGGACGAATTGTCCTCACAATTACAAAAGAAACCTGTTTTTGACCGTTTTGTTTTTGTTTACAAAAATGTCAGGTGTCATTTGAAAAACCAAAAAAGACAAATTAGGTTACTGAGGATAAAGGTAGGTGTAGGTGTAGAATTAATTGGCTACAGTAATCATTATGGCAAAGTCCTCACAAGGATAGCGAGACAATGTGTGTTGCGCTTTCTCTGAACCTAGTGAGATAAAGTTGAGCTTTGTACAGAAAAGGGGCGTGGCTAAAGGAAACCTCTCCATGCCAAGACGCCTTCTTATTTATTAAACACATTTAAACACTGATGTGGTTTATAGGGACCACGGAACATTTCTGAATTTGAGATTGCTCTACTCACTCAGTCGATTTCCATAATCATCTAATCCAGTTCAGGGTGACCTAACCGGCAACACAGAGCACAAGAGCACAAGAGCACAAGACTGGACCATCCGCTGACAGAGCGCTATTTCATCTCAGAGTACACACTCCCTCGCACTGGAACGTCTAAAGACGCTAGGTGGCCTACCGCATGTTTTTGAAATGAAACTTGACTGAGCACTTTCAGCCGATTAGAACCCTGGACTTTTTGGTCCATAGTCCAGTACCTTATCCACTAGGCAGCCGCTCAATGGGTCCCAGTTGCTTGTTGTAACTGTTCTTAAAAATTTAACTTCATTTTCTATATTTTTTCAACACTGAATCTAACAACACACATATTTAACTATTCCCAATGAGTACTGGTCAATTTCAACCAACTTTATTTCATTTCTACACGGTTTTCCCATTACTGCTACACAGTCCAGTTACTCTTTATATGAACAAATACAGTACCTGTCAAAAGTTTGGGCACACCTTCTCACCCAGTGTTTTTCTTTCTTTATTTTTTTATGTATTCTATATTGTAGATTAATACTGAAGACATAAAAACTATGAGGGAACACATATAGAATCATGTAGTACACAAAAAAGTGACTTTAGATACTGTTTCAACCATACCTCTGCACAGTAAAGCTAATGCTTGCAAACACACAAGAAGACATGAAAGCCCTCAAATTAACGCTGGACAATGCCCACCTGTTAACTGAAACCCTTGAAAAAATCTGAAGTATAAAACATATTGTAGTTCATTTAACACTTTTTTGTTTACTACATAATTCCATACATGGCCCTTAATAGTTTTGATATCTTCAATATGAATACTAAATGGAGAAAATAATAAAAATAAAGAAAAAACACTGAATGAGTCCAAGGTGTGTCCAAACTTTTTGACAGGTACTGTACATAAAATGTAACCACTTAGCATCCATACTAATAGCATTAGGACGCAGAGCACATTCTAACGATTTACCAAAAATCATCAAACATGCGGCAAAAAATGAGAGAACTAACTTTTGGTCTTCCCGTGGTCTTCAGAAGATGCAGATGAAACTTCCTATTGAGAACGTGACTTGTGGTATGTTCCAAAATTTTAAGACGTGGGAATATGTTAGGGTAACATAACTGAGTGAAAACCTGGGGACATGACTACAATGTGTATTTTAAAGTAAATTTTAAGGATTTCTTATGAAAAAAATAAGGCATAGATGAGATATGGAGTGACACACCAATGCAAAAAAAGATTTCTGAAGAATTTTAGTCATTATATTTCATCGTTAAGTGTAATGATAGAGACCGGGGACAAAAGTTATTGTCAGTGTTCTAGGTAGTTTAATTATGTTTTAAATTGTATACCTTAAATTTGGTGGCTCTCTCCCAGAACTACTACTGGGCTACAACAAATATATAAACCTCCCGGATTTAAAAGAATTAATAAGAGAACTCTATAAATGCCTGAAGTTGAAAATGTACAATAAAACAGCGTAGTAAAGCACGGCCTTCACACCGAACCATACAACCTAGAGGAAACCACTGAAGCCACAGTGCAGGCTACAAAAAGGAAACCATTATGCTACTATGCAGTTCTAAAAGTGGATCTCTCTCCATGCTCTGGTGAACACAGAGATGCTACAGCTTGCTTGAAAAAGGTTAGTGGTAATAATGGTACATTCCTGCAGCCATCAGGCAGCTCCAGGTTCAATCAGACAAATAGCGTGAGCGCAGTGTTCCAGCTTTGTACTACACACAGCGTTTGGTGGGGCCTCTCAATGACCGAGATCTTTTCTCCTCTGGGAGGGATTATTTTCAATGTGACTATAAAAATATCTCAGGTCAATTTCAAAGAAAAGCAAAATGAGGGCTACAGTAACACCAGTGAGGCTTTTCTTATGGAGATACACACTATACACATTATGAACACACACACACTGGATTGTGGTTGTAGTATGATTGCAGAGTATTGTGTGTTTATGAATGAGGATGTGATCTTAATGGATATCAAAAGACTTGCCTGACATCCTTTGAATTATTAGGTTTGGGCAGGACTTATTCTGTGCAGAAGGCAAAACATCCCAAATTATAAACTTAAACATTTTTGAGCCAAGCAAGGTGGTGGACATCATAAACTGGATTAGATAATCTTGCGCTAAATACGATTTGATTCTGTCCCAGGTGTGAAGACTGAAAGACTATGTATTTGTCTGACACCTACTCAGTTAAAATCATTATGTAAATTAAATCATATTATTGGTGTGTGATGATTAACATCCACATTGCATTCGGTGACACAGGACATTGACCGAAACGAATGTTGACTGGATATTACCATTGCTAGGTTATCACCATGTTGTTTTCTGCTTTCAAGACGGCAATTCTCTTTTCTGTCAGCAGGTGTTGCAAGGGTTTGCTCATACTAATGTTCTGCCACTCGGATGTGAATTAGATCAATAAAGACATGTTTTTATTTCTTATTGTAATTCCTAAGACCTTTGATGTTAAAGTGGACTGATTTTGATTGGATGGACGTTAAACCTTGAAATAGGTGTTCAGGTGGTGTGTCAGTCGACTACTCAGGCACACAGACCCAGCTCAAGCCATGGCAGTGCCTTCCGACCAGGTCATGCATCCTGCTGGTTCAACTGCCTGTGAGGAAGAGGAAGCTGGTCAGAAGGGTCATCTCCTTGCGCTGTAACAGTGACCCTGCTAATGGACTGTCGTCCCAAAAGGCACCCTGAGTTCTCCAAAGATAGGCACCAGAGCCTCAGCCAACCCTGAGAATAAATGGGGTTACCGGTAAACCCAAAACATAATGCATATATCTGTCATAGAATGTACTGTAGCTGCTTGGATGATAAGTTGCAATTTGCAAGTCCACCACCCACCCCAGTGACTTCGATTCGAGTCCTGGCAGTGGTCACACAATCGAGATGAAACAGCAACTGCTGAGCTCTGCGATGGAACGGCGTCCTGTCATAGTGAACTTCCTGGGAATTCTAGGAATCCTGGTATAGGTTTCACACCAGGGTTATACCAGGAAAAATAACAATAATAACAAAATATATGGTGCCACTTTTGAGCAGCTCTAAAGACTGGGCATTCCAAAGTCAGGAACAGAAGAAAACGGAACCCGCAGTGGCCACAGGCTCACTTGGACTGCTGTAGAATAGAAATATATAATCTGGGCAGATGACTCTTGATTTCTGCCGAGGAACACAGATGGTAGGGACAGAATTTGGCACAAACAGCATGAATCCATGGAGCCAACCTGCCATGTTTCAACAGTCCAGTCTGGTGGAAGTGGTGTAATGGATGGTGAATGTTTTCTTGGCACATTTTGGGTCTGTTATTACCAATAAATCTTGGTTTGAATGCCACAGCCTATTTGAGTACTATTGCTGACCATGTGCACCCCTTCATGGCTACAATTTACTGATCATCTAATGGCTACTTCAAGCATGATAATGTATCCTGTCAAAGAAAAAGCACTGGTTTCATGGACATGGCAACGAGTTCAGTGTTCTTCAGTGGCCTTCCTAGTCACTGGAACCGAATCCAATGGAAAACCTTTGGGATATGGTAGGACAGGAAATTCTCAGCATAAAAGTGCAGCTGAAAAAAAACGTCCAATCATGTCAACATGGAACAGAATCTGAAAGAATGTTTTCGATATCTTGCAACTCTTTTCCACTGATCTTCACTTGAATCTTTGAGAGCTTTAGCATATCTAGTCTAGAAAAGTGGTTTCATTGCTGCTACCCTTCTAAAAAAAACCCATTTCTGATCAAGCTTTTTCAGACTGTAGAAGGGTCAGCTTGGCATCCCAATGAAGCTGCCAGATGCTGCCATGACTCAAGTGTAAGGGGAAATCAAATTAAATACTTACCACAGTAGCCTTCAGAAGTTATTTATGTATTTTCTTTTAATAGTGCATACAAAAAGTCCTCTATTTTATGGTCGTATTCCAATAAAGTGACTGAGTAATAATTCGTCGTCATACCAGTTCTAAAACAATGGTTATATCAAATCTAATTATGTGTCCTAAGACTTTTACCCAGTACTGTATGCAGACACTGCTTCTAATTAGTGAGCTCTGTTATTAGCCATAGGCATAGTAGATAGAATAAGGAATAGAATAGGTCTGCTCTGTCCTAAACAAAGTCCATAAACAAATCATTTGCACAGCTTGGTCGGCTTGCATGGAACCCTGACGTTAACTCAGACACATTTTACACTATTAAATTGGAATGTCCAGTATCAGTGCCAGACCTCACAGTCATATTCTAAAAGCTAGTTGAAAGCATCATGGACACATGCCATACTAATGTACTAATACATGTTTTTGGGTGTCCACAAACCTTTTTCTATTCATATTTCACTCCATCTTCCCATCTTCTCTTTCGTCAGCATGGCCGAAGGTGATATGAGTAGCAGAGCTGTTGATGATGAGTCTCTTACCAGAAGTTTGGATAAGGTTTCCAGTCCTGAGTAAATACTTAAGGAATAATCCATGATTGTGTACCTGTGTCACATGCCATGGGACACCCACTTCCTTCCTCAGTGGCGTATTCCCAGTTGTTTGTTAGTATTAGTTGTGTTTGGTTAAGCTCCGTCTGGACTGACAGTGGATCCAGACACACTACAGCCTGCATTCAAGGATTTCTTTCCTGTCTAAGCCAGACAAAGACTGAATTGAGCTGTTTATCCTGCTGCAGCGTATTTAAAAAGTATAGTGCTCCAGAATTATTGGCATCCATCATACACTACACTCTATAAATGAAACACACGACTTTCACAAATGACCCAAGTAGTGGGATTTTGTAGCCCAAAATATTACCCTTTAAGACTTGGCTTAGATTAACACTGATGAAACTGCTGGAAAATAACACACATCGTTATAACAACAAAACATCTGTTTACAATGGTCTTTCAGTCACTGTCTTTGAACCCTACTGCAGACCTGTGGTCTATTAAAGTACACATGTGCAAACCTGACAATATAAAGCACATTATTAGGCTTTACAGGAAGAGCATCAGTGCCGTTACACTCTTGTAGGAGTCAGCAAATTAACTGCAGATAATTATCAAAAGGAGGAAAAAAAAAAATTAACTATAAAAAAAAGTGACCATTTTTAGCATCGTTTTCCATGTGAAGTCCAAATTGTGACTTGGGAAGTTTGTGAATCTCATAGAATCACCTATATTTCTGAAAAAATCTGACCCAAAACATCAAATTTTCACAAAAGTCCGAAAATCCATTCCACAGACGTGCTGTGAAGATCAGACTAGTCTTTAAATACAACCTATACAAACCTGATTAGAAGATTAGAAACCTGACTTTAGTTTCACTGTCAAAGAAACTGCTAATCCTCATGGTTCACATACTTTCACCACTCACAGCTATGTAATACTAGATCATTTTCCTCAATAAATAAACCACCACAAGTATAATATTATGTCTCATTTGTTTAACTGAGTTCTCTTTATCTACTTTTAGGACTTGTGCAAAAATTCTCATGTGCTCTTCAGGTCATATTTATGCAGAAAAGTCTAAAGGGTTCACAAACTTTCAAGCCCACCCATGCAATACCAAATAAAAGCATGTAAAACACAGTATATCAAAAACAGAATATCCACTTTGGGTTCGACTGTGTTATTATGAAAGAAACTAGCATTAAGAATGTAACGTGTATATTGGCTGTGTCCAAAACAGGTCCTTACTCCCTCATTAGTAACCCTACTGTCTCATTAGTAATGTGCTGTATAGAGAGAGACTATTTAGCTGACCAAGTAACACTCAACTGGTGTCTCAAAAGTGTCCCAGAGGACACTTTTAGGTTCCTGCCTTGCTGCCATTATTTACATTTTATTCCAGAGCATGATTGGCTGTACTTCGGGGTGGGGAAGTCTCTCCACCTCCATCCTTCCCAACCAGGAAAAAGTAGGGTTAAGTAATCCTGTGTAGAAAGTTATGATACAATGGATACTGGCTTTTTTATTTTTAAATTATTTTTAAATTAGAATAACATCATAAAATGACAAGTAGAATTGTTATACATGGGAGATATGATAGAGTTCAAATGAGCCCTTACTCCTCCTCTGGTTCAAGCACAGCCATGACTGCTCTCAATGTGCTAATATTTTTCCAGATGCAATGCCAGGAATGGTGCTGCTGTTTGTTTAGCTCTTAAACATCCATTCTGATGGACCAAAGGTCTCAAGTGGTGTTACGTGTAGCATAATGTGAAATAAAGTGGTAAACACATGACACAAAGATACAAGAGCCTCCCATTTCAAATATCAGTGGAAGGCACAAGGTGACGTTCATCACCATGGCACCACCACAATGGAAACATCATCATGTCTGCTGCTGGGCCTCACAGCCCACACCAAGGAGAGCTTATATTAACACAGGCCTGTCCGGACAATACGGAGAGGAAGAACTTAAAATCCAGAGCGCCAGTGTCCATGGACTTCCCATATGGGTCCTGTCATGTGCCCCGCCTTTACAGTAAACAAACCCAAGTGACCCACCCAGATTATAGAATGGAGAAATAATAATGATCTCCTTGCTGAAGGATGAGGAGTGTGAGCTCCTGCTCTTACTGCTTATGTGGGATCAGGCTAGGATTTCACACTAAAGAATAAGATTACAGACACAGACCTAGTCTCATTCACATTTTCAGTGGAATTCAGTTTTAAAAACCTACATCCTTTCATTCATTCATTTTCAGACCTGCTTATTCAAATTCATGGTCAGTCTGGGACCTAATCGGGAATACCAACCGGGAACCAACACTACACAGGGCACCAGTTCATTGTCTTACTTAGATGCACACAAACACACTCACTCACTCCCATTGAGACACTTTAGAGACGCCTACTGACTTAACGTACGTCTTTGGAATTTGTGTAATTTGTGACTCTTCATATAATGCTGATAAGAATATTTTACATGATTTTATTTGAACCATCACTACAAGCCTTATTTGTTTAGATAAATTGGTTTCATTCTTGCATTTACCATCTAGGCCACCCAAGAAGGTTGGGTCCCTTATTGAGTCTTCATCCTCCCAAGGTTTCTTTCTCATGATGTTTGTAAAAAGCGCTATAGAAATAAATCTGACTTGACCTTGCAGGAGTATCGAACCGTATAGTCATACAGTTCTACCAGCAGCGGAAAAATCCCAGTCTACAGGAAATTCTCATCAGAATTGTGGCTGAAAAACTAAACTGATGGACAACGAAGGACCCGACTGCCATAAGCAATTCTTGCCTGGAAGCAAAGCAGTTTCTTTTTCACACGCAGATGGTCCCAGGCCATCAGTTTCATCTGTCGGATGCTGAGCCTCTCTGGTTCATATACCAACTGGGATTAGAGACTTGCAGGTCGTACCCACAGAAAATGGTGTACAGACGGAAGTATGTCCTGGGCGGGTCCATCAGCAGGGCACAGCAGGAGTCACAGTTGCACTTTGTCTGGCCTCCCAATCCACCAGACATGGCCAATCCTGTCTGTCCGAGGCCCAACATGGTTGGCTGTGAACTCCAGGTCTCCATGCCGGTGACCTAGCAAATCGCCACCACACCAGCCGAGTGCCTGTCCAACAGTTAGTCCAAGTATAATGACCCAATGAACTTGTGACAGAAAATCTATTTAGACATAACAAAGAAGGTAAAGTTTTGCCCCGACGAGCTTCCCCTTTATTTAAGATCTTCCAAGTTGGTTACAAACCAATTACAAAACCAAGCTGCTTTTTCGTAGAAAAAAAAAAGACACATTGAACCAAACAGATGTTGAGAGGTATTACTACAAAAAGACAAATCACAGTCTGATGCTAATGAACAACAAAGACAAAACTGAAGAAAAAAACCCTTCCCCACAAACTTTGGTGAAGAGACAAACGCTACAGGACCTTATTCATAGCACATTCCAAAACAATGCTCCCAAGCAGAGCAAAACAGTAGCTTTGAACAACATTCCTTTTTAATCCGCACCAAGGACCCTGTTTACACTACATCATTTTGTGCGCCTTGGGTATCAGGATTACCCTAGTTGTCCTTGTTACAGCTACTGGTAAATAGCTGTCTATTCATATTTCACTGCCGAAGTTGGCGCTTCGTTTAAGTTTAAAAGAGATGATGTAAAACATGATCTTTGATGTAGTGCATCTTTTGTAACTGAAAACTCTAAACAACGAAGGAGGTCCAGCATTATGAGCTGATCTGCATATTAACGGATGACTGGAGATGGATTTTTATGAAGTATGAATGCATATGGTTAAAATCTTAGAGATAATCCAGACAAGACGCATAAAATGACCACATAAACAGTATCAAGAAGTCCATACGTGGTGCCACACATGGTCGGTCTTCACCAGATTACTAGGCCCAGCTTCAGCATGAACCATTCCGACAAAATGTGCGCTGTGTAATGACTTGGAAATGCTCAACGTGTACATAAAGCTTTGGACCCAGACATGGCTCCATTTAATGCAGTAGATTTCATCACTCACAGATTAATGCAGGTATTTCCTCACCCATTCACCATTCGAATCTTCATTGTGGCGATTTATAATCGTTTTCAAAATCTTCCAAGCTTCAGCATTTTTACCACCACACTCAAATACCATAAACCCTAGTGTCGAGCTTCAGTCACCAAAATCTCTCAATGATACAACAAAATCACATACGGGGAGGAATCAAAAGCCGGAGGTCTCCAGAACTCAACCCAAACACAATCCAGTTGCCGAGGAACCAGAATAAACCCACCGATTCCCGTCTTTACCTCATGAGGTTCGAGTTCTCTGTGGGTCAGCCAGAGAGTGTGGAGTGTGAGCTCTGCTATATGTAGAACTGGTGCACGGCTAACTGGTCCATGAAGGGGCGCACCAGGTTATCTGTCGCAAAATAAAAGATCAAACCAAAGGTAATGGAGATGGGGAGAGCGGGGAGGGCCTTCTTAAAGATGGCAAGCAGCAGGAGTGTCAGACACAAGCCCTGGAGAGGAAGAACACGGGCGTTAGGGCATTAGCTAAACATTAGGAGGAGCTGTTAAATAGGGGAATTAAATGCAAACAAATAACAAGAATAGTGTTGTTTCCGAGAACGACTAAAGCAGTACAGTGGAACCTCGGAATTGGAACAGCTTTTCACTCGAACAATTCGGACATTGAGCAGTCCGTCTTAAGTTGTTTTGAACCCATATTCAAACACAAATTCACCCTTCAAACATGGGCACCCTAAATAAAACGCTCAAATGGCATGAGCAATATGGCATTAGCATTTCAGCATTTACAGCATTTAGCAGACGCCCTTATCCAGAGTGACTTACAACTGATACAGTCTTACAATCCAAGCAATTGTGGGTTAAGGTTCTTGCTCAAGGACCCAACAGTGGCAGCTTGGCAGAGGTGGGATTTGAACTCTAGACCTTCTGGTCCAGAGTCCAGTATCTTAACCACTAGGCTACAACTGATATGGCATGCCATTAGGGTTAGGGTTAGTCTACAGGTGCTATTTCAGTCTCGGTGCTGCTGTCCCAAGTTGTGCCGAAACTGCGTTCGGTTCAGTGGCTATAAAGGTTCACTTTATTTGATTTGATTTGATGTTTTAACACCATGTTTACACAAAGATTACACTCATGGCAGGATAGGTCAGTAGCTTCTTCACAGTGTATTTGGGGTTATCTTAGTCAAGGATTTCCTTTGGTATTGGGCTTCAGATGTATGGCTTCAGGCCCATGTACTGCCTCGGCTTTGTTTTGGTCAAAGATGTCTCTCATTGAGTTGGGAAGAGAGAGTCTTTGCCTGCTTTGTAGATATTTGGGGCTTCCGTCAACAAGTGCGTAATGCAAGTGGTGTAAGGAAAGTCTTGCACAGAGGGGATTCTTCTCCCCTTATCAAGTGTAGGTCCGTTAGCCAAGTGTGGCCAATAGAGCATCTGGAGTAGACAACTTGGTCCTCACGCTTTCCCAATTGTGTTTTTGGTTGGGTGTTAATATTGGGACATAATTCATACAGTTTGTTTCTGTTCTTTGTATCCCAAGTTTCACTTTATTTTCACTTATTTCATGTCTTTATATTTCAATTATTGCATGTATTTATTATTGATTATTGTTGTTTTACATTCCTTTGCTTTACTCATGCTTTCAATCATTAATTACTTACAAATACAGGCATAAAAAAAACAATCATTTTGGGGTCGGGAACAGATTAATCCTATTTACATTACTTCTTATGGGCATATTTGATTCCTACTTCAAACAAATCAGAGTTTGAACAGCCTTCTGGAACCAATCAAATTCGAATTCCGAGGTTCCACTGTATATTTAATGTACTCCCACTGTGCTGTCCAAAACAAGTGAAGTTTCTTACAATAAGAGGATCTCTCTATCGGATTTCTTAATCTGATTTCAATATCGGAGTATGCTGTTTACATGACAACTTGAATAATCGGAGCACTGCAAAAATCCGATTATGACTGAAAATGATTATGATTAAACATGGACCTTCTGGTGCAAAGTCCAGTACCTTAACTGTATCCACCACGGTCCCATGTTACTTACAATAAGAATGGCCACAAAGCAGGCTAATGTGGTGTTCCAGTCACCGCTGGCCGTTGCTGAGGCCTTTCCCACAAGCATGCTATAGAAGATGAAGTCACCCAGACCTAGCTTCACACCCCCTGTAAGAAAACACACAGACGCACACCTCAGGATGATCACAGCTCACTCTCACTACGTATGAGGCCTTAATTACTAAGCAAACGTTCTCCATCCTAGTATTTGGTGCGGTGAAAGGGGAGCTGGCGGTTTAAATTAAAGCCTAGAGGCTGCAGATCTTCCAGTCTTCCATTTTCTAACACATATGATTTTCATACAAAAACACTGCAGTAAAACCTTAAGGAAGGAAGCAGTCTTAGTTGGGTGTGACATAGGTATGTGAGCAATTTAAAAACATCTGATCCTTTGGTGAAAAATAACAAAGAAATAGCATTTCATTAAATTTAACAAGACCTATTTGAAAAACATTAAAACACCTAAACAATGTAAACAGATACAGATCGAAGTTTGGGTATCCCTGATCCCAGGCGGTACCACAACCATAGTAAAAAATGGCTTAAGGTGGATGGGCTACAACAGGAGGGGCCCAGTATTAGTATCAAGTTTGTAAAAAGTGCTTGGTGAGTTCAGCATTTGATGCTCAATTCCAACACAGACTGGGGGAAAAAGGAACCAAAAGATTTGATCATTACAGATGATTCACTGGTGTGTTTGTAAAGCTTTAGAACTAAAACTTATCAGTGGTCATCCAAAGTCTCAGTCAATATTTCTTAAGGAATAAGATGGCAGAAAATCAGTCGGTTTCCTTCCACTTTTCCTGATGAGGAAACATTCGTAGAAACTCAGCCCAGACTTCTCTATCCCCAGCCCCAGATTCCAGGTGCTCCTTGTTCCCAAGCCAACTGTGAGATATAATGCTTGCAGCGGCTCCAGGGTGTGCCGTGTTTCCTCCATCCAGAGGGACTTGGCTGAAATGGCTCTAGCAGTAGCCAATCCCATGAGAAGCTCAAACCAACTCTCAGTCCGAAAGTGGACTCTACTTTGATGCTCCCTTGGATTGAAGAGCTGCTCAACCTGTATCACAGAGTAACCCTGTGTAGAAACCTCGCTTCCTCTGATTTGACCTGTGACCTCATTGTTTTGGACACAACCCAAAGCTCATGACCACAGGTGAGGTTAGCCAAGTAGACTGACTGCTACACAGAGAGCTTTGTCTGAAGACTAAGCTCCTACGTCACCAAAACACACTGGTACAAAGACTGCGAAACTGCTGCCGCCAACCCAGTCCCACGCTCTCAATTTCTATCACTCCTAAACAAGATCCTAAGGTCTCTGAGCTCTTCCACTAGGGGCGGGTTTTCTCCTGAAGGGAGTACTCAGCTCTTTTCCAGGAGAGTACAATGGCCCCTGACTTGGAAGTGCTGATTCAGAAAATAGGTGAAAAACTAATTAACCAGGGACGTCCGAACGTTGGCATTAGACTGCACGAATAAACGCACCATTCATTCAAAATACAGGTCAAAAAATGCATTCATTAGTGGAATCATTTGACAAGAGAAGCAGCACGTTTTCCTTACATTTACATCTTTAAGCAAGTAATATCATATTAACAAGAGAAAGCTAATACAGTGCATTGTATGACTTTCATCAAAACATTTTTGAAGGATCAAAATTATTGCCTATCTATCACTATCAACAAAATCCCAGAAAATATCAAGATTTTTTTTGGGGTCGATGTCGATCTATACAGAGCCGGTGTGACTGCAGGTCTCATTTCAACCAAACAGGAGCTAATATTCATTTAAGGAATAAGAGAAACTGAATAACCAAATACTATCAGGTCTAGCTGCTACTTGCTTGGTATGGACAACGACATTTGCCGATCATTGTAAAGTTAATTTGGTATTCTATAGGGCTGATCTACCTATATTCCATGGGATATAGGAAGAGGATACTCACGTTCCTCATCATCATCTACAGGTGGTGGACGTGCCGACTCCATCTGCTGAATCTGGCGCCTCGATTCGTCCGTAGACTGCAGAGGGCCGAGACGATGCTCTTGTTGGTTGACCCAGTCAGACGTGAACCCGCCATCATCCTCTGGCTGAGCCACGGGTGCGGTCGCAACTACAGGGTACATCAACAGACCTTAAAGTGAGGTTAAAAGTCAGAACGGGAATAAATAGCGAATAGGATAAGCGAATGTCACAAGATCTGACATCTCTGAGATGTCTTTCAGATTCTCTAAAGCTTTAAAACTCACCTTGGCCGTCTTGTTTGGGGGCAGAATTGTTCCTGGACTCCTGAGTGTCCGCCATCCCAACCAGCCACACCATAGTCGCTGGCAAAGCAAAAGTCGGCTGTTAATGAAACAACCTTTCTCAGCAGGAAACTGAAAAGCAATTTTCTTAGTCTTACAAGAGTAGATGAGGCCCGGAAACATGGGTTCATTCCTCTCTTGAGCCGTTTCCACTAGAATACGAAGAGGTCCTTTAGGGCACAACACAGCCAGGAGATCTGTTGGAGGAAACATAACAAAACCAGCTGTTCAGACAAACAAATACCTAGGCTATGATCAGACTGCATGTAAAAGTGGCCGAAATCTGGGGCTGTATTTATTTAGATTCATAGTGCTAAGAGTTGCTCCTAGTGACAAAATCCTAACAAACAAAACATACATAAATCAGACTTATTGTCTAGAGCAATTAATCCTTCAGTCTGAGTTTAACCAGGACACAGGAGGCACTAACAAAGCAAGCTGTCAAAATGTAAAAGTCACTAGGTGCAAGCAGTGCACTGATATCTTAACTCGCCTCCTCAGACCTATTACAGTGATCCCTCGCCTATATGTGAAAAAACCATGAAGAAGCGGCATTACATTTATATTATCATTTATATATATCTTAAGGCTTTATAAACACATCAGACGGCGATGTGAAGTGGACAAGGAGACATATGGGCACAGCGCGGGAGAGCAAATAGTACTTCTTTCCATTGTGTACATATATATTTCTACATATAGATTTTTTTTTTTTAAATCCGCAGTAAGTGAACCGCGATATAGCGAGGGACGAGTGTACATCTATTATTATATCCACTAATATATCTTAATCATAAAGAAAACAATACTTACACTGAAAAGGAAATCTATCAGCAGAAAGTCTGACCTGTGCTCGATCTAAACTATAAATCATCTTCCAACTGAACACAATCCGAAAATAACTGGACTAAAGATACCGCATTGTGTAAGAGTATAATTTATAATCATTGTGTTATCCTTCCAGGAAACATGGCTCTGTCCAAGAGATACTCCTTCACAACAGTTTGATTCCTGCTTAGGCTGCACAAATATCCTGTCTCATGATATGAGGCTACAGCAAGAAGCCTCTGGCCAACTACACCCCCTAGTGACCCCGAGTATTATTAGATGTTGGTTTACAAAAAAGTAAAGATTTTTAGTAGGTACACCTTGATAGTACCAGGTTGGACCCACTGTGACCTTCAAGACTGCCTTAATTCGTCATGCCATAGATTCAACAAGGAGCTGGAAACATTCCTTAGAGATTTTGGACCATATTGACCATCCATGACGTGAATGTCCCATTCCACCACATCCCAAAGGCGCTCTATTTAGCTGAGATCTGGTACAGCCGTTTGAGTACAGCGAACTCATTCAAACGATGGTCAGTTTGTACTAAAGACCCCAAAGTGTGCCAAGAAAATATCCGCCACACCATTACACCACCAGCAGGCCTGAACTGTTGACATAAGGCTGGATGGATCCATGCTTTCATGTTTCAAATTGTGACCCGACCATCTGAATGCTGCAGCAGAAATCGAAATCAGGCAAGGTTTTTGCAGTCTTATATTGTCCAATTTTCGTGAGCCTGTGTGAATTGTAGCCTCAGTTGCCTGTTTGTAGCTGACAGGAATAACACTCGATGTGGTCTTCTCCTGCTGTAGCCCATATGCTTCAAGGTTTGACATGTTGTGCATTCAGAGACGCTCTTCTGTTGATGTCGGTTGTAACGAGTGCTTATTTGAGTTACTATTACCTTTCTATCAGCTCAAACCAGTCTGCATTCTCCTCTGACCTCTGGCATCAAGGTATTTTCACCCAGAGAACTTCTCCCACTGGATGTTTTCTCTTTTTCAGACCATTCTCTGTGTGAAAATCCCAGTAGACATATTTCTGAAATACTCCAGCCCATCTAGCACCAACAACCATGGCACGATCAAAGTCACTTAAATCAGCTTTCTTCCCCATTCTGAAGCTCGGTTTGAACTTCAGCAGGTCTATGTCTACATGCCTAAGTGCACTGAATCGGTGCTATGTGATTGGCTGATTACGTATTCGCATTAATGGGCAACTGAACCGGTGTACCTTAACGTAAATATTTAGACTCCAATTAATTAATGCCCATTCTCTTAGCTAGCCCTGCATGTGCATGAATGCAGCCTTACTAACCGTATACAGAGATGACAGCCAAGATGAGCCAGGCGGTCCATTCAGGCAGGTACTTGATAAACACCAGAGCCATGAGGGCACTGATCATGATGAGGTAGGCTTGCTGCAGGAGCAGCGGGCCCTTCCAGTGAATACAGATCATCCCGACAACCCCAAAGTTCCAGATAATCACTGCCAACGTCAAATAGTCCATGGCTACGTTGTACGTCTTAAACACCTCCCTGCAGCGCGGACGGGCGACAACAAATGTCTTGTCGTAAACATTGCGTTTTATGAAGTTTAAATAATACTTTGTATTCGGTCAGAGACAGAACTCACATCAGGTAAATGAAGGAGAAAAAGAAGAGCAGGAGCAGGGAGGAGAAGAAGAGCCAGGCGTGAATCACCTGAAACAGCAACATGATCAAGCCGTTACAAACACAGAAATAAAACAAACAGGAAAGCACCAAAGCTCAGGAAACATGTCAGCGTCACACAGGTAGGGTTTAGTAAAACGTTTCCAGCACAGCTGAACCATTTGCTTAGTTTAAAGTATTTCCCAGGCTCCAGTCCATTCTCTGTAAAGCTAGCAGCCAGCAGCCTGTACCTTGTAGCAGCGGTACTTGTAGAGCAGTACCAGTACCAGTGTCATCACGACGATCACGCTGATCATGATGGTGGCGTTGAGGATGGAGTAGAGAGCACGCTGACCCACGGAGTCCACGTCTTCCCGAAAAGGGGTGTAGATCCTGCATGAGCAAGCCAAAATGCAAACTTACAAGCAATTCTCGTATTACATTTACCTTTACTCATCCACAGTTACTTATAAATGTCATGTTATTCAGTAATACAGTGGGGCAAAAAAGTATTTGGTCAGCCACTGATTGTGCAAGTTCTCCTACTTAGAAAGATGAGAGAGGTCTGTCATTTTCATCATAGGTACACTTCAACTATGAGAGAAAAAATGAGAAATAAAATCCAGGAAATCACATTGTAGGATTTTTAAAGAATTTAATTGTAAAATCATTGTGGAAAATAAGTATTTGGTCAATAACAAAAGTGCAACGCAATACTTTGTAACATAACCTTTGTTGGCAATGACAGAGGCCAAACGTTTCCTGTAAGTCTTCACCAGGTTGGCACACACTGTAGCTGGTATTTTGGCCCATTCCTCCATGCAGATCTCCTCTACAGCAGTGATGTTTTGGGGCAACAGGGACTTTCAACTCCCTCCACAAATTTTCTATGGGGTTGAGGTCTGGAAACTGGCTAGGCCACTAAGACCTTGAAATGCTTTTTACAGAGCCACGGAGAAACTCACCACTCGACACTCGTTGCAAAACCTACCCAGGATTGAACCAAGGCTCTCGGGCAATGCTAATTTCCAAAAGATGGCTCTACCAACTGAGCCACAGAGGCTGTGACTGGGTACCAAGTCATTCTCATGCATTGTGTGTATAAAAACGTAGCTGTTTAATTTATAATGTTAATTTGCTCAAACTGCAAGTTTTGTTGATTGCCTATATATACACAGAGTTAAAGTTAACAAAACCTGAGAATTAACATTCTACAAGTGAGTCAAGTCACGAGACCTTATAAAAAACATTAATGGATCATCCGGGGCCATTGTTTTTCCTTCCCCACCTTTTCAACATTACACACAAAAATTTCCAGAAAGGTGTTCTATTTAAGTTACGCAATATTACCAGGGAAAGATTAACACTCACAGCTGCTGGCCATCCTTCTGCGTGTAGAAGCTGACCGACTTGATGGTTGCCACGACCACCACCATGCACAGCGTGACCGGTACAAACAACATGATGACGTGTTTGGCTCCATACTTCAGAGTGAGCTCCTCATCCTCATCTTCCTCAGCGTCAGTTATCACCTGTGGGGCGCGAGCGGAGGGAGGCTGGCCGTTGAGCTCGACCTCTCCCCGTGGTTGCGTTGTGGAGCCACTGGTGTCAGTGTGCTGGTTTGCCTCCACTCCATCACCTGACTGAACCCAGGGAACATGTGCTGGGTTAGAACTGATTTCCACATTGATTTAGTCACTGGCTGTGTCTGAAATGGTCCACTCGTTTACTCATCACTATATAGTGTGTTCTGTGTAGTACACTATACAGCAGAGTGACACAAACGAGGGAATTCAGACACATACTTACGCCGGAAACAAATGATCTTGACTGTTCGTCACATAAACCAACCTAAACCTCACCAAGCCTACCGGCTGTCACAAGACTTGAGTAATACAGTTTAGTGATGTCATAATGTAGCTCACAGTGCTATTTGTCAAGCGTGAAACTTCACACATCTGTCCGATGAACTAAAACCACGATGAATACATAAATATTAAATGCGCCATTTTCACAAGTAAGCACCTTATAATCAACTGTTTGTCATTTAATAGTAATTAAATAATGCTTTGTACTTATATTTGTACACAAAAATTAAGGTTTAAAATTGTAGCTTCACCACATCTTAAGTACAGAGTAAAAACATTGTTTTTATTTCTAAACAACAACAATTCATAATACTGTGTATTTTCTTATAAAAAATGTAAACAAAAAGAATCTCATTAGACGGAGTCTCACTGAGAACGGGACATGCCTCTGAGTATGATGTAGGAGTATTCTGTGAGTATTCCACCCTCTGGTGTTCAAAAAATGTAACTGCATTAGATGGTGTACACATAATCCAACTCCACGATGCACACTGTCCCATTTTTTGCACTGCAAAAACTCCTAATTAATATCTATAGTTTTACTCAACTAAACATACATTCACTCTGTAAAACATACACTTGGTTTAAATTAGAACTAAACGTAAAAGCTGGTTAGACGCAGCCCTAAATGTGACTTGTGAGGGAAATGTATACAGTGGTGTAAAAAAGTGATTGCCCCCCCTTGTTATAACACAACATAACTATGGTTTATCACACCTGAGGTCACTGTCTCTAGCCACACCCAGGCCTGATTATTGCCACACCTGTTCTCAATCAGGACATCACTTAAATAGGACCTGCCTGACAAAGTGAAGTACACCAAAAGATCCTTAAAAGCTACACATCATGCCGAGATCCAAAGAAATTCAGGAACAATTGAGAAAGAAATTAGTTGATATCTATCAGTCTGGAAAGGGTTATAAAGCCATTTCTAAAGCTTTGGGACTCCAGCAAACCACGGTGAGAGCCATTATCCACAAATGGTGAAGACATGGAAGAGTGACGAACCTTCCCGGGAGTGACCGGCCGACCACAATTACACCAAGAGCGCAGCGACAACTCATCCAAGAGGTCACAAAAGACCCCACAACAACATCCAAAGAACTGCAGGCCTCACTTGCCTCAGTTAAGGTCAGTGTTCATGCCTCCAGCATAAGAAAAAGACTGGGCAGGAAACAGGAAAACCACTGCTGAGCAAAAAGAACATTAAAGCTTATCTCAATTTTTCCAGAACACATCTTGATGATCCCCAAGACTTTTGGGAAAACATTCTGTGGACTGACGAGACAAAAGTTGAACTCTTTGGAAGGTGTGTGTCCCATTACATATGGTGTAAAAGTAACACAGCATTTCATAAAAAGAACATTATAGCAACAGTAAAATATGGTGGTGGTAGTGTGATGGTCTGGGGCTGTTTTGCTGCTTCAGGACCTGGAAGACTTGCTGTGATAAATGGAACTATGAATTCTGCTGTCTACAAAGGAATCCTGAAGGAGAATGTCCGACCATCTGCTCGTGACCTCAAGCTGAAACAAACTTGGGTTCTGCAGCAGGACAATGAGCCAAAACACACCAGCAAGTCCACCTCTGAATGGCTGAGGAAAAACAAAATGAAAACTCTGGAGTGGCCTAGTCAAAGTCCTGACCTGAATCCTATTGAAATGCTGTGGCATGACCTTAAAAAGGTCGTTGATGCTCAAAAACCCTCCAGTGTGGCTGATTTACAGCAATTCTGCAAAGACGACTGGCCAAAATTCCTCCACAATGCTGTAAAAGACTCATTGCAAGTTATCGCAAACGCTTGGTTGCAGTTGTTGCTGCTAAGGGTGGCCCAACCAGTTATTAGGTTTAGGGGGAAATCACTTTTTCACAGACGGCAATGCAGGTTTGGATTGTTTTTCTCCCTTAATAATAAACACCTTCATTTAAAAACTGCATTTTGTGTTTACTTGTGTTGTCTTTTAAATTGGTTTGATGTTCTGAAACATTTAAGTGTGACAAACATGCAACAGAATAGGAAATCAGGAAGGGGCAAACACTTTTTCACACCACTGTAAAATAACTAAATATATTAATTATAAGGGTAGTTGAGGTACTTCAGTAGCACAGTTTACTGATCGTGTTTCCTCTTGAACGTTAAACACCTCAACGCTTCAGTGATGTTGCACCAGAACAGGAACTATTACACACCATTTCCTAAAGCTGTTTTTGACTAACCTCCGGGAAGGAGGGACCTCAGCAGAAACTGATAAATACAGACTACAGAATAAAGTAGAAACAACTCAGACCTTCCAAATCCAGTCCAATCTAAATTATGACACATACTAGAGGTGCCATTTCGAGCACAAGCTTCATGTTGACAAGACTACAGGACAAAGTTCAGCCGCTGATATTTATCGATAATGGCTTTTATGATATCATAGATAGTGACAACTGCTCATTACCTGTCAGACTGAAAGCTAAAAAATGTTATGCTTAAAAACCCAGGTCTGAGTGAGGCTGTAAATCTGTGCTTCTGAAGTCACTCACAGAAAGAGGAAAGAAAATGACAAGCCCAGGCAGGGCAGCCTCCAGCAACAGAAGGCAATATGATCTAACTGTAGCTGTTCTATACCTTTAACCTGAGTGCCACGCCCGTGTGCTGCTGGCACTGGGTGGAGTTGGACCAGTAAGAACTATCCACACTGATATGATTAGGATCATATTTAGATAAAGTGAACACGAGGTAGGATAAAGAGGGAGAAGGATGTGAAGAACCAAGTAAAAGCATTTGGCAGCCTATGCAAAGCGAGTTCTAATCATAACTGTGCAGTAATAATTATGACAATGCTCTCAATAGCTCAGAAATGCCACAGTGAATATGCTGATTATAACAGCCCCATCCACACCTTCACATCCCTTTTAATCGTCTGTGAATCAGCCTGAAAGGATATTACATCACTGAATTGAATATCATTCCATTAATTCACCCCCAAACCCCCTCCCGACAGTCTCTCATTAGTTTTACGCATTTCATTGGTTCGGCTGAAACCATAAATCATAACAAGAGTAGCATATTGAGTTACACACTCACACTGGGGCAGTTTAGAGCGACCAACGCATGTCCTTGGAATATGGGAGGAAACCAGAGTACTGAGAGAAAACCAAGATATCAACAAGCTAAAGCACTGCCACATCCAGTAACTCCATTCTGAGATGTTTAGACTTACGTGAACTACAGGCTTAAGCTTAAGCAACAATATTCCAGTGAGAACCTACCACATTATTGACTAGGTCTTGGGCATTGTCAGCCATTGATGCTTGGAATTGAGTCGAGCCTCATAGAAGAGCCGAGTCGGATGGACCTGGAAGAGCACGCAAATCACCAGTTTATCAGGCGCACCCGGGATCGACAGGATTTTCTACAGACATAAACATAAAAGTTATTTAATATGCTATACATTTAATAAGCTATTGGACCTAACTGTACGTCTGCAAGGTGTACCAACAAGGTCCAAAAATTGACTAGTAACCCAAGAGCCCTGCTGCACTGTATAAACACGTGTTACCCGTGCATGACAACACAAATTTTATTTTTGTAATTACAGCCTACACAAGAGGAATTATCTAGAATTACGCATTGATCGTTCATAAGTTGTGGTCTGATCTTCATCCAAGGCATAATAATAAACAAACACAATCTTTCTCAACTAGCACACACACAACTGTACGGTCCATGCCCGTACTAAATCCAATAATGTCACCGAGTACATGACAGGTTTACAGAGGGGCAAAAAAGTTTAGTCAGCCACTGATTGTGCACATTCTCCTACTTAGAAAGATGAGAGAGGTCTGTAATTGTCATCATAGGTACACTTCTACTATGAGAGACAAAATGAGAAAAAAAAATCCAGGAAATCACATTGTAGGATTTTTAAAGAATTAAAATTGTAAATCTATGGTGGAAAAATAAGTACTTTGGCCAATCATAACACAATAGTTCAATCAATACTTGTAAATAACCTTTGTTGGCAATGAAAGAGGCCAAACGTTTCCTGTAAGTCTTCACCAGGTTGGCACACATGTAGTGGATTTGGGCCCCATTCCTCCATGAAGATCTCTATAGAGCAGTGATGTTTTGGGCCTCCCGGGGAGGCGGCAACATAAAGGGGACTTTCACTCCCCACAAATGTTCTAGGGGGTTAGTCTGGGGGGACTGGCTAGACCACTCCAGGACCTCTGAAATGCTTTTTACTCCGCAGTTGACCCGATGCGGGGTGTTTTGGGATCCGTGTCATGCTGGAAGGACCCAGCCACGTTCCATATCAATGTCTCACTGATGGAAGAAGGTTTTATTCTAAAATCTCACCAATACATGGCCTCGTTCATTCTTCCCTTAACATGGATCAGTCGTCCTGTCCCCTTTGCAGAAAAACAGCCCCAAAGCATGATGTTTCCACACCCATGCTTCACAGTAGGTATGGTGTTCTTGGGATGCAACTCAGCATTCTTCTTCCTCCAAACACGGCTTGATGAGGTTTTACCAAAAGGTTCTGATATTGATTGATTGATTGATTGATAGATAATCTCCTGATTAGCAGAAGAGCTGGGACCAAAATAACAAAGGCTAGTTTGGAGTCTGACTGTTTGAGGCTGTGGACAGGTGTCTTTTATACAGATAACGAGGTCAAACAGGTGCCATTAATACAGGTCAGAAGAGCTTCTGAAAGAAGAAGTTACAGGTCTGTGAGAGCCAGAAATATTGCTTGTTTGTGTGTGACCAAATATTTATTTTCCACCATGATTTACAATTAAATTCTTTAAAAATCCTACAATGTGATTTCTTGGATTTTTTTCCCCCCATTTTGTCTCTCATGGTTGAGGTGTACCTATGATGAAAATAACAGACCTCTCATCTTTCTAAGTAGGAGAACTTGCACAATCAGTGGCTGACTAAATACTTTTTTGCCCCACTGTATGTACAGAACACTTGTCTTTAATTACTGGTAGATAAACCTTCTTTATCAGCAAACATAAGATCTATATTTGCTAATCTGCAGCTTCAGTGGTATTGAACCTGAGGAGAAATCCTTGTTTTACAGATGAGATGAGGTTCTTATGGGGGAATTCAGTGTCTTTCTTTCTCCACACACAATGATTCTCATTTAAATCAAAAGGATCCATTTGGGTCTCATCCGTCCGCAAAACACTTTTCCAATAGCCTCCTGGATTAGGTCCAGACTCTCTTTCCATATAAAAGAGACAGTTTTAGAAATACGCCCAGTGATCACTTTATTAGGTACAACTTCCTAAGCCCAGATTGGACCCCCTTTTGTCTTCAGAACTGTCTTAATTCTTCAAGGCATGAATTCAACAAGGTGCTGAACACATTCCTCTTTGACTTTGCTCCATATTGACATGACAGCATCACTCAGTTACTGCAGATTTGTCGGCTGCACATCTATGATGCGCATCTCCCGTTCCACCACATCCCAAAGGTGCTCTACTGGATGGAGATCTGGTGACTGTGGAGCTGATTGAGTACAGCAAACTCTGTCATGTTCAAGAAACCACTTTGGGATGTTATCCTGCTGGAAGTAACTATCAGAAGATGGCGCACTGTGTTCATAAAGGGGTGCACATGGTCAGCAACAATACTCAGGTAGGCTGTGGTGTTTAAACAATGCTCAACTGGTATTAAGGGGCCCAAAGTGTGCCAAAAAATTACCCCCCACTGACCATTCTATGTAAACTCTCGAGATGCTTGTGCATGGAAGTCCCAGTATATCAGCAGTATCCACAATACTCAGGCCAACCCACCTGGCACCAACAATACCACGTTCAAAGTCACTTAAAACACCTTTCTTCCCATTCTGATGCTCGGGTTGAATTTCAGCAGCTCATCTTGACCATGTCTGCATGCCTAAATGCATGGGGTTGCTGCCATCTGATTGGCTGATTAGACATTTGCGTTAAGGAGCAGTTGAACAGGTGTACCTAATAAAGTGGCCGGCCAGTGTATAATAGCTCCCTAACAAGTTACAGCTTATGTACTGTTCGTGTTAAACGACATTTTAACGTAAAAAACGAACATTTCTATCCGCCAAATAAACAGTTAATGCTACAAACAACATGCCCTGACATCCCCCAAAACAAAAACACAAGCATTTTTTAATTTCAGAAAAAAAGCTTGATAATAAACCCACTGGACCCTTGAAGTCACTTAACGTTATGCTAGCTAGCCAGACAACAGTTATCCAGCTAACAACTAATTATTGACCAAATTCATAGCTTTACACCAAATATTCATCTCACATCAGTTCGGTTTAATAGCTTTTAGATGAATGCTGTTAATATTACAAATGCTTTTTTTGTAAAATCTCAATATATGAACGGTTAGGATACAGACCTTAACGCCTCGACCTAATAAAACGCAATCCAGCAAACTGTATCCCAAATCGTTCCCAGCTTCACCTCTAATGCACTACAAAACCGTAAATGTTCCCTTTCTACACCCTATTAAGTACACCACTATAGGGTTTATGGATGCATTTTAGGCACAGCCTCTAAAAATGGGAAGATGTCGTACGGGTCTGCGTTCACTCGAATTATTATAGAATAAAAGTCTGTATTTGTAGTACAAACGCTGCGCAACCACCTATCCCAATATATGCAGGGAAAAGGTCTGGGCACCTTCCCAGATGATCTACAAATATTTAAGGTTTTAGACATGCAAGTCGATATTCTGGTTTATTTTAGTGTACGACCTACATCAGAATTGGTTGATCAGAAGTGGAAGCACAATCTTCTGTATGTTAAATTGTGTTTTAGATTATTTTAAACTATACACTTCGTTTAAAAGTGACCAGGAGATTAACCTGCAGCACAGAGTGCAAGACAGCAACCAATATGCACACATTGGGACACTTTTAGAGACACCAATTGTCCTAATATGTGTTTAAAATGTGGGTGGAAGCTGGAGTACCACAAGGAAAGGGAACCGAGGCAAACGGGGCTAACATGCGAATTCCACACAGGCAGCAACCAAGTTAGGACTCAAAAGCAGGTCTTTGGAGATATGAAATGACAACTCTAAGAGATAAATTGGCAGCTAAAATTGTTACCTACCAGGATCTGTGAGCTGTGGTAGCCTAGCGGTTAAGGTACTGGACTATGGACCAAAAGGTCCAGGGTTCAAATCCCACCTCTGCCAAGCTGCCACTGTACCAATTGTAAGTCGCTCTGGATAAGGGTGTCTGCTAAATGCTGTAAATGTAAATGTAAATCTGAGAAAGACAGCCAAAGGGCAATCCTGAATATCTTGTGGATCATTTCTCCAACATAACAATTGCTCACACATGACTGTGCTAATGTTGACTACATTTATGGTCGTTTAATAATATACTTTTTCCTATAAATCGGCTGACCTGGGATAAACTGTGCTACAGGTGCTTCGGATATTCAGCTAACCTGTCCTACTGTAGTAATCTGAGCACTTTGCTGGGCTTTATGACACTCCATACACTTTAATTTCTTAAAGAAAAATGCTTGTTTCATTCAAGGATTCATACCTCAACATTAATTGATTCCATTTGATCTATAAAAAATATGATCTTAATGAAATTAATTAGATATTTGTAGAATGCAGGACAACTTAAATATGTACAATACTTAATAATTTATCAATTGTAACAGTAGAAAATGTGTGGGTGCAGTGAAGTTAGTGGATCAAACCACTGTGAGGCATACGAAGGGGGGCGCAATCCTTCAAAACTACGATTTTTGCGTATATAACCCATGCAAATTACTTATTTAAAATTATGGAGTTATGTTTGATGATTATGTGAGAATCGAGGCAACTCCCAGGAATTGATTTCTGAATTTCAGCTCCTGAGATATTGAAACGTTTTGCCTGTTCTCTTGAGGGTGTGTAGAAATGAAAGGGCTTTTAATTTTGAAGGATACCTCCTGGCTGTAGGTGGAGAAGGACCTGCTGGTGAAGGTCCATAAAGAAGCTTTACTCCATCAACATGCCGGAGTTCGAAGCCTGGTACATGGACGAGTGTCCTGGAGATCAGAGACTCCCTCACAGACTAAAACCAAACCAAGCCGTGAGTCTACAGCAGTTACAGGAGCTCGGGGTTTTGTACTGGAAGGTGAGCTTAGAAAATGAGAGCTGTGCTCATGCTTGTGTTCTGCAAAAGTTTTGAGATCCCTGATCAAATGACCTGGCCAGAAGCTACCATAAGGAACATACTATGGCGTCATTACTTGCCTGTTTAATGTTTGTATCTAATACCGTGTTATAAAACATGGAATTTGTTTAGTGCAAAAGTTTAGGCACGTAATGAGGTATGTATAAATATTTATCCACGCACATGAAGATATAATCATTTACTTTTATGTAGTCAGTGTGTTAATTTGTCATTTGTGCAAATCTCTGTGTGTGTGTGTGTGTGTGTGTGTGTGTGTGTACGGTGTGGAGCACATGATTGAGTCAACATAGTGCGCATGCGTGGTTTCGAACTCGTGAAGAAGTACAATGACAGCCGTTATCTTTTGAGTGTTAGGCTGCATGGTGCTGGCTGAAGCCATGCTATGGTTTGTTTTTCTTTTTAATAATGGCGGGCTGTCTGTTAATGCTTATTTCCCGACGTATCCCTCTAATAAATCCGTAAACCTGCGTTATAGTCACAAAACATCTGAATGTAGCAATTCTGATCTGGGTTCCTGTCTTAACTGGAATGACCGAAT
Source organism: Ancistrus triradiatus (assembly GCA_025084515.1). Taxonomy (NCBI): domain Eukaryota; kingdom Metazoa; phylum Chordata; class Actinopteri; order Siluriformes; family Loricariidae; genus Ancistrus; species Ancistrus triradiatus. Next base: position 202,129 of record JAJAGP010000705.1, on the reverse strand, counting down.
TTAACTGGAATGAAAGATTTAAAATCAGTGAGAAGTTTTATGAGTATGGCCTCTGATTAGTTAAATTAGGTGTGTAGTACAGGGAAAACAGTACAAGGTGTAGGACAGGCTACTCCAGGACTGAAAACCCCTTCATACTTAATTTGAGACCTATTATATACACTAGCTGGCCACCTGGATTTAAGTAAGCAAATAGTTAAAAATGTGTGGCAGAGTTCGTGTTACTGAGGTGGTGTGTGTGGTGTTCAGTCCAGTCTTGAGTTATTGAGGAGTCTCGCGGAAAGAAGCTGTTACAGTCGGGATGTGAGGGAATGCTTCGGAACCTCTTTCCAGATGGCCGGAGTGTAAACGGAGAGTTTGAGGGGTTTCTCCTGAAGTCAACAACCATCTGTTGCGGAAGCAAGAGTTGCATTCATTTTTCCCCAAGATCTTGTATTGATGATGGGAGATTTGGACCAAAGTCTCCTCCAGCACATCCCAAAGACTCTCAATGGGGTTCAGGTCTGGACTCTGTGGTGGCCAATCCATGTGTGATAATGATGCCTCATGCTCCCTGAACCACTCTTTCACAATCTGACCCTTCTGAAACAGATGAACATCTTTTCCAAGACCACAGGATGTGTTTTTTTTTACATATTTAACAAATGAGAAGCTACTCACTGCATCAGTTAGGGTTAAATAACTTGTTGCCAACTGAAACATAATCAGTGCAGTAATTATCCGAAGGGAGGCTGTTTTTTTTTTTTATTTAACTATTTGCTTAGTTAAATCCAGGTGGTGACATTTTTTGGCCGGGCAGTGCATCTATCATGGTAACTGATATTTCAGATGGTTCCTGTGCGTATATCACGGTCTACTGAACTGACTTTGTGTTATTGAAACAGAAAGCTTTTAGAAGACAGTATATGTGTATATTTTACGTTAACAATGACTTAGTTACTACAAATTACCATACTGAAGTACAGGTATTCACGTCCGCATTATGTTCTGTGAAACAAGACATCGACCGGACATTACCATAGTCACACAGTAGTTCAGATACTTTGCACGTAGTGTTTAATTTTATATAATAATTACGTACTTAAAATGTAATATGAAAATATTTTAGTTCCATACTGCAGTGTTTCCCAACCACTGTGCCGCGGAAGATTATCCAATTTCACCTGATTGGTTTTCGAAGCCGGTAGTGGAAGAACAATCTCATTCTCTTCCACTAGAGGGCACTAGGATATCAGCATTGTGTTCAACTAAACAGTTTTCACACCGAGTTGAGTTTAGATTTATTATATTTCAATAAATACTTCTTATGACACCTTTGTGCCTGTGATTTTTTCTAATGTAAAATGTGCCGTGGCTGAAAAAGTTAGGGAAACACTGCCATACAATACAGTAATTCTTTGTATCTTTTATAAAATGTGAAATACGTGCCGAAAACAAGTGGAACGACATCTGACACACTTTTTTTTTGTCAATATTTGTACATATAAACGCACACAAAACTGAAAAAACAGAACAATAAATGGGTAAAGCTGTCATTAGTTCTTTCTTATCAGAATATGACTTCTGATTTGTTTCTTTTTTTTCTTTTAAAGACTGAACATTAAATAGAAGGTACACAAAAATGTACTTAAAGTGGAGTTTTCCCCACAAAACCTTCAGGTTTCTAATGTTACCCTTCAAATCCAAACTGAGGATGAAGATGCAACAATGTTATTTAAAGACAAACCAAAGCAGGATAAAATACTCCTAGATCTCTAGCATTATCCTGCTGCTGTTTGTGATGCGTCCAAATGTGTGCGATCTCAAACAAGATCTGGGCTTATTTGTGGTATGAAAATAACCACAGAACTCGTACCCTAGGACAAATTTTCAAAGTATTCTGAATGAATTGGTGAACTGCTCAGGATGACTGTGAATAATAATTTTTTTTAGTTACTTTTTAGTTGCTTCCTTTTTTAGATTGGAACAAAGTCCATTCTTGTTTAACCACTGTATCTGTTTGCTTGATGCTCCTCCTGCCTCTGTCTCAGCTAAACGCTGATATCTATGAAGAGGACCCTGAGCTGCAGAAGATCCGTCAAGACAGAGGTTACTCCTACATGGACGTTGTAACCATTCACCCAGATAAACTCGCAAACTATGAGGAGAAAGTAGGTCAACATGCTTACTGATGCATTCTAAAAATGTTAGGTGGGTGTTTGCATTTCTGAATACGTGCGTAAAGTCGAATCTTCTTCCAGCTGAAAATGTTCTATGAGGAGCATCTGCACCTGGACGAGGAGATCCGCTACATCCTGGAAGGCAGAGCCTATTTTGACGTCAGGGACAAAAACGATCGTTGGATCCGAGTTTCTATGTCGAAGGGTGACATGATCACACTGCCCGCAGGGATTTATCATCGATTCACCATGGATGAGACGGTGAGTTATTCTGCAGTAGGATGGAGCGAACAAAACCGCATTTGGCCAAAAGTATTAGGACACAAACCCACATTCTTTCCTGCTGATGATGAGAATATGTTGTGAGTCCTACTTGGTCAACTAAATCCTAAACTGAAAATCAGTTGGCCGAAATCAAACTTTAAAAAGCCGGACTCGGCAGTGCATCTGTACTTAAAACACTGTCGGTTAACCTGGAAAGCAGCACAACTTCAGCACATTGTGTTCAGTGTGTTTAAATATACATATTCATTATCTTTCACTAGTGTATTCTGTTTAAGTCTAAACAAAATGTGTAATTTTTACCAAGTTGTGATGGATATGGAGTTTTTCCCATGGCTGAGACTTGGGTTCAATCCATGTCTCCAGTCCCTGTTGGTGTGGGTTTTACCCGATTCCCGTGTAGTGCGTGTGAGTCATTCAGCACGAGTCATTCGGTATGTCGGTCAGTCCGACAAGCCCTTCAGTTAGTGAGGGAGTGTGTGTCAGTCACTCAGTGAGGGAGTTATTTAGAGAGTCAGTGTGTATCAGTCATGTCATTCAGTGAGGGAGTGATTTAGAGATAGAATGAGTGTCAGTCATGTATTTCAGTGACTCAGTCAGTCAGTGTACTGATCATCCACTCACGTAATCAGTCATGTCACTCAGTGAGGGAGTCATTTGGAGAGGGAGTTGGAGAGTGTCATGTCACTCAGTGAGGGAGTCATTTAGAGATGGAATGAGTGTCAGTCATGTATTTCAGTGACTCAGTCAGTGTACTGATCATCCACTCACATAATCAGTCATGTCACTCAGTGAGGGAGTCATTTAGAGAGTCAGTGTGTGTCAGTCACTCAGTGAATCAGTCATTTCATTCAGTGAGGGAGTCATTTAGAGAGTCGGTGTGTGTCAGTCACTCAGTGAATCAGTCATGTCATTCAGTGAGGGAGTCATTTAGAGAGTCGGTGTGTGTCAGTCACTCAGTGAATCAGTCATGTCATTCAGTGAGGGAGTCATTTAGAGAGTCAGTGTGTGTCAGTTTCTCTGTGAATCAGTCGTCATTCAGCAGGGAGTCATTTAGAGAGTGAATCAGTCTGTCAGTGTACTGATCAGCAGCTCAAGTAATCAGTCATGTCACTCAGTGAGGGAGTCATTTAGAGAGGGAGTTGGAGAGTGTCAGGCACTCAGTGAATCAGTCATGTCACTCAGTGAGGGAGTCATTTAGAGAGTCAGTGTGTGTCAGTCACTCAGTGAATCAGTCATGTCATTCAGAGAGTCGGTGTGTGTCAGGCACTCAGTGAATCAGTCATGTCACTCAGTGAGGCAGTCAGTGTGCGTCACTGACTCAGTGAATCAGTGATGTCATTCAGCAGGGGAGTCGTTTAGGGAGGGAGTTGGAGTGTCAGTCACTCAGTGAATCAGTCATGTCGCTCAGTGAGGGAGTCACTTGGAGAAGGAGTGTGTGTGTGTGTGTCAGTCTCTCAGTGAATCTCATTTAGTGGATCAGTCAGTCACTTGGTGAGAGTCATTTAGAGAGGGAGTCAGTGTGTGTGTGGGTCACTCAGTGAATTAGTGATGTCATTCAGCAGGGAAAGTCATTTAGTGAGGGAATCAGTGTGTCAGTCATGTAGTTCAGTGAATCAATCTGTCAGTGTACTGATCAGCCGCTCAAGTCATCAGTCATGTCACTCAGTGAGGGAGTCAGTGTGCGTCACTGACTCAGTGAATCAGTGATGTCATTCAGCAGGGGAGTCATTTAGAGAGGGAGTTGGTGTCAGTCTCTCAGTAAATCAGTCATGTCGCTCAGTGAGGGGGTCATTTAGAGAAGGAGTGTGTGTCAGTCACTCAGTGAATCAGTCATGTCATTCAGTGAGGGAGTCATTTAGAGAGTCAGTGTGTGTCAGTTTCTCTGTGAATCAGTCGTCATTCAACAGGGGAGTCATTTAGAGAGTGAATCAGTCTGTCAGTGTACTGATCATCCACTCAAGTAATCAGTCAAGTCACTCAGTGAGGGAGTCATTTAGAGAGGGAGTTGGTGTCAGTCTCTCAGTGAATCAGTCATGTCATTCAGCAGGGGAGTCATTTAGAGAGGGAGTTGGAGTGTCAGTCACTCAGTGAATCAGTCATGTCGCTCAGTGAGGGAGTCATTTAGAGAAGGAGTGTGTGTGTGTCAGTCTCTCAGTGAATCTCATTTAGTGGATCAGTCAGTCACTTGGTGAGAGTCATTTAGAGAGGGAGTCAGTGTGTGTGTGGGTCACTCAGTGAATCAGTCATGTCATTGAGTAAATCTGTCAGTTAGTCATGTCGCTCAGTGAGCATTTAGAGTGGGAGTTGGTGTGTGTCACTCGCTCACTGAATCAGTGATGTCATTTAGTGAGGGAATCGGTATGTCAGTCATGTATTTCAGTGAGTCAATATGTCAGTGTACTGGTCAGCTGCTCAAGTAATCAGTCATGTCACTCAGTGAGAGAATCATTTAGAGAGGGAATTGGAGAGTGTCAGGCATTCAGTGAATCTCATTTAGTGAGTCAGTCAATCACTCTGTGAGAGAGTCATTTAGAGAGGGAGTCAGTATGTCATTCTCTCAGTGAAGGAGTCACATTTAGTGAGGGGAATCAGTGTGTCAGTTTCTCAGTGAATCAGTCAGTTCCTGCAGTGGACTGTTCAGTGAGTATCCTCAGGAGAGACTGGTCCATATCCATGACCAACATGTGCTTTTTAAGGGAAGAAGCTAAATGAATGCGTGAATCAGTTTCAGGGCTGCTTCCATTCGTCTGCGATTAAGCTCACAGTCCTGCACAAGCTGCAGCACGGCCTTTGGAGGTTTGAATCAGAGCTCCGGATAAATGTCACTCATTTCAACAGTTCCTAATTTAAATGTGATCGGAGAAATTGTGGCTGCTCTGACGTAATGTTTAACCTTCCACCAAAATGATGAACCAGTCTCTCTCTTCCTTCAGAATTACACCAAAGCCATGAGGCTGTTCGTAGGAGAGCCGGTGTGGAAGGCCTACAACCGACCCGCTGATGACTTTGAGATTCGCCAGCAATACGTCAGATCACTGCAGTGCTTTTGAGCTAGAGCTGAAATGAACCAGAATCCTTTCCTCAAAAAGTCATTTCATTCTTACACACAGAAGCTCTTTCTCCTTCATGTCCTCAGTTTTCCTTCATGGTGCATCAGTGTGGTCTTAGATTTCTGGATCAGTCCTGCAGCTTCATTAACAAAACACAACCTTCACCTTTGCACGTATATAACCGGGCAGGAATTATTATAGTATAAAATCAGAGCTGTCAGATGGTTCAAATATTTAGTTCCGTTACTTTTAAGAATTAATTGTGTGAATCAGGATTAATTGCGTTGGCTTGCTCCAGAATTGTTTACCATTGAAAGCCATGACACAGCCACATGAGTGGACACTATAAGCTATTGGGTCTATGTATTACTTCAGTAATTCAGTAAGTAGTTTCGTCTTGTTTTGCTGCATCACATTTCCTTGCGACTTCTCTGCCGGAGGGCTGCTGAGGAGTCGAGAATAATATGAGAGAGCTTTTTAATGCAGAGTATTTATTTTTACATTTATATAGTGCCTTTCACAAACCCAAAGGTTGCTTGGTCACGTTTGAGGTCATTTCATAAGAAGAATTCATTCAGAATTCATTTCTGTCCTCCCCAGTTCTGTTCACTATATGTACTGTATATAAGTTCCCCGGACAAAAAGGGTCATCTTGTGTGTTTAAGGTGGTAGTAACTTCAGGCTCCTGCAGATGGCGTTGCACGAGGATAATCTGGCTGTAAATATCTGCGGGGTGTGAGATGGGACTCATAGATTGAGAAGAGGTGGTACAGTTCAGTGAATATCTCATTCGATGTATGGAAAATGGGTTGCAAGGCAGATGTTAATGATTGGATTAAGGGAACTGCATACCATGAACATATGGAGCAGAGTGGCACACAAAAAGATGCCAGATTACAGTGGACGAAAAGACAAAAACTGGACTGTTCATGAGGAAACATGTTATCTGGTTACCAGATGAATTTCTGCCTATATGTGCATGATGCTAGGCATCGTGTTCATCGAAGATCTCAGGCAGCCTTCAATGAGGAAGCAAGGCGTGGTTCAAGCTGGAACAGGTTCTGGGAGTGTTTTAATTATGCAGAGATGCGTCCTTTGGTTGAAGTGACAGTTAATTTGGACCACAGTGCCTACACTGAGCTGTTGGCCAACCAGGTTTTGCATTTTGCTCATTATCTTACTCCGGAAAGCACCATTCCTATCCCTGTATTCCAAGATGACAAACATCACTTACACAGGGCTGCAAATGTGACATTCAGGAGCAGTCACACATCTGAACTGGCCTGCAAAATACCCAGATGATCCTCTTAAATCTGTGGGGCTACCTGGAATGACTAGTAAGATTGACATTGATGTCGCATACATCCAGAAACTTGTCCAGTCCAAATCGAATCACCACTGTTATTCGTGCATACGGAGGTATTACACGCCATTAGGCATGTGATTCATTTTCGTCTGGTGAGCTTATGTCGATGGAAAGGAATATTGATTAAGGTGACCGTTTTGGATACAACCCATAACTACAGCTCCTTCACAGGGTCAAGTAGAGAAAACGGAATTAAAAAGGGTCAGCATAAAAATACTAGTAAAACTGCTTCTACCTTTTTTAATTCCCAATAACTAATTGTAATGTAACCCTGAGTTAGATGGTGAGATGGTTTAAAGGTTTTCACTCCTGATTCTGTGATGATTTTCTTAACATCAAATAAACTTATTTGAATGTTTTTCTCTGACTGCTTGTTGGTTTTTTCAGACGTAAAGCCGAGCACAGTCGACATGACATGAATTGTTGGGGTGACAGAAAATATGGTTTTCTGAGCATATTGAATCATCAGTGCTTAAAGAACACTGACCAACTGCATGTTTCATTATAAAGAGTAAAGTTAGCCCTGTTTAACCGGATAAAGTGCATCATATTTTGAATATAAATCACTTTACATAGTATACATATAATTTGAATGTCTTACAGATAATATTTGAATGTATCATGTAAAAATTTCTTGAAATATTGTGATATCATCCTATTGTGATATCATCCTATCTCTCTCTCTCTCCTATCTCTCTCTCTCTCTCTCTCTCTCTCTCTCTCTCTCTCT
>JAJAGP010000705.1:45000-194439 GCA_025084515.1 Ancistrus triradiatus | reverse complement strand
ACTGAAGACGAGCAGTAATGTTCTTTTTGGAGAGCAGTGGCTTTCTCCTTCAACCCTGCCATGCACACCATTGTTGTTCAGTGTTCTTCTGATGGTGGACTCATGAACATTAACATTAGCCAATGTGGGAGAGGCCTTCAGTTGCTTAGAAGTTACCTTGGGGTCCTTTGTGACATCGGCAACTATTACACACCTTGCTCTTGGAGTGATCTTTGTTGGGCGACCACTCTTGGGGAGGGTAACAATGGTCTTGAATTTCCTCCATTTGTACACAATCTGTCTGACTGTGGATTGGTGGAGTCCAAACTCTTTAGAGATGGTTTTGTAACCTTTTCCAGCCTGGTGAGCATCAACAACTTTTTTTCTAAGGTCCTCAGAAATCTCCTTTGTTCGTTCCATGATACACTTCCACAAACATGTGAAGAGCAGACTTTGATAGATCCCAGTTCTTTAAATAAAACAGGGTACCCACTCACACCTGATTGTCATCCCATTGATTTGAAAACACCTGACTCTAATTTCAAGTTACATTTCAAGTTAACTGCTAATCCTAGAGGTTCAAAAACTTTTTGCCACTCACTAAAGTGTGATTTTGGGTCATTTAAAATAAATGACCAAGTATAATATGTTTGTCTCATTTGTTTAACTGGGTTCTTTTTATCTACTTTTAGGACTTGTGTAAAAATATGATAATGTTTTAGGTCATATTTATGCAGAAATATAGAAAATATAGAAAATTCTATGCCTTTGGTGTACAACAGACTAGCAATTCCCCCGGTACAAACTTATGCTGATCTAATATGTAATAGATGATCAAAAGCTTGAATAAACATGCAAAACAAATAATTTAAATATGAGTGTTTCTGTAAATATTAATGAACTGTTATCAAGTACTGACAACCTCCCACCAAAAAGAAAAACCATTGAACCTTACAAAAGACCATCTGGTTTGCACATTACAAACCCTGCTTAATTGTCTAAACATTTCAACAAAATCAACATTTCAACAGAATCAACAAAAATGTATTTTTCCATGGGTGCCTAAACATTTGCATAATGCTTTACCGTGTTATACCTGGCTTTTCTAATTGAATATCCAAATTTTAAGAATATTTAGTTGTGTCATGTTGGGTTTAATGTGGCATTGGGCTTGTTATGAGTGGCTCTAGGAGATTTCATGGGGTTAATTAACTGGTGGCACATCTGAACTGCAGTTATTTGTGTTTGCGCAATAATCTGCCATGTCACTGTTCTCTCTGCTTGCCTAAACGAGTGTGATTCGCAGGAAACGATGCCAGAGCTAAAAAGTTCTCAAGCTATGTTTTGAATATTTTTTAGCCAAGCTGCTTGCGTAAACAGTATTATTAAATAAGCTGAATAAACACAACTTTGCTGAAATGCTCATCCTGGGTTTGCTGAGTCCACTGTGCCCAATGTATCCCCTTGTTGTTAATGTGAAGCTAAAATACAGACATTTAAGTGGTCGTAGTGCTGGTCTTTAATTGTTCCTCAGAAACAGACTCATGTGGAGCCTATATGATTGATTAACACTCAACAGTAATGTGTTTGTAATAGCTAATAGTTTGGGCATGTCAACATGGACATACACATGGATATACACTCACTTTATGAGGTACAGCTTGCCAGTACCGGGTCGGAGCCCCTTTTGTCTTCAGATCTTTCTTAATTCTTCATGGCATAGATTCAACAAAGTACTGGAAACATTCGTTGGAGATTTTGGGTCATATTTACATGATAACATCACACGGTTACTTCAGATTTGTCAGCTGGACATCCATGATGTGAATCTCCAGTTCCACCACGTCCCAAAGGTGCTGTGTTGGATGGAGATCTGGTGACTGTTGAACCATTTGAGTACAGCGAACTCTGTCATGTTCAAGAAACCCAGAAAGTGTTTGAGATTTGGGCTTTGTGACATGGTGCATAGAAGACTGTTCGCTGTGGTCATAAAGGGATGCACATGGTCAGCAACAATACTCAGGTAGTCTGTGGTGTTTAAATGATGCTCAATTATTATTAAGGGTCGCCTGTTCGTAGCTGACAGGAGTGGCACCCGTTGTGGTCCTCTCCTGCTGTAGCCCATCTCCTTCAAGTTCAACTTGTTATTCGTTCAGAGATTGTCCGCATACCTTGGTTGTAACACGTGGTTATCTGATTTACTGTTGTCAGCTGGAACCAGTTTGGTCATTCTCCTCTGATCTCGGGCATCAACAAGGCAGTTTTGCTCAGAGAACTTGCCCTCACTTGTTAGTTTCTGTTTTTCGGACCATTCTAGATAAACCCTAGAGATGGCTGTGTGAAAAATCCCTGTAGATCAGCAGTTTCTGAAATACTCAGACCAACAACCATGCCAAGTCACTTAAATCACATTTCTTCCCCTTGCCACTGTAGCCACTGGCTTACCCATTAGGGGTCTAGACCAAGATTGCTGCTGCTTTGTAACAATGCCTATTTGAATTGATGAGAAAAGGTGGTCCTGCTTGACTTCCCGTCTGCCCATAGCTCAATGTCGAGTGAGATGTTTCACAGAGTCTGCTTTTGCCAATCTTTGCAATTCAAGAGAAACTGAGCGCATTTTGTTTACAGGATTCTGGAAAGTTTGAGTGCTTCGCAGATGTTTTATTTGGCCCGAATAGGGTGCGATGGGAAGCTGTACGTCTGTGGAAATTAAAGCACTTTGCTGACAGCTCACTTCATATTAACTGATCGTAGGTAAATAGAGAAGGAAGGTGACAAACACAGCAGTGTGGTAACGCATTCGCACCTCAGCACTCCTATTTGTTTGGGCAGGCATCCTTTAAAAACTGAAAAAAAGAGCAGTAGAGGAAGTAAATGAACAGTCAAATAAAATGGAGAGGTACAAATAAAGTCTCCTACGCTGTAGGAAAATAGAAGGGTAGAGGATTGAACTGTCCATAATTTCTATGTTATAAGGAGAACACAAAACCCCAAATCTATTTTGTCCTGGGACTACTAGCTGTCTGGCGCCAGTATACCCTCAGTATAATAAACAGTGCTAATAATTCGGTTCTGAGGAGCCTCGGACAGAACAGTCCAGAGCACTTGAGCATGAAGCGGGAGCTTTGACTCAGACTTTGATGGCAACCGCTTGGTTGAAAATGGGTCCATCCTGTTCCCTGACTGCATCCTTCTAGCCAGGTCCCACTTAAATCACTCCAGAGCACACCAACGCTCTTGGGCTGTATACCAATACTGTTTGTGAAGGACTCGAAAACAAAAATATTATTTCGTTAAAGATGCTGACATTGTATGTCGTGATTTCCAGCTCCACACAATCTTTAAATTTTTGCTGCATTTGGATGCATTTAGGGTGGCCCACCATTTCGAACCAACTCCCTTTTTAATTTATCTGAGTTAAATGCCATACCCACAATAAAACCTTAGCGAGTAACCTGAACTTGTTGCAGATGACTTGGCCAATGGAATAGACATTTTAGAGAAATTCATTTGGGGATTGTGTGGTTTGAAAGGTTGTGCATTGTGTAAAATTGTTAAGGTTCCAAATGTTTTTTATTGGTTCACCTGTTTGACCGCTTAAACCACGCGTCATTGTCAAAAGGTCTCCGCAGAAGGAAAGCGCTGCAGGGAAAGCGCTGCTTTGTTGGGCCTTAATCCTCTGTAAACACACTTGATTAAAATGGACATGAATTAACAGTGGCCCTCTTCAGCGCAGCGCTACCAGGATTAGCTTCGACATGCGGCCCTGTTGTGTTTGGCCTCACTGCGGTAAGCTATGTGCAAAATGGATTTCAACATAAATAGAGATTTATGAGACAAGGCGTTAAAACATTTAAACGAGCATCTCAAGTGGTCACGGTGTTAATAAAAGGGGGTGAACGTTGTGTCAAGTTTTTAGCGAAAGGTCAGAGATTCTTCTTAAGTGTATTTCCATCCATAAGCTTCTGCCTGTCCTCATTTAAACAAGCACTTCCACTTTCCATCCAGCACCTTATGTCAACACCAGATTTCATCTGGCACTTGTAATTTTGTAATATGGGCCAGATAAAAATGGGGAGAAGCTGTTACACAATTTGTCTGTGCCCTATAGCACAGATGTCAAACTAAAGTGTTTTGCCTGAGCCTGGGTATTTTTTCGGTAAGTAATATACAGAACGCCTTAGTAAGGTTAGGCACTAATGATATATGGATATTATTCTTCTTCTTATTTTTTTTATTCATGCACTTATTAATATTAGTAGTAGGATTTGCAGTAGTAGTAGTAATGTTTAAACAACAACATTTATCACAAGCTTTGCCAGTTGATTAGTATTATGTTTGTATGAATTTTGTGTTGTAAATAAAAAAAGTACATTTGTTCATCTAAACAAGGTTTCATGCCAGTAAATGCTTCACATTGAATACTAAAAATAGGGTTGGGTAATCTGGCAGAAATGTCATATTTTGATTTATTTCTTTCTTTTATTTATTTAATTGTTTTACTTTTTTCTGTTGACAGGCACATAATACTAGATATCAAGATAAAATAATTTTTGGTGTTTTTAAGTAATTTGCAAAGTACACATTTACTAAGTTAATAATTAATTTTCTCTACTGATAATAATAATAATAATAATAAGTACAAAAACAGTAATAAATATTAGTATTATTATTTTTGGTTTCACTGTTGTTATTATTATTATTATTATCATTATTATTATTATTATTATTATGTGTTCTTGTTTTATATATATATATATATATATATATATATATATATATATATATATATATATATATATATATATATATGTATATTGTGTATATATATATATATATATATGTATATTTGTATACATTATATATATATATATATATATATAATATATATTGTATATGTGTATACATATATATATATATATATATGTGTATAAATTGTGAATATCTAGAACATGGTGGTGAAATATGGTTATATTTTTTTTCATCATGATAATAGTGAAATATCAGTTATGGTTCTGAAGTCCTCCTCCACCATAAAATGATAGTAGAGACAATAAATAATTAAAGTACATATGTTATTTATTTAGATTCCTCATTTTGTGTTCATCAGAGGAATTGCGGTGTTAGAAAAATATTTGCATGCATGTAAGTAGTAACATTGGTCAACTATTAATATAAGTCATTTAAAACGCTCGTTTTTGACCATTTTCAAAATACTTTACCTTTTATAGGGAGAACTACAATAAAGGCGCAGTCATAGCAAAATGTGTCATTTTGAAAACGCACACCTAAAAATAATCAATCAACAAGTAAAAAACATCATAGTCAGCCTGGCTGTAGATACAAACATAGTCACTCAGTAGGCCTACTGTAATGGTATCTTAAGAGCAAATAATGGAAACACCAAATTTCACTATTTTATATATCCAATATGTACGTTATTGAATGCTTGAATTTTACAGAATTTCTCCACCCAACAGAGACGTTCCTGTACTCGCCGTGCTGCTTCCTGCTTACTGCTAGATAGAGCATACCTATTTTTGTCGACAACGTTCACGTCACTATTTGTGTGAGCCAAGACTGAAGGCTTATGGTAACATTAAACACAGTTGATTTTATCACAACGTCAAGACGAGAAAAAGACTGACGTATGTCAGCTATTCTTACCACCTTACACCAAACGATCGAGAGTACGTGAGTGCAGCACTCTCATGCTTTTATCCCGACATTGGAAATTTGTCTGTGACAATGACATCACTTGGTGTAAGGCTGGCATAAGATGTAACATTTCTATCTTGATGAAACTGGGCTCCAGGATGATGATTCCCAGAAATAATATGTTATGGCTGATCAGATCAAACACCAGATATAAACCAAATAGAACCCTTACGGGAAATTGTAGACAGACATTTTAGGAAGTTAAAACATCATTAAAACCAAATTCAGGGAATATCTTTTGTTCCATCTCCCGTACCGCTCCTGAGAGTAATATCCATTAGCCGGACTGATGCTGTTCAGGTGGCTTGTTTTGTGCAGGGTTTTCTTTTGTCTGTATTAAACCTGCAACTGATGTACTGATCTTACTGACTGCGTTTCTCACACGTTTAGAGAAAGTTCCCTCTTGTGACCAGGAGAGACAGAGCGTACTTGACGAGGCTCATCTAAGCCCACGAGAGTCCATCTTCATCCCAGACTGTGGGTCGCTGGGCCTGTACAAGCCTGTCCAGTGCCACCAGTCCACCGGCTACTGCTGGTGCGTGCTGGTAGACACAGGACGGCCCATACCCGGGACATCAGCCAGGCAAGTACATGACAGAGGGCTTAAGCAGCCCTTTAGGGACTTTTCTTTTCATTAAAAATTATTTACAATTACGATGAGGATCTGCTAGTGTGTCTTTTTGGTCCACGCTACCCTTATTCTTTTTTTTTCATCGATAGTTGGATGGATCTTTTGCAAATGATGGCTTCTCATTACCCCAAACGTGAGAAGAAGTGCACACTCATGCCTCCAAAGGGTATTTTCTGGAGCAGTGAGCATTTTTGGGAATTAAAAACAGCAATCAAACAATCAGAGAAATGAAATGCACATGCTCCACTAAATCCTTTTTTTATTGAAAGCTTCAGTAGACGTGACTGTCAAAAAACTTCTTTTTCAACTCCATCAGCGTTAGTGACATTATAAAATTTGGGTGAACCAGTTTGTGAAAACAAGGACAAAGCTGTATTATGTTACTTCCTGAAAAAAAGACAAGCAGAGGCTTTAGTCATTCAGTTTATGTTTTTGTTTTAGAACATTCCTTACTCATCAGCTTGGTTGGTAAGACAATAGGGTTTTTTTTCTCCAAATTTACAGGTTTACATTCATGTCTCAGCTTGTGTGGCTTTACTTTTTTTTTAGATGTCCCAGATTTTTCAACTAAAGTTATGCTTCATTTGGTTCTATTCCTGTCTCTTAGGTATAAAAAGCCAGAGTGTGACAGTACAGCCCGTTCCCGGGGCTCTGAGATCGAAGATCCTTATAGAGACCGAGAACTGACTGGTGAGCAAAAAAACTATGTACAACTATTTAGGCAATTATCTGTAAATCCAGTTTAGAAAACATAATCTATATCATATTTTTTATAGTGTTGGGATATACTATGATCAAAATGTGTCTACGGTTATAGACTGGGTTCTCTACCCTTCATACTACTTTAGCAAATTGCATGCTGCTTCTGTTGTATGAATATGGGTTGGATTTGCAAAAAAGACACCAAGCCATGTTTTCCAGTACTAGTATGCTGTGGTGGTTTAACAACCGCAGTACATTCTGTGAAACAGCTTGCGGACTAAAATGAACGTTAACCAGAAATGACCATAGTCACATAATAACTATGGATATTGAGTCTTTATTATTTCAGCATTAGCTCTGACACATCTATGTATCGTTTGCATGCAATTTTCTTGTGAAAAGACCCTTTACATTTACAATACATTACAGGTCCAGCAGTGACACTGAGTTGGTTGAAAACTCCAGCAGCACTGCTGTGTCTGATCCACTCATAGCAGCACAACACACTAACACACCACTACCACACCAGTGTCACTGCAGTGCTGACGATGATCCAACACCCAAATAGTACCTGATCTGTGCTGGTCCTGTGGGGGTCCTGACCATTAGTATGTAGAGAAACAGATGGACTACAGTCTGTAATTGTAGAACTACAAAGTGCAGTGAGCGCTAAAACTTCAATAAAGAATTAGCAGAATATAAAATGAAAAGTATGCAATGCCTAAGACTTTTTCGCAGTACTGTACATTACTGAGGCGGCACGGTAACCTCACAGAAAGCAGTGTTAATTTTGTTGATGACTAATTTCCGTCATAGTAAAAACACAAAAAACCTGAAACAGCATCTGCAGGCATGTCATCCTGAAACTGCGGTCAAGCTATCCGCATCTAAATGGCGCGAGCTCCTATTTTAGCGGTATTACGGTAGTACGTTGCAAACGCACCATGTTCGTCCCAATATTTCAGCGAATAAAGTAGGGATTTAAATATGTTTCCAGTTTGCGACGTGGATATATTTTACTTTGCCTAAAAAGTGTCTACACTATCTTTAAGGAGTATTCGGACAACATAACTCCGTTTTAAACTGTAATTATGAATAAATGCATATAGACCATGCATCTGATCATCTGATCTTATATGTTTAATAAAGCTCATAATATATCGTTTATTCTATTCTACAATATCTCATTAGTGTCCACATCGAGTTTGATTGGTGGAAATTGAATTTTGGTGATCACTTTTGTATGATATTATTATCAATGCATGCGTATACACCTGAGCTTATATCTTAAATAAGTCTAATTATACATCATTCATTTCAACTTGATTCTATTCTAGAATATCTACTGAATGTCCATACCGAGTGTGGAGCAGATCTATGGTGGAAATTGAGTTCTAAGCACTTTAATGTATACTGTTATTATCAGTGCATGCATGAAGATGTTTCATTTCGTCTGTGTATAATGACTTAAATAATTCAAGGGAAATGTTAAAAAAAAGCATTTACGCATTGCAACCTTTACATTTCAGATTTTAGTCAACTGAATCTAGTGTAGATTTAGTCGACTAGAATCTTATTATAATTAGTCGATTAAAACTGAACTGAAACTAAAAACAATTCCGATGACTAAATTATCACTAAAGCTAAATTACATTTCAGTCAAAAGACTATGACTAAAACTAAATCAAAATTTGCTGTTGAAAGTAACACTGACAGCAAGAAGGTCCCGGGTTCATTTCCAGGTGGAGTGGTCAAGTCAAGTCAAGTCAAATTTATTTATATAGCGCTTGTTACAATGGAGCATTGTCTCAAAGCAAGCAACAATTTTAGATTATCTCCTAATGTCTACGTCCAATCCCAAATTCAGCAAGCCTAGGGCGACAGTGGCAAGGAAAAACTCCCTAAGTCCAGGTATAGGTGGTCCAGGTGGGGTGGTTTCCTCCCACATTCTGAAAACATGCGTGTTAGGCTAATTTGTGTCTCTAAACTGTCCCTAATGTGGGAGCGTGTGGGGGCGTGTGCACATTACCATGGATTGGCACCCTGTCTAGGGTTGTTCCTGCCTTGCACCCTTTGCCGCCAGTTAGGCACCATCTTTCCCATGACCCTGATCAGGACTTAGCAGTTAAAAGATTGAATGAATGAATGTGCATTTCTGTATTTTCTATAATTATTGTAAATTTCCATCAATTAAAAATGCGGTGACATTAGGGACACTGTGTAGATGGTAGCGTTCCACTTATGTTTGATGCATTTAGACAGTTTTCATGTGCAAATAGCCTTTATATTTAGATTTCAGTAGCATAAGACTATGTGACTATGGTCTGGTCAACACCCATTATGGTCAACTTCCTGTTTCACAGAATGTAATGCGGTCGTTGAATGGCGCATACCTGTGTACACAAATAAAGGTGTGCCACTATATTGCGCACCCCCAAATTCTTTTTTAAATCAAAAGATTACAGATAAAAACCTAAAGTGTTTGGCCGTCTGGGAAACATGAAATCCTACAGCAGCTAATTTCAGGTGGATCTACAGGTAGAAATGGTTCTAACTTTAAATGATTGACCATCCAAAGATCTTTTAATGGATCAGGTGTTACTCAAGAAGGTATCACGGCACAGGGTTTCAGTGTGTGTGTGTTCAGTAAACAGCATTTGGGAAACACTTGAGATTATAGATCACATGTGTTTTGCCACCTCATGGTGGTCTTCCTTTCAAGTGAAGGCTTTCACAAGGTTCCGGGGCCCTTTCACTGGTTCCTGTTCCTTTCGTTTGGTTGATCTACTCTCTCCCCTTCATTTAAGGTTTCGCTATAACTGCTCTTTAATTCCTCATCTGGTACATTTAAAGAGTAAAACATGGCTCCTGACTGTGCAGCAGATGTGTGCCATGGTTTATAGCCACTTGGTGTGACGGAGAGGGGCTGCAGCGAGGGGGGTGTCCCTGCCTCTGGGGGGATGAGCGAAATTACTTTTATGTACTCTTGTTGGTTTCTGTACTACTACTAGCCTCCAGTGTCTCATTCTATATAGATCATGAGAATGGGTCCAGTTATCTTCTTTACCTGACTGCCCATAAGAAAACTCAGCACAAAGCAAGCCTTGATGTGGCCAGTCGCAATGTGCCTGAAATCACCATCAAAATCTCTAAGGCTGGAGCTAATCACGCAAACTGCACCTGGCAGCAGCACCTATTAATTGCCCTCTGCTTGATGCGCTCTGCATGGCGCGCACTCGCACTGAGCTTGAAAGCCATGTGAAATGGTGTAAATGTTAAACCTAGGAGCTGTAAAAAGCTCTGGATGAGAGGAATGCAGAGTGTGAAGGGCTTTGATACAGCTGATAAATCGATAGGTTCCCAAGATAATTGGTTTGATACCAGACACCCAGCTGTGCACAACATACGCTGCGTAACTATGTTGCTGCGCAAATATTTTTTTCAGCATATCTTTAAAACTCGCACTAATATGTTAACTCAGCACTGTGGGTTCAAGTCATGGTGGTGCTTTCCAACTGGAGCCTGTGATGGACTGACAGGCATTCCAGGTCACTCTTTCACCTGTGAATTGTATTCTGTGGAACCACCAGAGCCTCCGTCACACTGACCAGGAAGACTGGGCTTAAAATGTAAAAATATGCAGCAGCTCAGTGGTAAGAACCAGTTGCTGGAAATGGTAATTCTTGAGGTCCTTGCCTCAAATGCTGGGTACAGCCTGCAACGTGAAGCTCGGGTGGTGGGTTTATGGAACCCTACGTTGGACTGGTGTTCAGGATGTGCCCCTGTATACACACAGTCAATTTCTCAGAAAGTCAACACAGGGTGCAAGGCGGAGTGCAAGGTGGGAATCACCCATAGACTGGACCGCAGTCTGTAGCAGGGCACATGCGCACAAACACACACATACTCGCACGTTTTTGGAATGTCCCAGCTGGAAACTGGAGTACAATAAGAAGATATAAGAGGATGTATGAGGAATAACATCACTGTGCTTTTCAAGCACTATAAAAATATCTGCCAGTAACATGATTTTAACGCAAATAAATTGCTTAGTTGGGATATGGCAACCAATTCAATCATCATGCACTAATGTACACTAACTTCAGCAATTTCGTTCAAGTGAAAGGAATCTCTTCCCTAAAATTTAAATACGAGGGGGAGAAGCATATTTTGTATACCTAGACAGAGCGTACATGGCACACTTAGCCTATGAAAGCTTTTTAGGCAGAACACATAAAGCTTCTGTCCTCTAGAGTTTGATGGATCAGTTCAGTTTCATATTCCGTATGTCCTAATTTAATGCCCGGTTAAAGAGGCAGTGTGTTGGAGTGATTGTCCCTATTACAATCAGACTTAATTGGATTCACCTGGTTTGCCACCCGACCCCAAACTCCTACATGCTGCCCTGACCCTGCCAGAGGTCATTGACAGAGAGCAGAAAGCTCCTCGAGCGAGGAGGTCACTGCGAGTGCGAAGGAAAGTGGAAATGTAAACCTAGAAGGTTTGTTTATTGCATTCATCTGTTTGAAGTTGCTTTTAACAGACGCAGTTATGATGGAAACACGTGGCGGTTGAACACGCCATTAAGACTTAGCATCTGGACCAAGTAATAAGTAGCCAAGGTGTTGAGCAAAACGCTGTAAAAATTAACTGGGTGCTGGATTGCCACTGGTGTCAGCCACTGATTAAGCAAGTTCTCCTACTTAAAGATGAGAGAGGTCTGTAATTTTCATCATAGGTACACTTCAACTATGAGAGACAAAATGAGAAAAAAAATCCAGGAAATCGCACTGTAGGATTTAAATAATGGTGGAAAATAAGTATTTGGTCACTCACAAACAAGAAAGATTTCTGGCTCTCACAGACCTGTAACTTCTTCTTTAAGAAGCTTTTCTGTCCTCCACTCGTTACCTGTATTAATGGCACCTGTTTGACCTTATTATCTGTATAAAATACACCTGTCCACAGCCTCAAACAGACTCTAAACTCAACCATGACCAAGACCAAAGAGCTGTCGAAAGGACACCAGGAAGAAAATTGTAAACCTACACCAGGCTGGGAAGAGTGAATCTACAATAGGCAAGCAGGCTGGTGTGAATAAATCAACTGTGGGAGCAATTGTAAGACATACAAGACCATTGATAATCTCCCTCGATCTGGGGCTCCATGCAAGATCTCATCCCATAGGGTCAAAATGATCATGAGAACGGTGAGCAAAAATCCCAGAACTACACGGAGGGACCTGCTGAATGACCTACAGAGAGCTGGGACCAAAGTAACAAAGACTACCATCTGTTACACACTACGCCGAGAGGGACTCAGATTCTGCAGTGCCAGGCGTGTCCCCCTGCTTAAGCCAGTACATGTCCAGGCCTGTCTGAAGTTTGCCAGAGAGGATATGGATGAACCAGAAGATGACTGGGTGAAACCAAAATAGAAGTGTTAAGGGAAGAATGAACGGGGCCATGTATCGTGAGATTTTAAGCCAAAACCTCCTTCCATCAGTGAGAGCATTGAAGATGGAACGTGGCTGGATCTTCCAGCCTGACAATGATCCCAAACATACCACTTGGTCAACGAAGGAGTGGCTCCATAAAAAGCATTTCAAGGTCCTGGAGTGGCCTAGCCAGTCTCCAGACCTCAGCCCCATAGAAAATTTGTGGAGGGAGTTGAAAGTCTTTGTTGACCCAAAACATCACTGCTCTAGAGGAGATCTGCATGGAGGAATGGGCCAAAATACCAGCTACAGTTTGTGCAAACCTGTTGAAGACTTACAGGAAATGTTTGACCTCTGTCATTGCCAACAAAGGTTATGTTACAAAGTATTGAGTTGAACCAAATTTATTGACCAAATACTTAATTTCCACCATAATTCACAATTAAATTCTTTAAAAATCGTACAGTGTGATTTCCTGGATTTTGTTTCTAATTTTGTCTCTCATAGTTGAAGTGTACCTATGATGAAAATTACAGACCACTCTCATCTTTCTAAGTAGAAGAACTTGCTCAATCAGTGGCTGACTAAATACTTGTTTTTGCCAAATGCACAACACAATAGTATTTTTAAATCATAAAGTTCATAGCTTTAATCCACCACTATGATAATATGAAAATACATATACCATGATAAAAAACTTTGCTTTTTTTGCACACCCATATATATGTTTATATATGTAAAATAAACTTGATTCTGATTTGGACCGTGACTTTTAAGAACTGACATATTGTCAGTCTAATATGTCTGACCCTGAGTAGGGAAAACATTATTGTGAAAATATTACATACACATAAAATATTACATGATGTTTCAGTGTCAGTTAAAAGGTATTAACCAAGGCATTGCACAATACATTGCAAAAATTAACTGCTTGCTGGATGGCCACTGGTGTCACCTTGAAAGTCTTGAGTTCGGCCTGTTTGTACATGTGCTCAGTGATCCAGCTAAATGCCACCACTAGGATGTAATTAAGCAATAGAACATGAGAAGGAGTGTGTAATAACTCCCTTGGATAACATCAAGGCTATGATTTGGTTCGCAGGCACAAGCTGAAGGCGAGTGCCATAGATAATCACAGCTGTGATGTTATTCACGATAACACACGACCTCGAATATTCTATTGCTTTTATCAAAAAGTTGTTTAACAATAAAATAAAGAAATCAATGAATCCCTGAATTTCATACTGAATATGCCAAAAAGTAGATCCACAACAAATGAGTTTCCCTATCCTGCTCTAACACAGTATGGTTTATGTAACACTACCAAGTTACATTAGTTAGAAATGCAAAGTGCAAATAAGCGAAGATGAAAGGTAAAAAGGACAAAAAAATAATTAAGAATAAAAATTAAGAATTAAGTGATAGAATTTTGTCACTTCTTAGGGTGTTTGTGTAATTTGTATATATGTTTGTGTGCATAAAGCTTGCCTTGGCAATGTGTCAGCGGAGTGATATTGTTTTTGGTGTGAGAATGCTTCTCAACCAACCAGATTGTATGGTCAGAACTAACTTGGTCCTTTGGTCATTGGAAAAGAGGTTCATCTGTTTCAGAAGGGTCAGATTGTGAAAGAGTGTTTCATCTGTAAAATGGTAAACATGGTTTTCCTTGGAAGAGTTCGCCATCCAAAGATCTTTAAGAGACACTTTGTTTCTAAAACTGTAAATGGTTAATTCTGCTGGTCTTAATTAACAATGTCTGAGAGCTACAGCAGTGTATATAGTTCAATTGTACTAGCCCTAGAAATATGAAATAACTGTAAAAGTTAACTGGGTGCTCACATAGGTGAGAAAATAGGCAGGTAGTGGGGGGCGTACTATTTACAATAGGACAGGCACTTACAAACACCTTTTACAGCTTCTTACACACAAACACAAGTAACTTGCATAAAAAAGTCTCAAAGCACATCAACCAAGTTAGAACAGTCCATAGTCCATGTGTGAGTTAACAATCTAGACCAGTAAGGTATTAATATTTCAAGTGAATAATGGGACTTCTGCTTTTTAACTCCCACCTCTGCTCGTGGACCTGCAGCATTGATTGGCTTTTGAGGTGGCCAGCTGGGCAGAAGAAACAAAACACCAAAACAGTAATAATACACTGCGAGTACAAAAACATAGGAAGGAAAACTTTCCCAAACCATGATAATCCTCAACTATACTTTACAGTTAGTTGAGATTGTGGATGAATCAAGCGGTGCTTTGTTTATCTCATAAATATTGTGAATTTTGTCCATCCACTGAACACAGCTCCGGAAGCATTTTGGTATTCAGATTTCCTAAGAAAAAAGGTTTGAGATGTACAGCAATGTTTTTTTGGGAAGCAGTGGTTTTCTTTGTGGGCTCCCTTTGATTAACACCATGTTTGTTTAGCATTTATATGGACACAAGAACTTCAACATTTGGTGTCACCTTACAAATCTTGCTTGCTTTATTTCCCCTACATATATAAAGTAAAAATGTCTCACACAGACAGACATGTGGTGAGTGTTATATCTTCAGTGAGTCAGCTCAAACTCACCACATTCGACTATGAACAGAGTAAAGAGCCAAACTAATGAACATAGACATTTTTGACAAACTTATGCTTGTGGTAATGTTCATATGCCTTTCTTTATGAGACAGGCTGTCCGGATGGAAAGAAAGTAGAATTCATAACCAGCTTGATGGATGCCCTTACAACGGACATGGTACAGGCTATTAACTCACCGCCTCCCTCTGGTGGTGGGAGGTAAGGAGGGTTTTGGCTTCTAAAATATAATTTAACTAATGTGGACCTCCATTTTTCTTGGCTTGTACTTCAAATCTGTCTTGAACACATTCGTTTTTCCACAGTCACTGGAAAAGCTAAGTCAAATGGTACCTTTTCTAGTAGCTGCGAATCAAAGTTGCACAATGGTTAGTAGGAATTTGCGACTATCACAAAATGTCTTGTGGAAAAACAGCATTGTATTATCTCAATTATGTTAATGACTTGTCAGGTTCATAGGAGTACAACACATATTCAGGAGATCACAGGATGCAGGCGTAAGCTTGTGCTGGGTGGGATGCTGATGCAGTGTCAGGAAATAATCCTCCAACCGGCCTCCCCTGATTTGCATTTATAGCATTCAGCAGATGCACATATCCAGTGCAACTTACAACTCATACAATATTGCAATGTACAATCCAAGCAACTGACAGATAACTGTGGCAGCTTGGACAAAGACTTAAACCCTTAAACACATAGCTTGTCATTTTAAAACATTATTTCATTACTAAATTTCTTCTTATAACTTAAATAATTACAACCCCCAAATCAGACAATGTTGAGACAGTATGGAAATATGGGGAAAGACATTGAGTTTCAGACATTGACTTTTATTTCATTGCAGACAGCATGAACCTGAGATATGTCATGTTTCTTCTAGTCAGCTTCATTTCATTTGTTATTAAGCATCTCAGATGCCTCTGAGCCCAGAGAAGTCAACACCACTTCTGTACATGGTTAACATGAGGCTTGTTTTTTGCACAGTAAAGTTTAAAGGTTTTTTGTAAATGCAACTCTGTATTGTAGTGCTTGACAAAGGTTTGCCAGAGTAATCCCTTGCTCATGTGATTGATGCATATGCAAATTCCTTATAATCTTTTTTTTGCGGAACATTGTTTTTAAACATTTCAGTCATTTCTTAACCATTTGTTGATAAACTGGAGGAACTCAGTCTTTTGTGAAAACACTTTTTGTACCAAATCACCTGTTAACATCATTACTTAGGGTTTTTAACCTCATTACTAGTCCTAGATTGCCCCTTTTCCAGCTTTTTTCAAAATGTGTTGCAGGAATGGATGTATATTAACAAATTAAATATTTTAGGTCCATACTGTTTGCAATGAAATAAAACTCAAAGTAAATGTAAGAAATACTGCATTTTATTATTTGTATTTTTCATACATCCAAACTTTGTTCTGATTTGGGGTTGTAAGATTAATTGCAAGTTGTAAAAGAGCCAAGGCAGTAAACCTGTCCCAAACCATGATAATCCTCCACTATGCTTTATAGTTAGTGGTGAGTGGGTATATATAGTGAGTGGTGCTTTGTTTACTCCTTAAATATTGTAGTGATTTTTTCTCTATCCACAGGACACTGTCCCAGAAGCACTGTATAACACAATTATGGTATTTAATTTTTCTAAGAAAAAAAGTTTGAGATGTGCAGCAATATTTTCTGGGAAGCGTTGGTTTTCTTTGCGGCTTTCTTTTGATTAACCCCATGTTTGTTTAGCATTTTTCTGGACACAAGAATAGAGACTTTAGCATTTGCTATTCCCTTGACTGTGATGAATAATCAGTGTTTCATAAAGACATGAAATGTACAGCTGTGTGTTAAGGATTTAGGCAAGATGTGTTTGACTGTTATAATGACTTGGTTGAAGAGCAGATCCATTTCATTAGTAATTAATGTAGAAGACCAGGCCACTCCAAAGGACTCATAACCCTCTGCGACTTTTCATTGAAGGTTTTATGTTAATGTATTAGCCACACACTCACACGTAAAGTGCTGTCAGATATGCATAAGTAATGCTCGACCTGCCCTTACCCAGCACCACTTATGTGCAGGTTTGCGGAACCCGACCCGAACCACACTCTGGAGGAGCGCGTGGTGCACTGGTACTTTGCCCAGCTGGACAACAACGGCAGCCATGACATCAGCAAAAAGGAGATGAAGCCCTTCAAGCGTTATGTGAAAAAGAAAGCCAAGCCCAAGAGATGTGCTCGCAAGTTCCCCGAATACTGCGACCTGAACAACGACAAATCCATCTCTCTGCTGGAGCTGAAGGGATGCCTGGGCATCAATAAAGAAGGTGAACCTTATAAATAAATGAATCATTTCATTGTGTAACGAATGCATTGACGATATGAGTTGACACACAAGAGATGGTCAAATTGTCAAATGTATTTATACAACGGAGCATTGTCTCAAAGCAGCTTTACAAAAACTAGGTCCTTAACTCGAACTCTAAAGCCTTAACTCAGAAAGTCTGGGGTGATGTGGGCAAAAAAAAACTTATTACATTTGATAAGGAAGAAATCCTGGGGGACTCAAAAAGGAACACAACCTCCTCGGGCAGCCTAGATAATATACATATATACGGAAGAATTCAACTAGGTTACATAATTAATACGTTTATTGTAATAGTTGACTATGAACAGAAGCAAACATAGAAATTAAACAAAAAGAAAAGAAAATATGAAAAAATGATTATTCATGTTACTAGTAGTTATTATTACACTACACTATATATATATATATATATATATATATATATATATATATATATATATATATATATATATATATATATATATATATATATAGTGTATATTCTATTCCCTCAGTTTTGTAGGTATGGCATGATCCGTCAGATGGTACTCATCCTACCATGAATTTGCTACTTTTTTAATCTCAGAACGATATGGAGGGCCTAGCTTAATCAGCAGTAAATTGTTCAACCCCAATTTCACTGACTGTATGATGTTAATATGAACCAGAACAATGAACACAAGTGAAATCCATGTGCTGGTATCTTAAATACCAAGAATGATGCAAGTATAGCAGTTTCTGGCCAAATTCTGGGCACTCTCAGTGAAATAATGTGATTTATTGTTTTTTTGGTAAATTAAGTTAACACCAACCTTTGCAAGGGGAAAAAAATAAATTAAATATGACATTTAATGAACTTTTAACAAGTAACAATCTGAGACAAAAACACTACTGGAAACAACTTTAAGGAGGCCAAGCTTTTGTACACATTACATTTCTTTTGTATCATTTTTCCAACGCGTTTAAAATGCAGGCAATAACATTTTCAGAAATGTGTTATATTTAGGTTTGTTTTCTTCAGAGGTTTATTTCTTTTTCTTTAGAAAATGAACACACATGTAATTCAGCCAGAGGGGCCCACATTTTTGTGCCACAATGTAGAAAACAAGTGAGACAGAAAGAAAATTAAATATTGAATTAATTACATAAGTTATATTGTGTAACAGGATATAGCAAAGATTAGCAAGGACGAAGTGAGGAAAGCTTGAAAAGGATGAAGAACGGAAAGGCAGTGGGACCTGATGACATACCGGTTGAGGTATGGAAAAGTCTAGGAGAGCTGGGAGTGGTGTTTTTGACTAGATTATTAGTGGAATTCTGGTGAATGAGAGTAGCCAGAGGAATGGAGGAAAAGTTAACTTGTACTGATTTTCAAGCAGAAGGGTGATGTACAGAGTTGTGGCTCTTACAGGGGCATAAAGTTGATGAGCCACACAATGAAGATTTGGGAGAGAGTTGTGGAAGCTAGGCTCAGACAGGAGGTGACAGTGTGTGAACAACAGTATGGTTTCATGCCAAGGAAGAGCACTATGGATGCGATTTTTGCTTTGAGACTGCTGATGGAGAAGTATAGAGATAGTCAGAAAGAGCTACACTGCGTCTTTGTGGATTTGGAGAAAGCTTATGACAGGGTGCCAAGGGAGGAACTGTGGTGGTGTATGAGGAAGTCTCGAGTGGCTGAAAAGTATGTTAGATTAGTGCAGGACATGTATGAGAACAGCGTGACAGAGGTGAGATGTGCTGTAAGAGTGACAGATAGCTTCAAGGTATAGGTGGGACTGCATCAAGGATCGCTCCTGAGTCCCTTCTTATTTGCTCTGGTGATGGACAGACTAACAGATGAGGTCAGACAGGTATCGCCGTGGACTATGATGTTTGCAGACGACATTGTGATCTGTAGTGAGAACAGGGAACAGGTAGAAGAGAACTTGGAGAGGTGGAGGTATAATCTGGAAAGGAGAGGAATGAAAGTCAACTGTAGTAAGACAGAATACATGTGTGTAAATGAAAGGGAGGCAGGTGGAACAGTCAGGCTACAGGGATCATTGGTCACGGAGTCCAGAAGTCCAGGAGTTCAGGTACTTGGGATCAACTGTCTAAGGAAATGGGGAGTGTGGAAAGGAGGTAAAGAAGAGAGTACAGGCAGGATGGAGTGGGTGGAGAAGAGTGTCAGGAGTGCTGTGTGACAAAAGGGTCGCAGCAAAAGTGAAAGGAAAGATTTATAAGAGAGTAGTGAGACCAGCCTTGTATGGGTTAGAGACAGTGGCACTGACAAAGAGACAGGAAGCAGAACTGGAGGTGGCAGAACTTATGACGTTGAGGTTCTCTTTAGGAGTGTCTAGGGTGGACAGGATTAGAAAATGAGATCATCAGAGGGACAGCACAGGTTGGAAAAATGGGGAGACAAAATTCGAGAGGGAAGACTGAGATGGTTTGAACATGTGCAGAGGAGGGATAGTGGATATATTGGTAGGAGGATGTTGGAGATGGAGCTGCCAGGCAAGAGACGGAGAGGAAGACCAAAGACGTGGAGGACAGGGTGAGGTGGAAATGTTTAACTCGCTGTGGCGACCCCTGATAAAGAGAGAAGCCGAAAGAAGAAGAAGAAGAAGTTATATTGTGGTAGGAATTCATTTTGGTGCACTATGGTAGTACTTAATGTAATTATGAGGAATGTGAAAGAAGTACTGACAATAAGATGGTGCAGCAGTTTACACTAGTCCAACACTAACCTGAGTCTCTGCAGTGCCTTCTTGCTGGGTTGTGTGTCATATGCAAACAAGACTGGCAGTATCTGAGGAAGGGGAGACTGGTCAGTGGATCCCCCTGTAGCTCTGGGGTCCCATACAGAGCATGTTTATGACTGCACCCAGTGTTCTCATTGGATAGGCACTGGGGCCACTATTACCCTGACTGGAAAAACAGGGATAAAAGATTAACTACCTAACTAACGTACGTGACTTAATCTAATTTAATTTAATATTACATGCTAATTGTCAGAAACAAATTCTGTTTTACAGTGAAGCAAGTTAATATAAACAGTAAGCATTTATTATTATTATTGGTATTGTTGTTAATATTATTATTATTATTATTATTATTGTGGTTGCTGTTATTATTATTATTATTATTATTATTATTATTATTATTATTATTGTTGTTGTTGTTGTTGTTTTATGTTGTTGTGGTTGCTATTATTGTTATTATTATTATTGTTGTTGTTTTTGTTGTTGTGGTTGCTGTTGTTATTATTATTAATAATAATAATAATAATAATAATAATAACATTGTGGTTGCTATTATTATTATTATTATTATTATTATTATTATTGCTGTAGTTATTGTTGTGGTTTCTATTATTATTATTATTGTTATTATTATTATTATTATTATTATTACAGCATGACGCATTTGCAAGTCAAAGTCTTTACGTACTTAAAATCTAAAAAAGCCTGACAAGGCAAAAATAGCACGGATATGTTACTATTTCTCATGTTTTATCCCTGCTTCTTTTCTGGTCGGGGTAACAACTGGGATATGTTAAAGATTAATTTCATTGTACTGTACACTAGTGTATGTGTGTCACAACTAGGGCTTTCAAAGTTAGTTTCTGAATTAATGAAGATAATTTTTTATGCTGTTAATGGCACTTTCGTCTCTTGTGGGGGACCTGTAGCTCCAAAATAATCCCTATTATCCATTATCTAACCTCTACTTAATACATAATTATATTAATATATGACTTTAACTATAAAAACTCACCCTTTTCGCTCCTTTGACTTTGTTGCTTTCCCCTATTTCAACTACTAACAGGTTTTAGTTGGATGGAGTTTCTTGGGCTTTAGGCTATTTGTGCTAGGGTGAGGTAATGTCTACTAAGAATACAGAGCACTTCTGTAAGTCGCTCTGGATAAGGCCATGTTCTCACCGCTGTAAACTATAGAGTATAGTAAGAATATAGGGGACAGAACTGGCGAGGTTGGTAAGCAGTTCTGGAGACTAACTAATACATTAATCTGTGACAACACGGCACATGAGATAACAGCTTGCACATGCTCTTTCTTATAAAAGTATCTAATAAAAGGCATAGTTTTGCTTTAAACATTTTGGTATTTGCTATTATGCTTTCTTATGTGCTGCTTGGGATGCCATGCGACCCTACATCAGAGAAATTGGAAAATTGTTGTCATGTGGAAAGCAAGACAAGTCATGATGAAAACAGTGTTATTAAATTATTAAAACGCAATAAATGCATTAATTTGAAGCTCATGTTGTCCACTCATGTGGCTGGATATTGCTGTTTCAAAGAGCTATTTCTTTAGGGTCAAATAGGAGCAAGCATAAAAACAAGAGTAATCACGAATTGGTGTGATAACATATTTTATTAGCACTAATTATGACACTAAGGCATGTTTATGATCTTTTATCCTGTCACAGGTCCTTCATAAGAAAAATAACCATTAATAGTACCAGGTTTGATCTTTACTTCTAAAACATTTTATCACAGAAGTTCTTACAAGAAAGAACACCAAGGACCTGTCTGCACTTGGACATTTTATGCGTGTTATTTCTGGATTGTATCTGGATAAGATTTAAACCACGTGCATTTACACGTAATAGTCAAACGCATCTGCAGTCAGTCAGCTTGCTCTGGTTCACGTAATACGTACATCAGCTCATAACCCCGGACTCACTTGTTTGCAGTTTTGCAAAAGAGTTTTTGTTTGATGCATAAAAAGTACGAATTTTACCTGGTTACTTGTTTAAAGTTTGGCTAAAATGAAGTGATTGAGAAATCAGGTTCAAATACAGTACTGTGCAAAAATCTTTTCAGTTAATATTCTGCTTATTATTTATATACGTTTTAGTGGTCACTGCACTTTGTAGTTCTAATATTACAGACTGTAGCCCATCTGTTTCTCTACATACTTTGTAATCCCCCTTAGCACAGATCAGGTACTATTTGGGTGGTGGGTCATTCTCAGAACTGCAGTGTTAGTCTGTTGAGCTGGTACAATTGGATCAGACACAGCAGTGCTGCTGGAGTTTTACACTGTTAACTTACTGTTTACTTTATTAGAGACTCATATTATTGCTCTACCTTGTAGATGTAAAGTCAGAGACAGCAGCTCAGCTGTTGCACAGTTTGTGTTAGTCATCCTCTAATCCTTCATCAGTGCTGACAGGATGCTGGTGGCTGGACATTTTTGGTTGGTGGATTTTCAATCCAGCAACACTATTTTGTCTGATCCAACCACCATCACATCAGTATCTCTGCAGTGCTGAGAATGTTCCACCACCCAAATAGTACCTGATCTGTGCTGGTCCTGTGAGGGTCCTGACCATTACAGTCAGGACCACTAAAACTTAAATAAAGAATTAGCAGAATATAAAGTGGGAAGACTTTTGCACAGTACTGTATAAATCAGACCAAAAATAATAACCGAAATCAATTTACTGCAAGACATAGGTGCTCAGTGACTAATGCTCTGGACTACTAACCAGAGAGAGTTCAAATCCTGGCTCTACAAGCCTGGACCCTTGGGCAAGATCCTTAACCTTGAATTGCTCAGCTCTATTGTATGATGCTCTGTTTGGGCTCATCTGCTAATTGATGCAAACTATCTTTTCATGTCTTTCTACATGGTTCCGTTTTAATGTTATATGTAGGTATGCTAGCAAATGATAGGTATTATGCTTGGGCTTTAATGAATCTTATTCAACAGACTTATGCAAAATTTGATTAACGATTAATGACAATGGATACTTTTGTTCAAATACATTCTCAGTTAGTGCAGCCTCCACATCTGTGGGAAATAAATCTCTAAAAAGCAATACACAATGGTTTCAGTGGGCGGAAGCGGGATCCAGCTTCAGAGCGTGGGCAGAACGCAGGACGATATATATCTTTGTTATTTTGGCATTTGGTAATTCAGAAATGATGACGGGTCACAAACATCTGTGTTTGATGTCTACATATTGGGATGAAACTTGAACGTTTTCTCAGAGGCTCATTCTCGATAAAACTATAGTATACTGTATCCCTAGATTGCGGCTTAGATTATACCTGTTCTTTGCTGATAGTGATTTAAACACACAGCAAGCATTCGGGCAAAGGCTTCCTGACTCGATAAATCAATTTTGGCTCTAAACAAATACATTTTTCACATCTTTAGATGAGCTTTTCCTAGATGCTTTCAGCTTGGCTCTCATGCTGGAATTGCCAATCACACACAAATTCTCAGTAATGAGGGCTTTTGTGTTAATTTTGTCTAATATACTGTGCAAAAGTCTTAGGCCACCATTACATTAGATATACCATTGTATCAGCAATGGTATAGTGAACATCTATGATTACTTCTCAGTCTGTTAGTATTAGAATATGACCAGAAAAAGCAGAATAGCACTTGAGCAATAGCAGCATTTGACCACAGTGTGAATAAGTTTGATCAGGAATGGTCTTTTTGGAAGGATATCAGCCAAGGAACCACATTTTCAGAAGGGTGAAAAGGCTCAGATATGCTAAAGCTTGCAAAGATTTTGAATTTTTGTTTTATATATTGCTATATGGTCATCATAACATTGCAAAAACAACTAATCTAATGGTGGCCTAAGATTTTTGCACATTTTTGCAACTTTTTAAGGCTTCCATCTTCTGTGCTCTACTGCAGAACTGATATCTGTTCCAGGACAACCACACCTCTGAAGTCTCTAATATGCAACATTACACTAAATATCCTCTGCCTTTTATGAGGTAGTGCACAATTTCCGTTACATTCCTTTAGACATGGTCTTAAGCATATCTGCAGAAGGCTTTTCTAAAGCTGCTTTCAGACTGTGTGTATCATTAAAGGCACTGTGTAAATAAAACGTAATTGAACTGAATTGCTTTTTTAAACGCACTGTAAATGTGTCAGCTGTAATGAAAGTTTATGGTTTATTGATGTCTTCCGGCGCTGGAAATAATAGTGACTTTATGCAACGCAATACAGTGAAATCATACAGGAATCAGAAGGCATTCCGAGCCATTTTATAAACTGCTATAATAAATGTATCTTAGTCCTTCAGGATGTCTGTCATAGGACATATTGCTTGTTGTTTGTTTCCTGAGTAAATTCATGTGTCTCTCTGTGTTTCCTGCAGGCACTACAGTGAGCAGCAGCAGTCAGGGGACAAGGCAAGGAACTAATTTGTTCAGTAAGGCTCCACTAATCGCTTTCACTAATGTTTGCCTGAGTGGCTGCAGATGGCTCTAAATATAATACATTAACATTCTGGATCGCAACGGCTTTTGTGCAAGGCAAAATGATGAGCTAGTGGCCAATCCAGTGTGTTCCTGAAAATCAGTGTTGGAGATAGCAATCGCACAACACTAGAACGTGCTGTGTGGTGCATGTTTTGATTATTTGGTGACCATGCAACTACCAGTGTCGATATTTCACTTGTAAGCTTGCTATTACGGGGAAGTGAAAAGATGTAAACATGGAGCGACATGACGATGAGCAGTTCAGGTCACCCCAGCATGTTCAGCAATGAGGTAGTGGAATCACACAAGGCGGGATCGTCATGTCTGGGAGTAATTAGTCCTTGCCCTAGGCTGACCTGACCATACTGGGAAATCAGAGGAGGAAGCACCTGTTTCATTGTGCTTTACACTTAACATGTCTTCGATGTTCTTCGTCATTAATTATACCATTTCTGGCGGCGGTATGAATATTTTCCATAATTTGTGTTGGACTAAATGCGTTCTGGAACTGCCAACCTTATTCCCTCTCTTCATAGATAAGAAATGACAGTCCATTGGAGCCCTTTGCCTATAAAATGTTTCCAGTAAGATGCATCCAAAATCAGGAGAATGCGATTGCCAAAGTAATCACCAGCACTCACGACTGGATTTTCCTTCTTTCTTCTTCTCTTTCTGCCATTTCTGAATATGAATTTATTGCGGGAATATAATGTAGCCATAATATACTGTAGCTGGCCTTTTCTGGATGGAAACACTTGGCTGAAATGGCAAGGACTTCTCCAGCACGTTATGAGCAGACGCTCCAGAGTCTTGGCTGCTTCTTTCTGACTTTTGGAGCACGCAGAAGTAGATACAGTACAGTGCAAAAGTCTTAGGCCGTCTTTAGATTATACACTTGTTTTAGCAATGGTATAATGACCATAAATAATTATTTTGCAGTCTCTCTATTAGAACCAGAAAATATTTAAAAAAATGAAAAAAAAAAAAAAAAAGTCTGAAAAAACAGTTTTCATAGGCTACATTGGCAAGTGTGACCTCCCCTTACACTTGAGCTTAATCTGGATGCCAAGTTGATCCTTCTACAGTCTAAAGAAGCTTGATCAGGATTGGTCTTTTTTTGAAGGGTAGCAGCCAAGAAACCACTTCATGGTGATGAATCCAAGTTTGAAATTTTGGGTCCAGTCATTGACAAAATGCTATATATGGTCATTAACCATTGCTAAAACAACAAATCTGATGGTGGCCTAAGACATTTACAGCATTTAGCAGACGCTCTTATCCAGAGCGACTTACAGTTGATACTGTCTTACAATCCAAGCAATTGTGGGTTAAGGGTCTTGCTCAAGGACCCAACAGTGGTAGCTTGGCAGAGGTGGGATTTGAGCCCTGGACCTTCTGGTCTATAGTCCAGTACCTTACCCGCTAGGCTACCACAGTCCTATATAAAGACTTGCACAGTACTTTATATAGATAGATAGATTTATATCCCATCTGTTATTATATAAAAATTGCACAGGTTAGATTGTACAACCTCCGACTTGACAAAGACGTTGAATAATTTTTTTCACAATCTACCATCTTCTGTTCACTTTGGAGTCTCATCCTGAGAATCTCTGTTATAATTTCGGGAGTTACTATGCGATGACAGGTCATTGATGCACTGCACTCACTTCTCATCTCTCTTGTGGGATCTTCTTGTTATTAGCTGGGACGTGTCTGTTCGTGTCTGGCCTGCGGGCTGAGTCAGGTTCGGCAAGGCCTGAGCTCATGTGTTTACCCTGGCTCTGGCCAATTCGCCCTGAAAAACAGTGGCTGTGAGCAGGCATAACGTCAGGCCCGCCGACCCGTGCCTTGGTCTGCCAGGATAAACATCTCACAGTTTGGAGAGTCGAGGGGACTTCTTCTTCCTCGCTTCACAGGTTTGCGTAAAGTCCCCATGGACATGCAGCCCTTCTCCAACACAAGTTATTGGATCGATAAATAAATCTGAATGTCTTCATACATTCAAAGACAGGTGTATACCATGCACAGAATCTAAAATTGAAAAATGAGTTTGGGACAAAGTTCTGGCAAAATATCTAAGACATGACGATAGAGCAGGGATATTTTCTTCATCTGGCAACAGCGCTAATTGAAAGTGAATGTTATGAGACAACATCCAAAGCATATGTTTTTGGGTTTCTAAAAATAGTAAGGATATTTTGGCCTGTGTTTGCAAAGTGGAAATATGACCATCCTGGACAGTTTAATTATCTACCTCTTAAAGGCTTGGAAGCTCTTTAGTTAGGGATGGTATTTTCACATTGACAGATGCTTTTATTCAGCGCTACAGTACTGTGCAAGTCTTAGGCATTCTAGATTTTTCAGTTTATATTCTGCTTATTCGTTTTAGGTTTTGGTG
The DNA here is from genome assembly GCA_025084515.1 of Ancistrus triradiatus. Classification (NCBI taxonomy): domain Eukaryota; kingdom Metazoa; phylum Chordata; class Actinopteri; order Siluriformes; family Loricariidae; genus Ancistrus; species Ancistrus triradiatus. The sequence continues at coordinate 167,407 of JAJAGP010000705.1, read as the reverse complement.
GTCAGTGGACTTTGTATTTCTACAATTACAGACTGTAGTCCATCTGTTTATCTACATACTTTGTTAGTCCCCTTTACTCTCATTCTCAGCACTGCAGTGACACTGATCTGGTGGTGGTGGGTAGTGTCTGGTATAGTTGGGCAAAAAAGTATTTAGTCAGCCACTGCTTGTACAAGTTCTCCTACTCAGAAAGATGAGAGAGGTCTGTAATTTTCATCATAGATACACTTCAACTATGAGAGACAAAATGAGGGAAAAAAATCCAGTAAATCACATTGTAGGATTTTTAAAGAATTAAATTTGTAAATTATGGTGTAAAATAAGTATTTGGTCAATAACAAAAGTTCAACTCTATACTTTGCAACATAACCTTTGTTGGCAATGTCAGAGGTCAAACGTTTCCTGTAAGTCTTCAGCAGGTTTGCACACACCGTAGCTGGTATTTTGGACCATTCCTCCATGCAGATCTCCTCTAGAGCAGTGATGTTTTGGGGCTGTCACTGGGCAACACGGATTTTCAGCTCCCTCCACAAATGTTATATGGGGTTGAGGTCTGGAGACTGGCTAGGCCATTCCAGGACCTTGAAATGCTTTTTACGGAGCCACTGTCCGAGCTGTGTGTTTGGGATCATTGTCATGCTGGAAAACCCAGCCACGTTCCATCTTCAATGCTCTCACTGATGGAAGGATATTTTGGCTTAAAATCTCACGATACCTGGCCCTGTTCATTCTTCCCTTAACACGGATCAGTCTTCCTGTCCCCTCTGCAGAAAAACAGCCCCAAAGCATGATGTTTCCACCCCCATGCTTCACAGTAGGTATGGTGTTCTTGGGATTCTTCTTCCTCCAAACGGCGAGTTGATTTTGTACCAAAAAGTTCTATTTTGGTTTCATCTGACCACATGATATTCTCCCAATCCTCTTCTGGATCATCTATATGCTCTCTGGCAAACTTCAGATGGGCCTGGACATGTACTGGCTTAAGCAGGGGGACACGCCTGGCACTGCAGGATCTGAGTCCCTCTCGGTGTAGTGTGTTACTGATGGTAGCCTTTGGTACTTTGGTCAAGGCTCTCTGCAGGTCATTCATCAGGTCCCTCAGTGTAGTTTTGGGATTTCTGCTCACCGTTCTCATGATCATTTTTCTTCCTGGTGTCCTTCGACAGCTCTTTGGTGTTGGCCATGGTTTAGTTTGGAATCTGACTGTTTGAGGCTGTGGACAGGTGTCTTTTATACAGATAACGAGGTCAAACAGGTGCCATTAATACAGGTAGCTAGTGGAAGACAGAAGAGCTTCTTAAAGACGAAGTTTCAGGTCTGTGAGAGCAAGAAATCTTGCTTGTTTGTGGGTGACCAAATACTTATTTTCCACCATGATTTACAATTAAATTCTTTAAAAATCGTACAGTGTGATTTCCTGGATTCTTTTTTCTCATTTCATCTCTCATAGTTGAAGTGTACCTATGATGACAATTACAGAATTCTCTCATCTTTCTAAGTAGGTGAACTTGCACAATCAGTGGCTGACTAAATATTTTTTTTGTCCCACTGTATGAGTGGATCAGAGACAGCAGCACTGCTAGAGTTTTAAAACACTGTTCAATCACTGTCCACATTATTAGAGACATTAACCTTATTGTAGATGCAAAGTCAGAGACAGTAGCTCAACTGTTGTTGTTGTGTTAGTCATCCTCTAATTCTTAATCAGTGCTCAAAGGACACTGCCTACAGGATGGCTGGACATTTTTGGCTGGTGGACAACTTTCAGTCCAGCAGTGACACAGGTCTTTAAAATCTCCAGCAGCACTAATAGCAGTGCAACACACACTAACACACCACCATCACGTCAATGTCACTGCAGTGCTGAGAACAATTCACCACCCAAATAGTACCTGATCTGTGCTGGTCCTGTATGAAGTATGTAGAGAAACAGATGGACTACAGTCTGTAATTGTGGAACTACAAAGCACAGTGGCCACTAAAACATAAATAAATAAATAATAAACAGAATATTAAATGAAAAATACAGAATGCCTAAGACTTTTGCACAGTACTGTACTCACAAATGAGCTGAGCAACAGATCAACAATAGCAGCTGCTTGGAAGAACCAGATGTTGAACTCATTAGTACTTACCATTAGAAGCTCAGAGGCTTAAACACTGAGCTGCTCTGGCCATGTACTCATACTGTATAACAAATTATGAACATCAGTCTGGACTATTAGGCTCGAATTCATTAAGTTTAATGCTGTGTTTATGTAAAGCATTATTGACATAAATTCATGCAGCAGGTTGTGCGCCTGGCATTCAGTCTTACTTGGGCATTTGCATGTCAAATGACATTCTGTTCATTTCTCTTTGAAGAGAACAAACAAATCAGAGGAGTTTTTGCAAACAAACCAATGATGCCTGTCATTGGGTTTCAACACAAGGCCTCAGCTTGACAGTTATAGGGTGTAGTAATTGATCAGATCTGGAGACGAGTTCAACAGAAGATCTCTACTTGCAGATGTTCGTGAGAGCAAAGTACAGGGGCGTCCTGTTGGTGGATCTTGTTGAGGTCTTTTTCCTGTTTCATTCCTGTTTTAACCCTCTCAGAGGTTCAGTTTTGTACACATTCATAAGCCTGACTCTCCTTAAGAACGAGTGTTGTGCCACCGTGGAACGTATGGCTATGCAGAGAAGACATGAACTGTGGTGCCTCTGTGTCTCATGAAAGGGCAGACTACAAAGACATGAAAATACTGTGGAAACAGCAAAAGATTAAAGCAGAAATTGTTTCATTCTAACAGCTATTGTGGTGATACTACTCTTAGTATTTAACCAACCACACGAAGGGTACATGGGAGCGGGCTAATGTAGTAGCCCACAATCACGGAAACCTAATTTTATCCAAGAATTTTAACTGCCATAAATATTATTTATGTCATAAATAATATGTATGATTATTTATGTGGGTGGCATGGTGGCTCGGTGAGAAGGTCCTAGGTTCAATCCCCAGGTGGAGCGGTCTGGGTCCTTTTCTGTTTGGAGACTGCATGTTCTCCCTGTGTCCGTGTGGGTTTACTCTGAGTACTGTGTTCTCCTCCCATAGTCCAAAGACATGCGTGTTAGGTTAATTGGTGTCTCAAAGTTCCGGTAGTTGTGAGTGTGTGTATAAGTTTTTGTACCCTTCGATGGATTGGCGCCGTCTAGGGTTGTTCCTGTTCCGTGTTTACACAGACACTTGTAGGACACAGACGCAAGCAGAGACGGCAAATGGAAAAGTTTGTACCTTGCTTATCACTACAAGCTCCATGCTAGCTTCACCTACATATACCTAGAAGGGCCAAGCACCAGTCATTTGACCGCTGTAACTCCCTACTAGTAGCTCCGCACTGGATTTACCTACTTAAAGATTTAAAGTGTTTAAAAGGTGATATTGAGTTGCCTGTTCTGGAAATTAAGTGGACTCATTCTCTCTTGGTTGTGTGCAGCCAGCGAGGTATGTGTATTTGTCTGTATATTCCATTGTGTGCATGGCATGTGTGATTGTTAATGTGTGCTGTAACTGAATACCCACGGTTGGGTATTTCCTGGAGGAAGAGATGTAGAGAACAGTTTAGGCTTTGGATGCTGTGGAGATGGTAGCATTCCACTCGTGTTTTCAGCGGTATCTCTGGAGCACTGTTTCCTTATGAAAATGCCCTTTATTTTTACATCACAGTAGCATACACCGATCATGTGAATAAGTAATGTCCAATCAATGACAATTTCGGTCAACGTCCTGTTTCGCAGAACGTGAAGCTGTCGTTAAACAGAGTATACAGTGGGGCAAAAAAGTATTTAGTCAGCCACTGATTGTGCAAGTTCTCCTACTTAGAAAGATGAGAGAGGTCTGTATTTTTCATCATAGGTACACTTCAACTACTAAAAAATCCAGAAAATCACATTGTAGGATATTTAAAGAATTTAATTGTAAATCACGGTGAAAAATAAGTATTTGGTCACCCACAAACAAGCAAGATTTCTGGCTCTCACAGACCTGTAACAGCTTCTTTAAGAAGCTCGAGGCAATGTATCGTGAGATTTTAAGCCAAAACCTCCTTCCATCAGTGAGTGGGTCTTCCAGCATGACAATGATCGCAAACACACCGCTCGGGTAACAAAAGAGTGGCTCCGTAAAAAGCATGTCAAGGTCCTGGAGTAGCCTAGCCAGTCTCCAGACCTGAACCCCATAGGAAATTTGTGGAGGGAGTTGAAAGTCCGTGTTGCCCCAAAACATCACTGCTCTAGAGGAAATCTGCATGGAGGAATGGGCCAAAATACCAGCTACAGTGTGTGCCAACTTGTTGAAGACTTACAGGAAACGTTTGACCTCTGTCATTGCCAACAAAGGTTATGTTACAAAGTATTGAGTTGAACTTTTGTTATTGCCCAAATACTTATTTTCCACCATAATTTACAATTAAATTCTTTAAAATTCTTACTGGATTTTGTTTTTCTCATTTTGTCTCTCATAGTTGAAGTGTACCTATGATGAAAATTACAGACCACTCTGATCTTTCTAAGTAGGAGAACTTGCACAATCAGTAGCTGACTAAATACTTTGTTGCCCCACTGTACCTGTATATGGTTTAAAATGGCAGTATTATTTTCACACAGCAAATTAACCATACATATTGTATCATTTCAGCAGGGTTTCCCAAGCTTTTGTGTAATACTGTATTGTATTACAGCCAGTTCATCAATAAAGGAAGTCAGATAATGATTGAATTATTTCTGTGCATGTAAGCCCCTTCAGATCATCGTTTCCAACAAACCTACTTAGCTTTACGCAGAGAGTAATTAGCACTCGATGCATAAATTGTTACTCTACATTGAGACAGTTTAACTTTCAGTGTGTTCTTAGTGGAAATTAGGAGGGCTGTTAAACGAGGGTGGCCGATACTTACAGACCATTTGTTTAGTTACTTACTTTTCCCTCCCTCTCACTCTCTCTCTCTGAGACCCACCTGCCCGGCACATTTCTTTACACATGCCATGAGTGGTTCTGTGGTATTGTTGCTGTTATTTGGTGTTGCCTGACAACAGTTTCTGGAAAGGCTGCCTGATGTATTGTCTAGCACATAGTTAGACGGTGCCTTCATGTAAAGGTGTTAGTTACTTTCAGATGCGCTGAGATCATCGAGCGATACCAAAAGCCAGAGGGCAAACGTTGAAGCTTTACTGAACTAGCGTGTTGTAGAAAATGTCTGAATATTACGCTTGAAATTAGCAGAGGGATGGCGTGGTCTTGTGTGGTGTCCCTGCCACGTTACCTAGACGCCGAGATGATTTCAGACGTGTTTGGGATTTTTTGTGTTGGTCTGACAAAATGTCTGGAAATGAAAGAGCAGTTTTATGCAATAGACTAAAAGTTTTGCTTTTTAGCAACTGCCTCACAGACGCTATTTACGTGTGACGTCATGGTTAGGGCTGCACAATGGATCATTTGTTATTGGAATATTGACCCTCGGAATCCTGATAACCCAGAAGCCTACAGTATATAGATTTTACATTTCATTAATCTGAGTGTTTTCATTATCTTTATAGTTCCACTAATTCATTCATTAATTCGATCCGCTACTTCTGTGGACCGAGAGATGACAATCAGTGTGGTTTGACTATTTCAAAAGCATATTCCTGTACAGCTCTTTGAGGCAAGTCCTTTGGGACAAAGCTTCCAGAACAGAACCAGAACAACAGGATGACTGGGGATCCTCCATTAAGACCCTCACCAGGAGATTAATTAATATTTCCCTCCATCACTCACTTTCCTTACCTATGTAATGCAGTTCCGGGCTGGGGCCCAGCCAGCTGCACAGATCACAAGACGGGAACCAACAATACAATGGGCGCCAGTCTATTTCAGGGCACATGCACACACACATTGACTCACTCAGACTGGCACACCTTAGAGACACCAGTTGTCCTAAAAAGACTTTGGAATGTGGGAGGAAGCCAGAGTACCTGGAGGAAACCCTTGCAGACACTGGGAGAACATGCAGGAGAGTCAGCGACCAGGCCAGGGCTCGAACCCAGGTCTTTGGAGCTGTGAGGTGACAGTGTTAACCATTGTACCACCATGCCACTCTGTTATAAATAAAATACATTTAGATAGTAATATTAACCCTTGACATGCCTGCATTGCCAAACTTTTCTTTGACAACATGACAGAGCACTCTGATGCTTCAGAAAATGGGAGGGTGTAGAGCAGGGATTATTTGTTATTTAACACAACCCAAGTAATATTGAAGTGATGGAAGATTTTCAAATGGAGAGATGACTAAATTACCAAAAGTATTGTTTGTGATTATCATTCTAAACATTTTAAGCAGTGAGCGCACTTAATAATCCGATCATACTCACATTTATGCAGTTATATGATTATCATACAAACAGCATGCTCCGATCTGGAAATCCAATTAAGAGAGCAGGATTTTAATTCAGTAATTGTATTTCTCAGCCCATGTATGCCCAGACTCTGATGGTAATTGGTTTTCTCAGTCTGCACAGACCTGTTGCAGGTTCCGTTAGCAGACACAAACATGGATGCCAGGTCCTCTTATTCTAATATGCACTTATGGGTTTGTTTCCATAGACCTGGTGGGTTATTACTCACGCAGGATCTGGCAACCCTGGAATTAAATGCAGCATCCACGAAACAGCTACTGCACACTTTTGGGGGAGACTCTGAAAGGCAGTATATGCTTGAGGAAATTAAGAATTTCATTATTTAATTATTAAGCTTGAAGTTTAGGTTACATCCTGCTGTGTGATTATGGGCTGGTTGCAAAGTAGAAATCTGATTATTGCCTGAGACAAACCTGGAGTTTTTCTATTATGTGATTATCCAAGTGCATGCAAACTTGTTGACTGGATTACTGACAAAATCTGTTTTTCGGCAGTTATCGGATTATTTTAAGTGCACGTAAATGCATTCAATGTTGCTAAAAGAAATGTTATTTTTAAGTGGTTTATGTAGTAGGGTTTTCCCGTTATCTGACTATTGAATTGCTAGTTCATTCATTGATTGCATCTTTACCAAAATCTATTATTTCAGATGATTTAAAAAAAAAAAGTAAAACCAGGGCTCTTGTATCCAGTGTCAAAATAGCCTGTGTTACATCAAACCATTGCGTTTTTTCAGGCCTCCGATTTGTGCATGGCTCTAATCACAGATCAGCAGTCAGGTGAGGCTGCTGTGAGTCAGACCGGATCTGGTTTCTCCACTTTATCAGATGATTGTGTTCAGGGAACAGCTTTGTGTCCTTAATGGCGCGGTCATTTCAGCACTTTCTCCTGCTGAATGAGGACAGGCCAAAGTGGAGTGCTTCACTGGAGCCTCTTAATTGTCAGAATGGATTTGTGATTTAGAAGAGACTGAGAGTACAGGCACTCAGACAGAGGCCTTAGAAATCAGAACTACAAATGAGAGTTCTCAGATTCTCTCCTAAATAACAGGAATACAAGTCAGGTTCTTGTGAGTACTCAAATATATAGCTCTGATCACGCTGGGTGTTGTGATAGACCCACAAATTACCGAATATCAGCTAAAGTATTGTAAGAAGTAAAATTGGTGAATGTGAGAAAACACAAACATACCAGTATCTTACTAGGAGCACACCTGCAGCACCCCACAGAAACCTGCTGTTACCCTTTCATTCTTAAACACACACACACACACACACACACACACACACACACACACACACACACACACACACACACAGAGGCAGTCATCTGATGGGCTCACAAGGGCTAAGATCCCCCTCTACCTAGCATGCCCTTCCCCCATAGGCTATGAAGCGAGTGGTGAAGGGAGGAGGTTTGACTGGAACTCTCCCACTCGCGTCTTCAGACGCCATCTGTAAGCAATCTGGGCTTACTACTCCACTTAAGCCCCCTATATCTTCAACTCCACTGTGATTAATGGGCCCAGAAGGAGTCCCGTGCCCCATGCTGCCGACACCGACAAGCCTCTGACTAATATAAGATTGACATTGTCATGTCATGTACCTTGTAGTTCGACAGTGAAGAACTGTTTTGCTCCATTAGTTATGGAAGAGCCTAAAAAGATGTTTTGTAAGTCCAACATCATAGGGAAACAATGTAAAACGGGAAAAATTTCTTTACAGAATTTTCAGTATGTTAACAATTATTCTAAAGTTAGTGGTTTTAGCCAGGCAACAAACAGGTATTTTAAAGCGCTTTCACACCAGAGGAGCTTGTTCATTGTTAAAGAACCATTGGAGAAAGTGCGCCATTTCTGTGAACGACTGTAGTTTTTAGAACGCTGTGTATTGGGACTTATTAGCTCCTACTTCAAGGTAAGGTCTTATCTCAGCATATAGGAACATTTATGTCATTTAGCAGACGCTCTTATCCATAGCGACATACAATTGATACACTGTTACAATCCAAGCAATTGTGGATTAAGAGCCTTACTCAAGGACCCAACAGTGGCAGCTTGGCGGAGGTGGTCCACCTGAGTGGATCCCTGAGCGATGCCGGTGTATAGTGATTGGTCCAGATGCAAGTGCCCATGTTGACAGCATCTAATGTTTTTAGATAAACTTATACACTGGTAGTCTGCATCCAGAAATGTTTTCATCCAATGCCAACAGCAGGGGATCACAGTTATTCATGCTTTTGGAGTTATTACATGCTGTTAGGTACATTTCAGTCACAGGTGACTATTTTTGTTCGGTGAGCTTAGCTCACAGTTGGCTTGGGAACATTTGGGGATCCTCCAGGAGGATCTGGGCTGACCTACTTGTTCTGCTGTCACTGTGAACCTCACCAGGAAAAGCTAAAGGGAACTGAGAAATGAAAACTGAACTGAGACATGATTTCTCCCCATATTTTTTTTTGGAATTTCTGTGTTCTTGTACACTGATCTACTGAACTAAAAGATTCATCCATGGTATGCACATGGTCAGTAACAATGTTTCAGTACGTGGTGCGTGTCAAATTTACATCCACATAAATGCTTGGAACAAGGGTTTCCCAGCAGAACATTACCCCAGAACATCACACTCCCTCCACTGGCTTGTCTTCTTCCCACAGTGCATCCTAGTGCCATCACTCCCCAAGAAAATGGTGCTCACCTAGCCAACTGTCCATGGAATGGAAATGAAAATGGAATTCATCAGAGGAGACAACCTTCTTCTATTACACCAAGGTCCAGTTTTGACACTCGTATACCCATTGTAGGTGCCGTGTATGGTGGACGTGGGGGTTAACTTGATGAGCACTCTGACTGTTCTGTGACTAGGCAGGCCTATACTCAGAAGGAGGTGCTACTCTGTGTGTTGTGACACATTCCTTGCACTTGACTTGTACCACAGTAGCTCTTCCGTCCTTGGGTACAAGTACCTTCTCAGACCATTGTCGGTAGGTACTCACCACTGCTGAGTGGGAACACCACGCAAGCCTTGTTGTTCAGGAGATGCGAAGATCCAGTTGTTTGACCATAATGATTTGTTCCTTGTGACTATTTCTGAAAATTTCTCCCACATCCCACATCAGCTATGAGAACCTACTGCTTGCTTATCGTCTAATATATCCCAGAGCTTAACATGTGCTGATGTCAAGTCAAAGTGTATTTCTATAGCACTTTTATAGTGGAGCATTGTCTCAAAGTAGCTTTACAATTTTAGATTATGAGCAAGCTTAGGGTGACAGTGGTAAGGAAAAACTCCCTAAACGTTATAAGGAAGAAACCTTGGGAGGACCAAGACTCAAAAAGAGACAGATCCTCTTTGAGTAGTTTAGTTATATGTAAGAATGAACTAAGTTATCTAATTAATTGTAAGTTCATTGTAATAGTTTAAAAAAAACAGAAACTAAATAATAATTAAAATCAAATAACAGATAGACTAACATTTTAGAGAAAATGAAATATTATGAAGAGTATAATAAAATACATGCCAATAATGAAGAGAAAGATTGAATAGAATAATGCAAATGTATGCATATCTGTGTTATTTAATCCGATACACAGAGTCACTTTAAGATCTTGTGTCCTTGGTGGGAAAGCCCCAGTGGTATGGCATCTCCAGTCAACCCGAGGAGGGAGAGAGTTACTGCCCTCTGTGGTCTGAGTATGATGGGGCTGAAGCTGATGACGGAAAAGCAGCTCGAGTGGGGCTGAAGCAGAAGAGCATCTTAGTTTGTGGGGCTGGAACTGTTACTGAATCATGAGTTCGGAGAGAAAAGAGAAAATGTAGCTAGTTATTGTTAAGAGCACAGAGTCTATTAACAGAACATGATTGACAGACCGTGATCTGTGTTTAAATGAATTGCTGTGCATCACCTGGGTTCTTCTTATGATTGACTATACTGAAACTAAGTGGTCCAGGCAAACCCATGAATATCTAAAAAGAAGCTTAGATACTTATAGGTCTTATAAGTGACCTATACTTGTAATAAATGAAGACATAAAATTGAAGCAGGGAATCTTGGAGCAAGCACATAACAGAGGACTGACAAAGAGGGTGAGAGAGAAAGAAAGAGGGGACAAGTACAACAGAGGCAGAGAAAGAATTATGGCCTGATCATAGGGGAGTGATCTGTTTCCCACATGACTTCTGAGAGAGAACATCTCTCCAGAGACGCATAAATACACAACCTGCACCTCTAATTTTTGAACCCTTTGGAACACCAATAAAACCTTGATCTGGTCTTGAGCCATGTCATTCATTAATTCACTCTTTATTTAAGCTCATTTACCCTCATTTACAATGTAGCCAAGAGCCCCAAACAAAGATTCCAAAGTAGTGACAAGATAATAAAAGCAAATAAAAATTAGTTACCTAAAACATTTACAGACAGAAGCCCTGGGAGAAATGAACTGGTCAAGCTTTAGAATACGTTGCACCTTGTCCCAGCTCACTGGTGCACAGTAACATGGACCACAAGGTCCAGGGTTCAAATCCCACCTCTACCAAGCTGCCACTGTTGGGTCCTTGAGAAAGGCCCTTAACCCACAATCGCTTGGACTGTAAGACTGTATCAATTCTAAGTTCCTCTTGGTAAGGACACCTGCTAAATTCATTGCTAGTTCATTAGGATTCATTGTGCTTTTGGTGTGGTCTCTGCAAAACATCCACTTTTTGGAAGAGTAGCAATTCCCTCAATTTTCTTTTAGTGACACGTGAACAGTTCTAGAGTTTACCGAGTCCTACAGATTTCCACAGGCCTTTGGTCTTATCATTGGGTTCTGTAGTATTAATAGTGCTTTTGATGTAAGCATCACAAAACACTCACTCCTAGAGAGAGTACTGGATTTCTTCCATTTCATATCACTGAGTTGTTTAGGCTTCCCTGTCTTATTGGTATACGCTTTGCAGGATGCCCATTCCTAGGGAGAGTAGTATCAGTACTATTTATGCTCAATGTTTATACATTGACTCACAGGCATGTTAGCAAATGTTAACAAATTCTTGAGATTTCTAGGTCTCTGCTCTGATTCTTGGCTTCATTAGGCATGCACTTGAGTAATCAGACAATGGGTAACCTCTGGGTCTGCATGGCTCAACCAATAATCGTATTTCTACTTTACAAGCACTGAATAATCTTGCAGAAATATGTGACATAAACTTCAAACTTTAATATTAAATAATAAGATTCTTTGATTTCTTGAGTATATACTGCATTTCAGTCTCCACAAAGTCCTTGGTAGTTATTTCGCTGCCTTTAATTCCGGGGTTGTCAGATCTCACAAGAAAAAAAGTCGGAGTCAATGGAAAAGGAGCCCAAATAAAGCTAAGTCTTTAGAATAACCATGTGTAGACTGGGAAAACCGACTGAAATCGGGTTACTGGTATACAGACTATGAGAAATCTGATTACTGGGTTAAAAACCAGCTGTCTTTATTGGATTTCTTAATGTGATTTCTAGATCGGAGTATGCTGTATACATGACCACTTGAATAATCAGATAACTGCAGAAATCTGACTACGATCAGATTATTAAGCGCATGGAAACGCACTCAGTATTGTATTTCCTATCTTTTCTTATAGCGACTGTCCATTTAGCCAGTTCCAGAGCTTTATGCATGTCTTTTGCTCTCATCCTTGGGTGCAATAGGGTCCACTAGGTGCTTTTGCAGAATGTATTATTAAGATTTGGATGAAGATTAGACTGCAAAAAACAAAATGGAAATCCAAGTAATTTAATTTTTTCTTTTAACTGTCGATGCATTTGGTGTGTTCCACCGAAATCACGTGCATCCTGGGTGCTAGCATCAGTTGTCATACTAAACAAGCATTCTTATTTTTTTTTATTGCTTGCATTTGTGTTCCTGCACAACGTACCTCAGCCTTGATGATGCTGCTGTCCTGTCGTGCATGCCATTTGTGCTATGCAGTGAACGCACACTTTACGCCTCTCATTCTGTTATCTCTTCCCAGCAGGTCGTCTATCATGAGGACAGAAGCTTCCAGAAGATGAGTCGAGAGCATGGATGATACAATCTGAACAGGAAAATATCGGAGTGGAAGATACAGAAGCGGTTCCCTAAAGAAAAAGAAAATGGCGACCATGATAACAAGGAGCCAAAATATTTGCACTTTCTCCTCCCATTGGTAGACATTTGCTCTGTCTCTGGTTTTGTTGTAAACATTTTGTGATGTCTGGTGAGAAACGTCTGTATGAAAATGGCACTCGTAAATGTGACTGACTCTATGCGCCACCCCATGCAGTGTCTTACAATGCGTGTTACAGAAAACTAAACTCACCGCACAATGTAGTCAGTATTATACAGCACAGTACAATGGCACATTACAATAATCAAATGATTTTAATCCACAATGTTGCAAGTAGTCCGCTAAATTAGTTTGCAGCTTGGTTTCATATTCCGTTTCAGTCACACATAACTAGTTATACGATCACTTTTTGTTTTGGTAATTGTGAAGTACGTGGATGAAGCATAAACCGAACTGAGAAATGGTAAGTCAGCACACACCCGATATAACACATGAACTGGTTTAATGCTTATCACACATCTTGGTGAGCTTTACCTGATATAACCACAATGATGTACAATATCAGGTAAAAAGTGTTTTTTCTGTTGATTTCTTTTTGTTGTGATATAGAGAGAATGTCTAATATGTCATTATGACACATATACACTGATCTGGGAGAAGCAAAAGCATGGTGATGCATACATTTTGTAAAACCTGTGTTCACATTTGCAAGTGGTACACAACAGCAGAACTGTGGATTGTAGTGGTGCAGCAATTAAGGTACTGGACGATGGACTAGAAGGACTGGCGTTGCTGGGCCCTTGAGCAAGGCCCTTAAACAACAATTGCTTGGATTGTAAATTGGAATATTGTATCAGTTTGTGTCAATGCAGAATGACAAGCGACACATATTGAGATTTTCTTACATTTATATTATTAAGGTATTAAGCAGACACCTTTTCAATGAGCATGGATCAACTGAGCTGAAGGTTAAGGGCCTGGCACAACGACCCAACAGTGGTGCATCTGGGAGTTGAGCTCATAAACTTCTTCTTAGGAATCCCAAGCCTTAACCACTGAGCCACTGAGTAACTCCAGTATATTCTGTAGACCAATATTATGGCTCATATTCCCATAATTGTATACCTGTGGTTGACTATTTACTAACTTATTTGGCATACAGAAGTTTTTTAAGTTTGGAAACTTTTTCTCTTTGTTAAACCCCTCTTATCCTGGGCAAGGTTGTGTGGGCTCTGGTACCTATCACCAGAGAGCACAGGGATAAGTTAGGAAGTCAAAACCATGTAGAGCACAGTTTGAACAACAGAGCCCAACCTTATGCATAAAACTAGGTATGTAAAACTGTACACAGGTATGCGCTCTTTAACATCCCTCTGATCAACATCCGTTCATTTTAACTACCAAGGTCTTAAGAATTAAAGTAGGAAATAAAAATCTGTTCCGTTCCGACAAATCCATCACTAATTGAATTTATTGTAAACCAAGGAGTTTAATATAAGCTGTATGTATCATAGCATAGCCTACCTTAAACAAGCTTAAACACAACCACGACTTCTCCTCACTACATTTCCCAGCTCTCATCACTTACTTTGTCGTGCATCCAAATGAATGCAGGATCGTAGCGCATAGCATAGCTTAAACATGCTTCGAAAATAAAAACCAAAAAGGATTATTGCGGCTTTTGACTACGGCTTTTCTTCAGTACATTTCCCAGCACTCATCACTCCCATCACGTGACTCCCTAAGTCATGCACTATCTAGTACTTAGTGGGATAGTGAGAGAGAGTACCATGATTGTGGAAAACCAAAATTCACAATGCTTGTGAATGTGTTTCTTCTGAATGTGTGTTTATTGTATGTTTATTATCGGATTCCCATCATAAAATTGAAATATCAAGTCAGGCCAAACAGGGAGCACCTGAATTGTACTAGGTACAATTACTGTATTAATTAATATTGTGGTTCAAAATAATACAATATGTATCTAAACTAATATGTGACTATGGTAATGTCTGGTCAACATCCATTTCAGTCAACGTCCTCTTTCACAGAACATAATATGGACGTTAATTGGCGCATACCTGCCCTATATTGCAATATTAAAACAACAGAATGTGATATGCAGGAGTTATACAATAGACTGTCTACATTTTGGCCACCACTATTTATTGTTACGATTTTTAAAAAACTGCATCCTTAAGACAAATCTGGAGTGCCTGTAGTAATTTATCACCTGCTGGTATATATGCAAAGATAACCAGATCCAGGGTTATATTTAAGAACAGCCAATGGGCATAACATAATAATGTATGGTATGGTGTTACAGGACATTATTATTATCATTATTAATAATGGTAATAAGAACATCACTCCCTGTCCTTTTTCTCCAAAATAGTGCATGTGTTGCTAATACAGTTTTCATACTATCATAACACACGCATAAGCACTGAAGAACACATTTATAGCGTTGAATGCAAAAGAAATTCAAGACAAAATTAAGAAAACAGATTTATTTTGTAACTACAAGCCTTTCCAGCCGTGATTTACATAAGCAGTGGAATGTATTGCGTGAGTCAGGGTGTGTTGTGGTGATTTACTAAAGAATATTGCAATTGTCAACACATGCAATAAACACGCAAAAGCAATATGCGAATACGTTTTTTGCATGCTCGCATTTCTGTCCTTACCAAGCCAAGTTCACATTTCAAAGAAATTCTGCAAATATGGCTGACAATTATTTTTTAAAGCTCTTCGACTCCCTCTGCGTGAGCACGAGGGACATTTTTTTATTGGCGTGTGATGTTCAAATATCTTAACCGATTAGAACAATATATTATTAATGACATATTCTCCCTTCTCTTATTGCCCTCACTATCCTTTCCACTCTCGCAATCCAGTATTTTGCATGTGGGCCCCAAATGGACATTTCAGTCATGCGAATCCACTTTTGCTTTTTGTGGTTGTTGTAAATCAAGACCTAATTGGATGCAAAAAAATAATCTCCACCAAAAAGTACGTCAAAAAAGCAGAAAAGTTGAAAGTAACTGTTTTTAATGTGATATTAATTATTATCTCCCCACTTTGATTTCACACCTGCGTCGACCTTTGTCACTGTGTATGCATGACAGTTTTATGATTGTTTATGTTGATTGTTTACAGCACTGTGGAAAAGTCTTAGGCCACCAATAGATTTGTTGTTTTAGCAGTGGTACAATGGCTATATATAATAGTTTTTAGAATACAATCAGAAAATACAAGACATTTGTATGCAGTATTAAAAAATTGAAACAAAAAATCTGAAAAACAGCTTCTATAGGCTACACTGGTAAGTATTTAGTTTGACCCGACCTTACGTCTGAGCACCTGGCAGCTGACCCTTCTACACTCAGAAGATGCTTGATTAGGAATGGTCTGTTTTGAAGTATAGCATCCAAGAAATATCTTTTTGACTAGGTCACTAAGTATTGTCTTTTTGTTGCCTTTTTGTTCAGATTATTGTGGGGTTTTTTATTTTATTACATATTTCTTGTATTTTCATAAAAAGGCTGAGATACTTATATGTGGTCATCATACCTTTGCTAAAACAACAAATCTAATGGTGGCCTAAGACTTCTGCACAGTGCTGTATGTACCTTATTTTGAGGTAAATGTCCGATGGAGTGATATATCTAAGTTTTATATATATATATATATCTTCTATTGAACGCAGGATGCAGGTGTAATACCTAGCATAACTAATCCATCTGTCCATCATACGACTGGGTAGGGGCCACTGTTGTGGCACCGCAAGATGATCCCCTGACTGGACTCCCCTCAGTTTTGTTTTCATATCCCTGCGTCAAGGCACCACCGGGGCTCAAGCCCAGGTCTCTGTGGTGATAGGCTGGTGTATTAGACCACTGTACCACCCGAATGCCGATGACTGCAGAATATAGAATATTTCATGATCATATATGAACAACTTATGTCAGTAATCACATGAAGTAACTTTAAATTTAATATAAAGACTTACATGGTCTAATGATCATCTGTATGTGACGGACATATTGCACATATATGAGCTCACCATTGTTTGCCCCTGTACTAAAGTGATGATTGAATGACCTCCATACAGGGCTGTTTATGCATAATCTTGCAACTACTGACATAAGCTTTTCATGTATTCCAATGCATCATACTATAAATATATATTTTATTCTGCTTATGCGTGCGCCATGATGTCATTATGTATTACTGGCAATTTTATTTTACCTAAAAGCATGAAACCCTTGTAACAGACAGAACCGAGTCTCCCAACATGTGCCGTGATAATCTTTGTAATTGAGGAAAGATGGGGTTTGTTGTTTGTCCTTGTGTGTGCGCGTCTGTTGTTGGTTTCCATGTGTGTATTCTGGTTGTGGACATGTCCTTGGATGCCATTGCTTTAGCTTGTGAAAGGAAAAAAAATGAAATGAAACAGTCATGTTGTAAATATGTATCATATGTGCTTTTTGGTCTTTTGCAGCATCCATCTTGCTACAGTCTTTCTAAACACAGTACTGACGTCATTTAGAATTAAAAGTGTATAAGTAAAAGGTCTGCTCATTGCATTTAGATGTCTGTTGGTGAAAATACACATTTTGAATGTATCTTGTTGTTTGTCTGCTTAATTCTATTCATCGCCAAACAGTTTCATCAGTGCCTACTGTTGTTGAGACTCATTGTACTGTGCAAAAATCTTAGGCAATCTATACCCTTCAGTTTATATTCTGCTTATTCTTTAAGTTTTAGTGCTCACTGCACTTTGTAGTTCTACAGTTACAGACTGTAGTTCGTCTGTATTTCTACATACTTTGTTCATCCCCTTTACTCTGTTCTCTAATGAACAGGACCCCCAGATCAGGTACTATTTGGGCGGCGGATCATTCTCAGCTCTGCAGTGACACTGATGTGGTTTTGGTGTGCGGAGCTAGTATGATCGGATCAGACACAGCAGTGCTGCTGGAGTTTTTAAACACTATTCACTCACTGTAGACCTTATTGCTCCACCGTGTAGATTTAAAGTCAGAGACAGCAGCTCAGCTGTTGCTGCACAGTTTGTGTTAGTCATCCTCCTCCAGTGGTTTGCAGCAAGGCAAAATGACTGCTGCTACAAAGTAAAAAATTATGATACATAATGCATGTCGCTTGTAATAATTCAACTGTAAAGGGGATTTGTGACTTTATTTTGCCTTGTTCAGTTTGGAACCAAAAGGCATATATTTGTGTTAGAGTGGGGGGGGGGGGTCTCAAAAATATTCTCATGTACAAAAGGGAGGCGCTGCAGAAAACGTTTTGGGAGCCCTTCATCTAACCCTTCATCAGTGCTCACTGGACACTGCCTACAGGATGCTGGTGGCTGGTCATTTTTGGTTGGTGGAATGTCATGTACAGCAAACATAAAAAATGGCCACTTGTCATTGGTTTCAGTAAGAATAATGTATGCATCACCCAGTCAGAGAGTTATTCAGGTTGGTGGTGAGTAACATGTACAGTGGTGCTTAAAAGTTTGTGAACCATTTAGAATTTTCTATATTTCTGCATAAATATGACTTAAAACATTTTCACACAAGTCCAAAAAGTAGATAAAGAGAACCCAGCTAAACAAATGAGACAAAAATAGTATACTTGGTCATTTATTTATTGAGGAAAATGATACAATATTACATATTAGTGAGTGGCAAAAGTATGTGAACATTTGCTTTCAGTATCTGGTGTGATATTAGCCAATGTGAGAGAGGCCTTCAGTTGCTTAGAAGTTACCCTGGGGTCCTTTGTGACCTTGCCAACTATTACACGCCTTGCTCTTGGAGTGATCTTTGTTGGTTGACCACTCCTGGGGAGGGTAACAATGGTCATGAATTTCCTCCATTTGCACACAATCTGTCTGACTGTGGATTTTTTGAGTCCAAACTTTTTAGAGATGGTTTTGTAACCTTTTCCAGCCTGATGAGCATCAACAACTTTTTTTCTGAGCTCCTCAGAAACCTCCTTTGTTCGTGCCATGATACACTGCCACAAACATGTGTTGTGAAGAGCAGACTTTGATAGATCCCTGTTCTTTAAAATAAAACAGGGTGCCCACTCGTCACACCTGATTGTCATCCTATTGATTGAAAACACCTGACTCTAATTTCACCTTCAAATTAACTGCTAATAATAGAGGTTCACATACTTTTGCCACTCACTAATATGTAATATTGGATCATTTTCCTCAATAAATAAATGACAAAGTATAGTATTTTTGATTCAATGTTTAACTGCGTTCTCTTTATCTACTTTTAGGACTTCTGTGAAAATCTGATGATGTTTTCGGTCATATTTATGCAGAAATATAGAAAATTCTAAAGGGTTCACAAACTTTCAAGCAACACTGTAGTTTATTCTCACCTATCAGCTCTAGTTCAAATCTGCACAATCCCGGACTCGTTCTCACTCTATAGCCAATCAGTTTGAGACAAAACTATAGCACTTCAAAGAGATCTGGCATTAATAAAACAACATGTTAGTATAAAGAAAAGTCGGTCTTCAATAACTTTTCTGTTTGCATTTCAAACTGTATCATATTGTACAGAACAAGACACATGAACAGCCTGTACCAACGTTGGTGTCAGTAATTTAAAGTATGTGGTTTCTAAATGATGTGGGGAAAAGTAATCTCCAGCCACAAACATGCTTATGACAGCAACACATCAATTTACTTTATGACAAATTCAACAATTCAAAAATGAGAAAATTGTTTTTGAACAGAGACTGTTTGTGATTTGTACATCAGACAAAATAGCATGGAGATCTCCTGACCAATGGTGGCATTGTTTAAAAAATGCTACACAAGCAAGAGTCGTTATTGCTATTAGCCTGTCGTGCTACTTCAGCAGTTTGCACATTGAATGCTGAAACCCTATCACTTGTGGTTTTAATACTGCTTTGTTAGAAAGTTGGCTTATGGAAAATGGTTGCGGTTAGGGTTAGCTGTTCTGGATACGTTAAAATCCTATGCTACTTATATAGACTGTTTTTAATACTGTTAGAAAACTTGGTTATGGTTAAATGTAAGGGTTGGGTTTAGGAACAGTTAAGTTTAGGGTTCAGATATTCTTATGGATTGTACTCAAGTGGCTCTGCACAGAGACAGGGTTGAATTCTGGCAGAGCCTTGGCCATCACATGCAGTCATGATGGATCGTCAGAGAGACTGAATCCTACCCATTCCTGAGATGGACTGGCATCCTGTCCAGAGTATGCTCATGCCTGCACCCACCCCGTGTCCACCTCATGTGACATTGACAAGGAAAAGTGGATTAACGCTGTGCTGGGAGAGGGAGAGAAATCAAGCCAGTGTTGGTACGTCTGTAGTTTTCTCATGGAAAATCGAGCAATAAGTAATTATGAATTGTTCTTAATAATGGTTAAGGGTTAGGTTTAGTAAAGGTCATAATTAGTGTTCACTTCATCAGGTGTACCTTGGTAGTACCGGGTTGGAGCCCCTTTTGAATTGAGAACTGCATGGCATAGATACTACAAGGTGCCATGAATCTGTGAATCTCCCATTCCACCACATAGCCAGCAGAAGAAGGTACACTGTGGTCATAAAGGGATGGACAGGGTCAGCAACAATATTCAAGTAAGCTGTGGAAATTAAATGATGCCTATTTGGTTTTAAGGGACCCAAAGTGTCCCCAACACGCTGATCCATTGATAAAAAGCAGGAAGGATCCATGCTGTCATGTTGTTTACGCCAAATTCTGACCCTACCATACAAATTTTGCAGAAATCGAGACTCATCTGACCAGGCAATGTTTTTCCAATCTTCCATTCTTCCAGAGAACTGCCCTCACTGGATATTTTGTCTATTTTGGACCATTCTCTGTAAACCCTAGTGATGGCTGTGTGTGAAAATCCCCCTAGATCAGCAGTTTTAGAGATACTCAGACCAGCCACATTTCAAAGTCACTTAAATCACCTTTCTTCCCCATTCTGATACCCGGTTTGAACTTCAGCAGCTTGTCTTAAAGCGTGTCTACATACTTAAATGCATTGTGTTACTGCCATGTGATTGGCTGATTAGAGTTTTGCATTAACATGCAGTTTAATAGGTGTACCTAAAGTTTCCAGTGAGTGTATTCTTGTTGTATGGTGTTTAATTCGCTAATGTTTGTTGCTATGCGAACGTGTGCTGAAGCATTGTATCAAACTAAATTCTTATTTCAAAGCTATAAATGGGAAGATGAAAAGGTAGGTGTAGTTATTGTCAATAAGGAGGAAAAAGAACCATTGTGCCCATAATGGATCGGACATAATGTTATCGAACATTTTGCATAGCTAGAAAAGTAGTCTTCTCCTACTTTTGCAATGAAAACTTTTAAAAAATAGGCAGTCATTATTAAGTTCTGTTTTATGGTTACATAATCCCTGATTGGTGTTTTTTTGTTTAGATTCAAGAGTAATGCAGTTCTTCACCAGGATTCTGTCAATTCATTTGATTTTATGAAAATGACATTCATATTGGAAAGGCATACATGTAGAGACATATATGTAATTAATGGTTTATGCAAAAGTTTAGGTACCCCTGGTAAACTGAATTACTAACTGAATAGACAAGACAGGAAACAAACTTATATGACCAATTTCTGCAGATCATAATGCTTACTTGATAAATCACTGGGAAAAAATGAAACAAAATGAAAATGAAAGGCTTCAAATGATCCACCAGTGTTTCTTGTAAGCTCTCAGAACTTAGCTTAACTGTAAACTATTCATTCATGTCTTACAGTGGTGCTTGAAAGCTTGTGAAACCTTTAGAATTTTCTATATTTCTGCATAAATATTCATAAAACATCATTAGATTTTCACACAAGTCCTAAAAGTAGATAAAGAGAACCCAGTTAAACAAATGAGACAAACATATTAAAGTAGGTCATTAATTTATTGAGAAAAATGATCCAATATTACATATTAGTGAGTGGCAAAAGTATGTGAACCTCTAGGATTAGCAGTTAATTTGAAGGTGACATTAGCGTCAGGTGTTTTCATTCAATGGGATGACAATCAGGTGTGACTGGGCACCCTGTTTTATTTAAAGAACAAGGATCTATCAAAGTCTGCTCTTCACAACATTTGTGGAAGTGTATCACAAACAAAGGAGATTTCTGAGGAGCTCAGAAAGAGAGTTGTTGATGCTCATCAGGCTGGTTACAAAAAAGGTTACAAAACCATCTCTAAAGAGTTTGGACTTCAAAAATCCACAGTCAGACAGATTGTGTACAAATGGAGGAAATTCAAGACCATTGTTACCCTCCCCAGGAGTGGTCGACCAACAAAGATCACTTCAAGAGCAAGGTGTGTGATAGTTGGCAAGGTCACAAAGGACCACAGGGTAACTTCTAAGCACCTGCAGGCCTCTCTCACATTGGCTAATGTTAATGTTCATGAGTCCACCATCAGAAGAACACTGAACAACAATGGTGTGCATGGCAGGGTTGCAAGGAGAAAGCCACTCCTCTCCAAAAAGAACATTGCTGCTCATCTGCAGTTTGCAGTTAATGTTTTGGAATCAAAGTCCTGACCTTAATCCAATGGAAATGTTGTGGAAGGACCTGAGGCGAGCAGCTAATGTGAGGAAACCCACCAACATCCCAGAGCTGAAGCTGTTCTGTATGGAGGAATGGGCTAAAATTCCTCCAAGCCGGTGTGCAGGACTGATCAACAGTTAGAGGAAACGTTTAGTTACAGTTATTGCTGCACAGGGGGGTCACACCAGATACTGAAAGCAAAGGTTCACATACTTTTGCCAGTAACTAATATGTAATATTGGATCATTTTCCTCAATAAATAAATGACCAAGTATAATATTTTTGTCTCATTTGTTTAATTGGGTTGTCTTTATCTACTTTTAGGACTTTTTAGGACTACTTTTATTGTGAAAATCTTTTAGGTCATATTTATTAAGAAATACAGAAAATTCTAAAGGGTTCACAAACTTTCAAACACCACTGTATTTAAGTTTGTATTGAAGAATTTTTTATTTAGAATAGCAATACTTTTGCACAGAATTGTAGCATAACTCAGACATTTTCCGTCATAAATATAATTCCTCTTTTTGGATAGAGATTAAGATGAAGATTATTTGGTAGCTAACAAATATCCCTAATAGAATTGTTTTACTAATCATAAACATGTACAATAAGTACAAGGTTTTAAAAGTCAACATTTAAGCTTTGTCCAGTTAGCTAAAGCCTCACAAAAGCTTTTTTGACAAAGCCCACACCTCTTTTCACAGCTGTCCACCATTTTATGTGACCCCCACATGCACAGGTTGGTGTTGGTGCCCCCCTGAAGTGCTTCCAGACTGCAGCTGGGCAGCCATCAGGCCTCTAACCATTTAGATTGTTGGCTCAGAAAGCAGGGCTGCAATCACAGCTAATCAATCTATCATCATGCCGGAATGCAGATTACTGTCAAAATCACAGGAAGTGGATCTATAAATCTCAAACCTATCTGCAACTTATTAATATCAAAACCAGCATAGCGATGAACTTTCTGATCTTCACTGAAGGCTTCAGAATCCAAACTGCTTTTAATAATCAGTACATACTGTATCGTGAACAAGGCTTCTCTTTACTCAGCATGAGGAAGATCATCGGAAACGACAGTCAGGATATTCAGAGATAATCTATTATTCTTCATATCTTTATCAAATAACAGAACAGTCCAGACAGTTTACATGTCAATTTTGAATATATTTTATGCATTATGGATTTTTTAAATTTGTATTACTTTTCCTGTATCTGGTAATTCTTGTTGATTTTTAATTCTTTATGAAATACACCTTTTCTTTTCGTTCCTTACTTCTTCATTTAATTTTCTACTTTCTTTCCAATTCGTTCCTTATCCTCTTGTCTTTTGTGATTTCCTATTTATTTATTTATTTTTTACCTTTTTTCCTTATTTTATCTGTCATTTTCAAAATTGTATTCTTTTCAAACCTGCCTTTCAATTGAGTTTCCTTAATTTTTTCCAGTTGTTTTTTTTTTCTATAATTTCATTTTCACTGTTATTTGTTATGTTTTATTTTCTTTGATGTTTCCCATAATTTCCCATTCTATTTTATTTTTTATATTATATTATTTTATTTCTTTCATTTTTTGTCCTGTTGCATTTTAGTTTCTTTCTTTGTGTGTGTGTTATTTCCTTGTTAATGTATATGTTTTTCCCAATTTCCTCTATTTGCATTTTATTTTTACATAACTTTTCTTTTTTCCTATTTATTTTTCTGTCTTTTCATTTCTTTTTCAATGTATTTTCCTCCTTTGTTGTCTTTTCACTTTTCCTTTTACTCTTTGTACCCTTTCTTTTCTTTCTTTTATTTTTATAATAGTAATTTTATATCTTTCATTTTTGTTTTCTATTTCCTTTCCTTATACTCTTACTTACTCAAGTTGTTTCATCCTTTACATATAATTTACTTGCCATTTAATTCTATTTTATTACTTTCCTTTGAGTCATAGAAACTTTAGTTTAACTAATTAATGAATATTTGTTTTTGTTTAATCAATCTCTAACACTGGCATGTACATGTTGATCCCTTCAACATAATTTCTTAAAGCTTGTCTTCATTTATCAGAATTAAATCCATGCCAGAAAAACTTTAGGCTACATTCATACAAGCTGCAGATTTTCGAAACAATTTTTCCATCGCTGTAAATACGTTTTGTCACAAAGCAAAATTAGGCTCATGTGTTCATGCTGAAAACACTGACATTCAATACACAACACTCCAGTCACCACAATAGAAATCAGATAATACACAGTTGTCATAACAGTTCACAAATCTATCCATTTGAATACATTCATATAAAGGACCTCAGATGAGCTTTTTGTTTGGTTTGGTGACATGGAAAATGCTCAGAAGTCACAGTAACAGGATGAGAAAGAGACAAGAGAAAGAGACACATGACGGTATTTCGCCCAAGAGATATGCATCACCGGTCATGTCCTCACTCCTGGCAAGACAAGGAGCGAAATCAGACAAAGGTTCAGCCAAATCAGAGCCTCATCGCAGCTTCTTTATTAATTTGGGACGTTACGAGAAGAAAATTGGTAATTCAAGTTTGCTCTTGTGTATTTTGAAATGTCACTGCATTGATGCAAGTGGGAATAAAACTCATTCAACAGTCATACTTTGTTAAAGCAATCGCTCTGTTTTCACAGCAGATTAATGGTGGTTCATCACCATTTTGATAGGAACTTCAATAAACAAAACCACTGATGAACGATCCAAAGGAAATGAAAGGGTTAGGCTTTCACCATGTGTGACAGGAGAAAAGATCTTAAGCTAATGAGATGCCAGAGATGGATTTACTACAGCTTTGAGACTTTTGTTTTCCTCTCTAAAATGTGTTCTCGTTATAAAAATACTACTCTGTTACTTATTTTGCTCATCCTTTTTTTTTTTTTTACCCTTTCTTTGTTTTCCCTTTTTTCTTATTTCCCCTTTCTTTCATTGTCCTTTATCCTGACCTGTGTTATTCTCTTCAGTTCTTTGCCATGTTTTCATTCATTCTTTTGTTTTCTTATCTGCTCAGGCCAATTCAGGAGAGCCAACTGGCAGCACAAGGCACCAGGTGGGAACACACGCTAGACAGGGTGCCAATCCATCGCATGGCACATGCATACACAGTTATTCATACTGAGACACTTTAAGGCACTGGCCACTGTGCCAACGTTAGTGACATGTTTCATTTATTTATTTTCCTTACTAATTATTTTTCTTTCCCCTTTCTCTCCCTTCCTGTTTGATTCACTTTCCTTTTTTGTATACATTTATTGCTATTTTAAATTCTTTATTTCTGCATTTATTTAAATCATTTTCTTGTTTATTTTATTTCTTTTCATTTTTCTTTCTTGTATTTGTCTTTATTTCCTTTCTGTTCCGTGCTTTCTTTTACTTCACTTCCTTAACAACTAACTTTGTTTTCCCTTTATTTTTTTTATCATTTTCTCTCTGCTATATATATATATATATATATATATATATATATATATATATATATATATACACGTATATATAATATATTAATACTCTTATATATTACTTCCAGATTATACATTTTCTTATTGCCTTTTTTCTTTTCTTAACTTTTCATGATGGTTGTGGCCATCCAAACAAAGTGTTACTGTGGTTCTGTACAATGTATTTGGAAAGTCTTCATACCCTTTCTCTTTTTGTTGTAGACAGTGCTAAAGTTGTCCCCCATCAATCTGCACTCAATATCCCATAATGATACATTGAAAACAGAATTTTAGAAATTCTTTGCACATTTATTAAAAAGGAAAAACTACAGTTTTGCATAGACACAAGTATTCAGACCCTTTAAAAATAAAATTTAAATTTGGGGGCCTCCCATTTCTCTTGATCATTTTTGAGATGTTTCTACACCTTGATTTGAGTCCACTTATGGTAAATTCAGTTGACTGGACATGATTTGGAAAAACACAAAGCTATCTATATGAGGTCTCACAGCTAACAATGAATATCAGAGCAAAAACCAAGCCATGAGGAGGAAAGAACTGCCTGTAGAGCTCAGAGACGGGATTGTGTGAAGGCACAGATCTGGAGAAGGCTACAAAAAAATCTGCTGCACTAAAAGTTCCCAAGAGCACAGTGGCCTCTATAATTCCCAAATGGAAGAAGTTTGGAACAACCAGGACTCTTCCTGTAGCTGGTTGTCCCACCAAACTAAGTAATCAAGGGAGAAGGGACCTGGTAAGAGAGTTGACCAAGAACCCAAAGGTCACTCTGGCTGAGCTCCAAAGATCTTGTGTGCAGATGGGAGAAACTTCCAGAAGTTGCAGCACTCCACCAGCCTGGGCTTTATGGCAGAGTGGCCAGACAGAAGCCTCTCCTCAGTAAAAGACACATGAATGCCTACCTGGAGTTAGCAAAAAAGCTCTGCCATAGGACTCTGAGAGTGTAAGAAACAATATTCTCTGGTCATATGAAAATACTGAACACACTGTATGTAGGTTTGTGTTGCTGTTTGTCAGTTATGAGGGTGATTTAGACTGGAGAAAGGAAAAGATGGTAGCATTAGTAGGGTTTATATGGTGTTATAACGTGGGTATTGTTTGTAGATGATGGTGTGTATGTGTAGATAACTGGTGTTGGAGGTGGTTCTGGGAGTTACTGGACTGAAGAATAGAGGTATGTTGGAACGTGTGATGGCAGTGCTGTTGGAGATGGTGTGAGAGACTGGAGAAAGGCGATGGTGGTGTGTTGAGTGTTTATAAGGCTTTATTGTGTTGTAGTGATGTGTATGTGGAAATGATGGGGTGTCGGACATGATGCTGGAGGCTGTTAGATTGAAGGAAGGAAGATGGTGGTGTGTTGAGTGTTTATGGGGTGTATGTCTTTGATACCTGCGATGTAAATTTATGAAAATGATTTTTTACGTGTTTTATAAGGCTTCATCGTGCGATTGTGGTGCGAACTGAGATGATGGTGTGGAAGTGGAAATGATGGTGGTTTTGGGGTGGTGCTGGAGGCCGTTAGACTGTAGAAAGGAGATGGCTGGGTGGGTGGAGGAATGAAAAAAGATCTCGCAGGCAGCTGCACTACATCTGTCTTGTTCTGACACATGTGGCATTTGCGAAGTTCAAAAGCAGTTTTATAATGATGCAGCTGCTTGGAGATGTGAGTCGGCATGTGTGCATGGGAGCGTAGGTGTAGATGTAAAGGTGTACATTATTTTCCCCATTTGTCTCCCTGCAGTTGTGTTGCTGTTTATCTGTGATGATGGTGGTGGTGTCGAAGGTGGTGCTGGAGGGTGTTTTAGACTGGGGGACAGAATAGATGGTAGTGTTGAGGGATTATAGGGTTTTGTAAGCTGATGATGGGTATGTGGAGTTTATGTTTGTGGAACATTGATGGTGTGTATGTGTAGATGGTCAGTGTAGGAGGTGGTGTTGAAGATTATTGGACTGGAGAAAGGAGATGTGTTTTGTAAGACATTGCTGATGGGATTGAGAAAGGATATGGTTTATCTATCTATCTGTCTGTCTATCCATCTAAATAGCATCAAAATGAGAAAGAAAAGTGATTTAAGTGACTTTGAATGTGGCATGGTTTGTTGGCGCTAGAATATTTCAAAAATGCTGATCTACTCAGATGTTCACACACAACACCATCTCTAGGGTTTACAGAGAACTGTCCAAAAAACAGAAAATATCCAGTGAGTGACAGTTCTCTGGCTGAAAATGCCTTGTTGATGCCAGAGTTCAGAGGAGAATAGACAGACTACTTCAATGTTAATATAAAGGAAGCCATAACTCAAATAACAAACCGTTACAACCTATGCAGAAGGGCTCCAGGTGCCAGTCCCGTCAGCTAAGAACAGGTAACTAAGGTTAAAATCCATACAGGCTCACCAAAATTAGACAACAGAAGATTGGAAAAATATTGTATCAACAGTTCAGGCTGCTGGTGGTGTAAAAGTGTGGGGGATATTTTTTGGCACACTCTGGGCTCCTTAATACCAATTGAGCATCGTTTGAACACCACAGCCTACCTGAGTATTGTTACTGACCTTATGAGCATAGTGTATTATCTAATAGCTACTACGAGCAGGATGATGCATCATGTCACAAAGCTCAAATCATCTCCAATTGGTTTATTGTACATGACAATGGGTTCCCTGGACTCAGATGGCTCCACAATCACCAGATCTCAATCCAATAGAGGATGTGGTGGAATGGGAGATTCACATCATGGAAGCAGAGACTGTGTGCTGCTATCATGTGTATACAAACCAAAATTTCTGAGGAAAGTTTTCAGCAGCTTGCTGAATCTGTACCACAAAGAATTAAAGCAGTTCTACAGTATATACAGTGTATACAGGAGAGAGGCTGTTCTTTTCTCTACATGTTTTGCTGAACACAGAACACAACCTCCACTGAAAACTAACTGAAATATATTATGCTTCTGCAACATTCAATGCACATACTGTGAACAATGAAACAGAATTTGGCATGTGCAAAACTTTGGTCCCCTTTCCTGATGATCACAGAACATTTGACAAATTTAAATGTTACTAGTAAAATAAATTTAGCAGCACATATTGACCCTTAAGCATCTTCCCTGCAGATCTTTTCATTTATACAAGCAAGAAAGCAGTTTTACACAACAATGTAAACTTCCATTCAATATCCATTTAGTTTTAGTGCGACTGATTTATTTGTTATTTATTTGAAGTTGTATTTGATATGCAATTTTATACACAAGCTTTATTATTCATAATTATCCTGGCTAAAAATCCAGCAAAGACCACCATGTGTTGTGTTTTAGAAACGGGTATGTTTGTCATTAACTCCGGTCTGGTTAGCGGTCTTACTGGCTCCAAAGCAAAAGCTTGCTGGTTATGCCTGTAAACTAGCACAGTTTGGCTGGTTGAGCTGGGTGACCATCATGGCACCACACCAGGATCTTATATTGACCTACATATACGTGTCCAAAACATAACATGTGCTGGGCTATCCTGCTTTTTATCAGGAATATACCAAGATATGACAGTTTTGATTTATTTCAATTGTCACTTAAATCTCAGTTTAATTTGGTTTGCTTTTAGGGTGATATTTTCCTCCTCATTTAGTTGTCTTTTTGTATTTTAATTTGCATTTTCGTTTATTAAAAAGTGTATTAAAAGTTTGTGTTTTGACTTTACAGTGGAACGCTTAGATAGTCATATAAATAGTCAGTATTTTATTTAGATTTAATATGAAAGTAGGTTTGCTGCATCTACTTCAGTAATACCCCTGAAATTAAAATAAAAAAAGTAAATACATAAATAAAATAAAAACCATGCTTGACTTTCAATTTTTCCCCAGTTTTCCTTTTAGATTTTGCTACTGGAAAAGTTTTAAGTTCAATCTCCTGTATTTACAAATGCATTTATGTAGCTCTCATAAACAGGAAAACATTAAAATTTTCTGTAAAAAAATGGCCTTTAAGAAAACAAAGTTCAGCTTTGTGCCCAACAATCCTAATGGATATTTGAACGGCCGTTGGAGCTTATTAAAGGCAGTCAGTCAGAGGATTACATAGTTATGTTAGTTACAATGAAGGGCTACTCGGGTCAGGAACTGTGCATATCAGTGTGGGACTAGAGGCGCTTCGTAGAACTAAAAACTGTGAACCATTTGTGTCTGATGCCAGCACCTGCTCTCCATACCCAAAGGTCACCTGTTAGGAGGTCAGTGCTCTGGGTCAGAGGTGAAATCTCAGGAAGCCATGCGTGATTGGGAATACAGCTGGTCTAACCGGGCAGGTGTCTGTTGTGTGTCTGTTGTGTGTGTGTGTGTGTGTGTTAGACCATGCACATGTCTTTGACAGACCTTGGAGATAAACAGCGGAATATTTCATATGCTCATCACAAAAGCATGCACACCCATCCTTCCTAAAATCATTAACACAGGAATGCCATATCAATAAAACAATGCATGTGTGCAGCTTCAAATTTGATCTTGCATCTGTTTTGCATTTGATTTTGGATTAGCGCTGGTTGAGGTTTGGTTTCCTCTGAACTCCAGCTTTCTTCCAGCACTGCCAGTTCTAAAAACGTGGAAAGGTTTCTTTGCTTCATGTCTTATCACTTTTGTTGGTGCTAAAAGCGTTTGAGATAAAGCCAGTTTCTTGTTTCTGCTCTTTTTACAAGACGGTGGATCAATTTCATTAGGAATGTGCTTTACTGCAGACACATTCGGCTTAAACGCCATTTCATAAACGTTTGGTCCAGTGTTTTGCCATTAAAATGGAGCTATAAATGTTATAGCATTTTGTACTGGAATAGTATAAAAGTTAATGGATACTAATCTGTGCAATAGGTGGAAAAACTAAAACCAAAATGCCTTTGCATATAAAACCTCCAGTATGCCCTAGTATTTTATAATACATAAATAAGAGTACACTTTATTTTTTTTACAATGTACTATAACAACATAGTAACTTATATAATACAACATTACAAGCCTTTTCCTGAAGTTAGATTCCTTGAGTATAACACAGTCTTATGCAAAGTTTAAATCAGAAGAATAAAACCTCTGCAGCGAACAAACTTCAACGTGCAACATTTCTGTTCATTTTAATGCAAACTTTAAGTCTTTGAACTGAATTGGCTCTTTAATGGTTGGCTACAATTTCTTTCCCACCCTTTGCAAACATTAGTAATCATTAACTTTATACTGCTCCAAAACTGAATGTCATAACATTTATAGCTCTGTTTAACACCAAAACACTAAAGCAACTCTAAGAAATCGTGCTAATGCTGAAACTGATCCAGCTCGCTGTAAAAAGAGTACAGACCATGAACAAGAAACTGGCTTTATCTCAAACAGTTTTACCATAGACTTAATTATGTTGCAGTCACATTAATGATTAACACTTAAAGAATGCTAAAATGTACAAACTAGTTTTGTACTTATACAGCAACAGCACTTATACAAAAGCTGTGCTCAGTAGAAGTATTTTAAAGATATTTAATTTCTACTTCACATGTAGTATGTTTCTGTTTCTTATATAGCTTATTGCATTTGAAAAGTATTGCAATTGAACTATCATTGCAGTTAGGGTTTATCAGAAATGTATTACAAATGGAAAAAATATATACAGTGTGTGTATGTATATATATATATATATATATATATATATATATATATATATATATATACATATACTGTATATATACACTGTACATATTTGTATATTAATAGATGCAGTTATAATTATTTTTATATGTATTACCAGAAGGGATCCTTAGAAGGGTATCACTAGAAGGGATTCTTGGTGCAAAACAAATACCTGTGAATAGTCTGTGTTAATAAATCTAGTCTGCACAGATTAGCTGACATGTTTTGTCTTTTATTAAATAAGTCACACAACCTCTGCAGACAACACACTTGCATACAAATTGTGGTGAACAATTTCCAATAAAAATCCTTAAAAATGTGTACGTTAAAATGAGCAGAAGTATCACACATTTAAACGTTTTCCCTTCAAAGGTTGTGTTACTTTCCCTGGCTTTGTTCCAGGGGTGCCCAGAATTTTGCCTAACACTGTGCTATAAATGAACTTAATGAAAGAAATGTATATGTATTAATTACAAAAAATATAGGAATGAATAATGTATTGTAGTCACTGTAGATAGATAGATAGATAGATAGATAGAACTTTATTAGTCCAAATGGAAACTCAATGAAAATTGTAGTAAAAGCATAAATTGTGTGTCTGTAGATAATATTAGTCTATTCAAAAATATGTTCAACTAAATAAACTGCTTCAGCATAAAGACACTACACAACTGCTCACATGTCTGACAAAAACACAACTGGAATACTTTAATACAAATGCAAACTAACGTTTTATATTACATAAAATATTATTGCAGATTA
This sequence comes from Ancistrus triradiatus, assembly GCA_025084515.1. NCBI lineage: Eukaryota > Metazoa > Chordata > Actinopteri > Siluriformes > Loricariidae > Ancistrus > Ancistrus triradiatus. The sequence continues at coordinate 135,438 of JAJAGP010000705.1, read as the reverse complement.
CAGATATAATACAAACTACACAACTCAGTGTCTTCAAATACATTTGGTCACTGGTTAAGAAAAGACAAAAAATTCGTGGAACATCCACATTTTCCATAATTTGATAATAATTTATTGTCCTGATCACAAGCATGGACAGTGGAACCTCGGAATCCGAACGCTTCTTCAGACAAACAGGTCCGTTTGAATTTTTTATTTGCCTCTAAATTCAAACAAAATGCAGACTTTGAACACTGAAACCCTAAATAGAATACAGAACTACAGAACTACAGAAAAATAGGTGGTGGTATGCCAATCGCCATAAAACTCAAAAGAAAATGAAACAGGGAGCGAGCATAGGACTATTATTTATATTATATTAATTTATAATTATACTATGTACATTATATTAGGCTATGGGTGCGATTTCAGGCACTGCCGCCCCAGTGATAAGACATGCAGAATCTGCGCTCACTTGACTTTATGCATTGTTTTACATTCATTTGCTCTTTAATCCCATATGCATAAAAAAAAAAAAACATCATTTGGGGACCCCCATTACTTTTCATGGGGTAATTAAATTCCGGAACGAATCGGGGTTTGAATGGCTTTCTGGAAACAGTTAAGTTTTTTTGTTGCTTTTGCTGAGTATTTTGTACACTCAGAATAAGCAAACATTGGTGGCATGGAAGCACAGGGGTTAGCACTATCGCCTCACAGCTCCAGACACGCCAGGTTTGATTCCCAGCCTGGACTCTGCCTTGTAGAGTTTGCAAGTTCTCCCCATGTCTGTGTGGGGTTCCTTTTTGGAATTCCGGTTTCCTCTCACATTCCAAAGACATGTTATGTCAGTTGTGTCCTACACGTGCAATGAAGTGGGATTGGTGCCCTGTGTAGGGTTGGTACCCACCATGTATTGTGTGCTGCCAGTTAGGCCCCAGCTTTCAATAACTAGGTATGAAAGTGAATGGACAATTGAATGTAAGCAAAACGAAAACTCATAAAATGAACTCACTGCATAGAAATATTTGGAGCATATCTACAAGTATAACTACATAATCTTGGGAAATGCTAAAAACCCCAGACATTATGTAGTACTTATATAATAATCAAAAGTAGCTGGTACACTTTTGATTTTGTCAGTTATAATAATTAAAAAACAGCACAAATATATGTCAACTAAACACATTTTGTCACTTAGAAATATTTTTCAAAATATGCAGTCTTACATACATGCTTAGCCACTCTGATCAAATGATGTTTTGTTGAGTTGTAATTAAAATTAAAAATCTAAAAGAAAAAAGCATTTCTGCACATTGTAGTGGATCATTTATATGTGAATCAAGTTACGAAGAAGTTTCTAGAAAGTTTTTCAAACTCTTGCATACATCTGATTTTATGCTTTTACACCTACAGGTTTGAAAATGTGACTTAAAAATAGGCAGATATGTTATTTTTAAGTTGTTTAAATTTGTTCCCTGCAAAGTTTAAGTTATTTTTGTTAAAAAGGTGAGCACCCACATCTTTACAAAACTACAAAAACTACAAAACCGTATTTTTGCAATACAGTAATGACATTAACTTTCTTAAAAATAAATACATAACAATGCAAAGTTTTAGGCAGTTTGACATTGTTAAAGTAAATTGTAATAAAAGTAATTTAAGTGAATTATTATAGCAAGTTAACATATACTAAAAGTATAGTACACATTTTATGTAACTAATGAAATTAAACTAAATTTAAACAAAAATGTGTCATTACTTGTAAAAAAAAATACACACTATATACAGTATAGTGAGGTGAAAGGGTACAGGAAGAAATTTAATGAATGTATAAGATTAATATATATTTAATATGTTAGTAAATGTTTCAAACATAGCAACAACTGCTCATTTTCGCGAGTGGTTATATGTACCAGTGTGCCCCCTGCTGGACGCATCAAGGAACTACGTAATTGTATTTTTTCAAGTTCCAAAAAGCAGGGCTACGTGTGGTTAGAGAAGACCGCACAGAGAAGAACCTCAAATCTATACTCTTGGGCAAAAAAGGCCGAACCTAAAATTGCTAAATATTAATCTTGTAGTGATCCTTGCAACAAATAATTTGTCGGAAAATTAGTAAGAACTAAGACAATCCGCCATTGCTCATCACTGCTCGTTTCTGCAGTGAAGTGCTGGGGGTGAAAAAGCTGGAAAAAAGGGAATTCACATACATAGTCTTATCATCATATCATCATAAAATCATTTAAAAGACTTAAATGTTTGATATAAATCTCAAACTACCATGTCCCACTTCCAAAATATCTTGGTCTTTTTTTACTTAAAAGATTAGTCTTTAGTTGATAGTTTCCACACCTGATGCAGATCATCTCAAGTCTGAAAATGAGCTCAGAAATAGAACCATGGGTGACAGATATCTATAGGTTGAGATCTACAGTATGCGATTTTGTGAGTCCCAAGGTAAACAAGTGAAAAGAGCTGTTCCAAAAAAGCAACATATCATGCAGGGATTGCTGTCAGAAAAAAACATTGCTGGTCTTTGTCAGCCAACAGCAGTTGTTCTGAAATTTACAAGATCATAAAGGCACAGCAAATCCCCGTCTCATTATCAGCAATAAAACGCTAAAAAAAGCTTGCTAAAAAGCCTCCAACACAAAGAAAATAGTCGCCAGAATTCAAGACCCCAGAAAACAAAACTCTGTCAAAAAGATCAATAACCTGAATGTTGTCTAATGCAGGTGTTAGAAGATATGATACAAAGCCATTGCTGTCTAAGAAAACATCAAGGACAGAATGAAATTGAACCCAAGACCTTCTCGCTGTGAGGTGACAGTGTTACCCTCCGAGCCACTCTGCTTCCCCTGATTCAAAATTGTGGTTATGAATATAAAAACGTAGCACCTTTGTTGTTGCTGTACCAGGCTCACATTTTCTGGGATGGTTTTTAACTAGAATTAGGAACATAGCTTTATTTCCTTCAGTGGTTTTACATTAGTGAGGTTAGGTGCTAAAAAAGGAGCACAAAGTTATTATCCCAATGATGGGATTGAGATCAGAGCTCTAAGCAAAGGCCAGTCAAAAACTTTCATATTGAACTCATTCATTTTTAACGTTAATTTTCTTACATTTTTGCTGCAATAAAAGGGGAAAATGATACAGTACTATGCAAAAGTCTTAGGTCATCATTAGTTATTTTCTCAGTGGTATAATGACCATATGCTGAAGATTGGACTCAAATATTCAAACTTGGATTTGTCACTCTGTAATATTCTTTTCATCTGATTTTCATTCCAACCTTTGAGAGCTTTAGAATATCTTAAACTTTTCACCCTGTTCCCTTTCTGAAAAAGTGGTTTCTTGGCTGCTACCCTTCCAAAAAGACCAATCCTGATCAAGCTACTTCGGAAGGATCAACTTGGATGAAGCTGCCAGATGCTGCAGGTGACAGGGCAGGGAACACTAAATACTTCATCTATAGAAACTGTTTTATTCCTGATTGTTTTTAGTTTTTAATACTGCATACAAATTTTCGGTATGTTCTGATTGTATTCTAATAAAGAGACTGAGAAATAATTCTATATGGTTATTATACCATTGCTAAAACAATGCTATATATCATCTAATGTTGGCCTAAGACTTTTGCACAGTTCTGCAGAATCTCATTGTACACTGAATCATTTAGACTTTCTTTTGCTGGAACTAAGACAGAGCCCAAGAACTACTACCAACCATTATCCTCTGTTAAACTTTACACCGTGGTGCTAACGCTAACATTTGCTTGGCACAGTGCCAGACTGTGGAGAGAACATTTTTCCACTGCTCAACAGTCGAACAGTATATCCAAAAATGCTTGGCATTGTGCATGATGAGCATAAACATGAGTTATGAAACCCAATCAACGAAGCTTCCAATGAATACCTTTTGTGTTGCTTCTAGAGGCAGTTTGGAGTTGTGTTTCAACCAAGAGAGAGCAGAACTAGCAGACAGGTAAATATTTGATTCATTTCCATGAGGGATAAAACAGATGTGTTTTGGATGTTGGTATGACAGTCAACTAGCAAAACCATGCGAGTTCATGTTCCATATTCATGCAAATTGGTTTATGTTGGTTTTGCTGGTGGATTCCCATGGGCTCGCGTGGACTTTGCTGATTTTATTTAGCAAAAATGAAAGATACATCCCTTTGCCTGGATCATCTTATCCTGATTTAGTAACTGAACCAGACACCTTTCAGTGACCCCACAGTGACTTAACTGTTATAGTTCAACTGATAGGACTTTTACTCAAATTGTTACACAGAACATTTTCTGCCTTTTACACAATTAGTGCTTCAAATGTATTTGTTCATACTGAATGCTGTTTATTATCTTATCTTGTTGTCTGATTTCACTCAGAGGAGGATGGGAGGATGGGTTCCACATGTAAGTTCATTTCAGGATTTCGTCCTAATTAATCCTGGGAATTTTTTCCTTGCCACTCAGATTTTGTGAAGCTGATTTGAGACAGTTGGGTCTATTGTTACAGAATTGTTACATATACATTGAACTTGACAGTGCTACACTGAAAGTCACAGAGCTGTTTAGTACGACAAGGCACTTATTACATATAAGCACTTATATATACACTTACTTATATAGATAGATAGCTAGATAAATAGATATAGTGTGTGTGTAAATCCATGAAGGTATGTATGTAGATAACATGAATTCATGGCCATTTTCTGCAATCATATATTATTAATATATTATACAATAGCAAACTGATCTCTCATATATTTGCAACATTTCTTGACGATATTTCCCACAAATTACCCATGTTTTCTCCCAATTTAGACTTCAACATTTCCCACTTGATAGCCAGTGAGCTTTCTCCAACATATCCAGGCAGCCAAACTCATCTTCTCGCCAGCCCCTGTTACACAGACACTCTTCTATTTTCTTTGTGTCACCTAAAGGGTACACCTTTGACAGTTCTGTTTCGCCAAGGCTTGTTCTTTCAGAAACAAGCAGATGTTCTGGAGATATATCCCTGAATCAGATAGTCAATCATGATTTGAGAAATTCTGAAATAATCCAGCCAAGTAATAAGAATGTGAACTATTCTATTGTAAGAATTGTTACAGATACATTGAACTTGTAAAATCCATTGCACTTCTAGTGTTTGTCTATGGAGATCGCATGTCTATATGTGTATTTTATGCAGATGTTTGGAATGGGTGTGAAATAGCTGTTTACATTACTGTGCTGACATTTAATAGTATATTTAAAATGCACTTAGAATGATTTTGGTATGTTTTCAGTACAATTGTGTGTTTTTCATGTTATACTGGTTAAGTACTGTAAATCAGCATGAACCATTCTACTGAACAAATATTTGTTTTGTTGACATATCCAGTAAAGGTACAGTCAATTTTCATTTTGTAGTTTTATACCATGTTGGAATGTTTTTTCCTCTCCTCAAATTTGTCAATAAATAAACTATAAAACTAATTATCATATTCAACTATTTTATATTTTTATATATTTATAGTGTTTTTATAAAAGGGTTTATAGTGTTTACATTGTGAAAAGAAACAATAGACTGAGTTTCAGAATGGCGTCTGCCTACAATATGGAACTCAAAATGGCATCAATAAAGTATGAGGAAGTAATAGAAACAAACCCAGGTTGGGATGGCTTTCCCAATATCCCAGTCTCATATCATTTTTCATTCCTTCTTCAAGTCAAGTCAGATTTATTTATATAGCGCTTTTTACAATGGAGCATTGTCTCAAAGCAACTTTACAAGTTTAGATTATCTCCTAATAACTACGTCCAATCCCCAATTGAGCAAGCCTAGGGCGACAGTGGCAAGGAAAAGAGTTCTTCAGAGACAGCTTAAACATGTCCTTCAGGTTATACTTAAATGAGGTACTTATTTACTTCTGTTATCAATTTACACAATTATTTCAACTCTCTTCATACCATAATTGAACTAATGGTTAACTTTCTGAAGTTTAACTCTTCATCTGTAATCCTGGCTTTAAATACTGTCGTCTCCCTTTATATTCACTTCTGGTTTCACTTCTCAACCGTTGCAACTTTTCTTTTCTTACTTTGCAGGTTACCTCTTTTCCTTTCAACCTGCTCACCTAGTTTGGGCATTTGAACTCTATATTTTGGAATCATTCTGGGAAACCTACTTTCCACAAGCATGACAAGGCACTTGTTATATATAAGCACTTATATATACACTTACTAGCCAGTCTCCAGACCTCAACCAAATAGAATATTTGTGGAGGGAGTTGAAAATCCGTGTTGCCCAGCGACAGCCCCAAAACATCACTGCTCTAGAGGAGATCTGCATGGAGGAATGCCATACAGGTTGTGCAAACCTGGTGAAGACTTAGAGGAGACGTTTGACCTCTGTCATTGCCAACAAAGGTTATGTTACAAAGTATTGAGTTGAACTTTTGTTATTGACCAAATACTTATTTTCCACCATAATTTTACATTTTTAAATTCTTTAAAAATCTTAAGTTGTGATTTTTTTTCTCATTGTGTCTCTCATAGTTGAAGTGTACCTATGATGAAAATTACAGACCTCTCTCATCTTTCTAAGTAGGAGAAGTTCCACAATCAGTGGCTGACTAAATAGTTTTCTTCCCCACTGTATATGTATATTTTATATATATATATATATATATATATATATATATATATATATATATATATATACATACATACATACATACATACATATGTGTGTGTAAATCCATGTAGGTATGAATTCATGAATTCATGGCCATTTTCTGCAATCATATATTATAAATATATTATACAAGAGCAAACTGATCTCTCATTTATTTGCAACATTTCTTGACGATTTTTTCCACAAATTACCCATGCTTTCTCTCAATTTAGACTTCAACATTTCCCACTTGATAACTAGTGAGCTTTCTCCAACATATCCAGGCAGCCAAACTCATCTTCTCGCCAGCCCCTATTACACAGACACTCTTCTATTTTCTTTGTGTCTTAAGACAGTTCTGTTTGGCCAAAGATTGTTCCCTCAGAGGCAAGCAGATGTTCCAGAGACATGTCCCTGAATCAGATAGTCAATCTTGATTTGAGAAATTCTTAAATAATCCAGCCAAGTAATGGCACCATGTACAAACCCACAGACTTCAAACATGAAATGTGTTCCAGCAGAATTATGCGGTCCTGATCAAACACGAAAGAACAGACGGTCTTGAGGCCTTGAATGTACAAACCTTTCTGAAAAGAGATTATCCATGATAAATCATTGGTGTGAAGTCATCAGTGCGAGATGCGGGAATGATTACCTGGAACTGAAAGGGCACATTTAGGGCACTTCAGTTTTCTAGTATTTCACTCAGCTTTTACTGCTGTGGGTTCCCTGCCCACTTGTGATGTGGGATGTGTGTAGGAATGCCTCTTCAACCAGATCCATTACTCCAGCTCATTTTAGCTCCCTTTGTATAATGGTCTTGCATGAGAACCTTAAGTTCTACTGAGTAAGTGTGATCAAAAGCCATCATAGAGAGAGAAAAACAAATGCTGTGATGTACGTACTCCCGAAAATGTGTCCATAGACTTATTGGCAAGATAATGGTTTGTAAGGAAAAAGAAAGGTTTTGCAATCAAAGTGAAACTGACTCAGTACACAGTGTGCTCATGACTTTCATTTACAGAGAAAAAATGGAAGCAACAAAAAAAAGCATTCTTTGCAAGAACTCATGGTACTCAAACATGCATTGCTACACTTTTTTGCAGATGCTTTGGATTAAAGTCTAAAGAAATTAAGATCATTTTTCACGTTTTATATGATCAAGCCAGTTAAGTGTGTCAACTGACAGTTTTTGGACTTTACAATACAATGTAAATATAATTAACATGTATAAGCATGATTAAACAAATATAACAATCAGGTTACACAAATATGACAATCAGATTACATGTTGAAACTGTGGTTAATTTATGTAAGATGGAAAACTTAGGGAAAATCTTGGGGAAAACCCAACTTATGTCCTTTTTAAATGGCATTATGAAATTAAAAAGTACCGCACAACTCAGCTTTAAAGGAAAAACTAGCCAATTTGATTTACTTAGTCATGGAAAGTATTGACTTGATTTAGCTTTTACTGTGTGTATATAGTAGTTTAGTGCTTTGGTCACTTTTTAATGGCATTTTTTTGACAGCACAGCCGCTTTACACAATTGTGTGGCAGCAATGCAAAGCTTATAATGATCCAGATACAGGACAGGAGTGTCGGGTAAAATTCATGTCCAACCATCAGAAAAATGTGAAGTCAAAAACAGATTTATTTCTATAGCACTTTTTTACAATGGAGCATTGTCTCAAAGCAACATTACAATTTTCTATTAACTTCTCTTATCTAATCCCAAGCCCAAATTGAGCAAGCCTAGGGTAACTAGGCTCTCTAAATGTTAAAGAATCCTTGGGAGGACCAAGACTCAAAAAGGGACCCAACCTACATTTACATTTACTGCATTTAGCAGACCCCCTTATCCAGAGCGACTTACAATTGATACAATCTTACAATCCAAGTAATTGTGGGTTAAGGGTCTTGTGTATATATATATATATATATATATATATACAAAAGTATTTAGTCAGCCACCGATTATGTAAGTTCGCCTACTTAGAAAAATGAGAGAGGTCTGTAATTTTCATCATAGGTACACTCCAAGACAAAATGAGAAAAAAAAATCCAGGAAATCACATGGTAGGATAAGAATTTAATTGTAAATCATGGTGAAAAATAAGTATTTGGTCAGTATTTGGTTCAACTCAATACTTTGTAGCATAACCTTTGTTGGCAATGACGGTCAAACGTTTACTGTAAGTCTTCACCAGGTTGGCACACACTGTAGCTGGTATTTTGGCCCATTCCTCCATGCAGATCCCCTCTAGAGCAGTGATGTTTTGGAGCAACATGGAGTTTCAACTCCCTCCACACATTTTCTATGGGGTTGAGGTCTGGAGACTGGCTAGGCCACTCCAGGACCTTGAAATGCTTTTTGCCCGAGCAGTGTGTTTGGGATCATTGTCATGCTGGAAGACCCAGCCACGTTCCATCTTCAATGCTCTCACTGATGGAAGGAGGTTTTGGCTTAAAATCTCACGATACATGGCCCCATTCATTCTTCCCTTAACACGGATCAGTCGTCCTGTCCCCTCTGCAGCCCCAAAGCATGATGTTTCCACCCCCATGCTTTACAGTAGGTATGGTGTTCTTGGGATGCCATGATTTACAATTAAATTCTTTAAAAATCCTACAATGTGATTTCCCGGAATTTTTTTTCTCATTTTGTCTCTCATTGTTGAAGTGTAACTATAATGAAAATTACAGACCTCTCTCATCCTTCTAAGTAGGAGAAACTTGTACATCAGTGGCTGACTAAATACTTTTTTGCCCCACTGTAGATAGATCTTAGATAGATCCTTAATGCATCTATTTTATATTGTGTCCGTGGAGTTGGGTCCATTTTTAGTTTGGTCTTATAAAATACCTTATTATAGTATATCTTAATTTAATTGAATCTTTATTATATACTTTAAATATGCTCTCTCTCACAGCTTACAGATATGTGTTGTATATATATAATTAGTATAATATATATCTATAATATAATATATATATATATAGTATAATATAATATATATATAATAAAAATAAGTAAAACAAAGAATTAAAGTAAGATACACTATATAAGTTCTCCTACTTAGAAAGATGAGAGAGGTCTGTAATTTTCATTATAGTTACACACTTCAACAATGAGAGGCAAAATGAGAAAAAAAATCCGGGAAATCACATTGTAGGATTTTTAAAGCTGCTACCTCTGTTAATGCTGTGGGCAATGTTGTCTTGGCACACTTTGGGCTTGTCAGTACCAACAATTCATCGCTTGAATGCCACAGGCTGTTTGAATATTGTTGCTGCTCATGTGCATCCCTTCATGGCCACAATTTAACCAACTTCTAATGGCTACTTGCAGCACAAAATTCACTCATGTCACAAATAAAAAGTCATCTCACACTGTTTCCATCAACATCCCAATGAGTTCAGTATTCTTCAGGGGCCTTCCTAGTCACTTGATCTGAATCCAATAAAAGAAATTTGCATGAATTTGTGTGATGCAATCACGTCATGGAGCAGAATCCCAAAGCAATGTATCCAACATTTTGTAGAATCCATGCCACAAAAGAATAGAGGCTGTATTGAGAGTAACCTACCCAGTATTAGTATAATGTTTCTAATAAAGCGCTCTATGAATGTTATGCGGCAGCTTTTGGAATAATTGTATTGTTACCAGGCCAGCGTTCTGTTAAAAATGTGATGCTTTCAGCTTATTCTGTGATCGAATGGAAACCATACTACCCGGTTCTACAATTATCACATCATGATTTTTCTGCACATGCATCCACGTTAGGGGAATGTCTACACCACAGATGAGTTCAAATTCCTCAGTCTTAAAGCCAACCTTGTTAAAATGACATCGATACGACAAAAGACTTTTTTTTTTTTACAGCCATTAACACTTTGGAAACTTATTCTTGGCTCCCTACAAGAAGGAAAAATCAAGGAGAAGCTCAAACAGGCCAGCTGTACGTGGATACTGTGAAAGTGAATTTGACAGATGGATTGGGTCAGCAGCAGCACTTTTGCTGTCATTGTACCAGACTATGGTGGCTCCCCATTTTCCATCCTCACCTGTTATCATGAGCTTTGAATGATGGACTAAAAGTAAGGTTGCAGGTTCAAGCATCAGAAATGAGGTTTCTACACAGTGCCTGACAGAGTGAGGAGCTATCCATCAGTCTTGGAGTAGAGTTGCTAGTAGATCAAGAAGAGCCAGTTGAAGTGGTTTGGCTGTCTCACAAGGATGCCCATTTGGTGGCTCTCACTAGAGCTGTTTCAGGCCTCTTTCAATAAGAATTATGTATCACAGATGGCTTGGGAATGTCTGAAGATGCTCAGGTGGGGCTGGAATCTGTGGCCAGAGACAGAAATCTGGGATGACCTACTCAGACTGTTGCAGGGGTGCTAAGTAATGAAATACAAGTACTTTGTTACTGTAATTAAGTATTTTTCTAAAGTGATCTGTATTTTACTTGATTATTTCTGTAACTAACTACATTTTACTTTTTACTTACTACATTTCAAAAGAAAAATCTGCACTTTTCACTCACTACATTTACAAAAAGGAATCTGTTTCTATAATTTCTCTATTTCAAATCATAATCCTATAGGTTTGTAAGAGTGGTCACGATGCCACCTTATTCATATGTGGGTCCTGGTTCGCTTCATCTTCGGGTGTACACTCCTCTAGTTATTGGGGCCCTGGAATAAAGTGAACCCACACACCAACTGATTGAACACAAAGATGCGTTATTTATTATTCTCCTCTCATCCGAAACCACATACACGTCTGCTCACACCACACGCCCGACTCCTCTCTCCAGCACACCTCCAGCCACACCCACAGTCAACATAAAAGTCCTCTAAACATGTGTTACATTACTCCCCCACCAACAGAAGAACTGTCCTCATTTCTGAAACTCAACTGAACAATCCCAAAACAAAATAAATAAATAAGCTGTAACACATGAACAGGAAGATGCAAGTCAGTGAGCATACATAACAGCACAATCACAGAAAACACCCCAAGTGAGCAGGCCACAACGACCACAAACAGAAACATGTGAAGAACCGTTAACATAGAACATGACATTAAGACAAAACATAATCCCTAAGCCGAACAGGGGGTTGGCGAGTCCGCATAGGAAGCGTTCGGCTGGCCACGGGCCCCTCTGAGACCGCACAACCCTGCCCCGAGTCAGAAACACCTGGCCTTGAGCCCGAATCTGTCGGTGCTGCAGGAAGCTGGGAAGACACTAGTCTGTGAGAAGTCATGTCGGTCAGGTCACGTCCAGGCATAGACCTTACAGTAGGCACAGCAGGGAGTGTCCGAGGTGGAAGAAAGCCTGAGAGTGTCTTTTGTGTAGTCGGGCACCTAGGTGAAATGTGCTGCAAGGGCCGGGAGACAACCCACAAATATGGCTTCAACCGGTTATAATGTACAACCTTAGGATGAGCCTGAGGCCACTGTAAGGCACGCACCAAGTAGGTAACAGGCGGAGAGTCGGGAGATGACGACAACGATTCCAGTACCTCATAGGGACCTACCCACCGAGGTGCCAACTTATCATGGCGGTGGGCCGGATCGTCCACCAGCACCCAATCCCCTGACTTGTATGGCGAAAACTTCAGCTTGCGATCGTAGTACTGACGCTGACGCTCTTGCGCCCTATCCGTGAACTCCGTAGCTGATTTATAGGCGCTGGCCAACCGCTGACGTAACTGGGCCGCGTACGCCGCTGGTGTACCATTAGAAGCCGTCGACACATGACCACCCTGATTGAGCAGGTTGTCCAACGGCACGCGAGCCTCCCGCCCGTGAGCCAAAAGGAACGGTGTGTATCCTGTGCTAGAGTGAACCGTAGTATAGTACGCCAACGCCAGCTGCGGCAAGTGATCATCCCATTCCTGACCTAAGGCCACAAGATACTTAGCAAGTTGGTCCTTAAGCGTACGGTTAAACCGTTCAACCACCCCATCACACTGGGCATGGTATGGCGACGTGCGAAGTTTACGAATTTAGAGCAAGTCACACAACCGTTTAACCAAGTCCGATTTGAATTGTCGCCCTTGATTGGAATGCAATGCGTCCGGGACACCATGCTGGGGTATATAGTGCTCGAAAATGCAGCGCGCCACAGACACAGCCGTCTGATCACGTAGGGGATACAGACTGACGAGCTTCGTGTATAAGTCCATGAGGACCAAAACATAACGGTGACCCTTGGTGGACACCGGAAGCTCAGTTATGTCTGCTGCAACAATCTGAAAGGGGTGCGTGGGCGTTATGGAAACCAGGGGCGCCTGCCGCCGAGGCACCGGAGAGCGCCGAGCTTGACAAGCAAGACAACGATTGCAGTGATCGGAGATAGAGGATGTCATATACGGCCAATAAAATGACCGCCGCGCCCTGTCAAGAGTCTTAGCCAACCCATAATGGCCCACAGCAGGATGCCCATGTACCTGATGAAGAATGTCAGGCAGAAGTGACTGTGGAATCACCACTTGGGCAGAAGCCGCAGACCCAGGACGCCGCACTAACACCCCGTCAACCACGGCAAAACGATGAAAGTGGGACCAAAGTTTCCGTAGACACGAAGAAGTACCTTTTAGCTTCCACAACGGCGGGCGGCGACCCCCGGAGAGCCAAGCGAGAAGTACAGCCAACTCCGGGTTGTCGCGTTGCTTATCGTCAATGTGCCCGTCAGTTTGAATGTTGACAAGACTAACAGACGATGTATCCCAAGGTGCGACAGGTGCACGATGCGACAGCCCAGACGGGACATCCAATGGAGTCTGAGTCGCTGCATCCGAGGATGTATGAACATGAGATGAGGCATCCAAATCACTCTCTGCCACCATCGACGGTCGACGAGACAAGGCATCGGCATTAAGATGTTTGGGCCCATCCCTGTGAACGATACACCAGTCGTAATGGTCCAGCTCCATTGACCAGCGGGCCCTACGACCAGTGGGATCTCGGTCTAATGGCAGCTTCCGGAGCCCCACCAATGGTTTATGATCCGTAACAATAGTAAAAGGATGATAAGCAAGATAGTGAACGAAAATGACGCACTGCCCACACGATGGCCCAAATCTCGCGATCAAAAGTAGACCATTTCCGTTCAGTAACCGAGAGAAGATGACTAGCGTACGCCACGACACGTTCAGTGCCATCAACCACCTGAGACAGCACAGCTCCCACTGCATGACAAGATGCATCAGTGTGCAGCAAGAACGGAAGCGAAAGATTCGGGAACGCCATAATGGGCGGTGACGTCAACGCATGTTTCAATTCCAGAAAAGCAGCATCAGCTTCAGCTGACCACTGAAAGGCAACCCCTTTATGGGTGAGCCGGTGTAAAGGGTCCGCAACAAGTGCAAAACCCCGAATAAACCGCCTATAGTAGGAACAAAGTCCCAGAAACGCCCTGACCTGAGTCGCAGACTGCGAAACCGGCCAGGTAGCGACCTTCTCCATGTTTTCTGGATCTGGTTCAACCCCATTACCCGAAACTTTGTGGCCCAGGAATGTGACTGACGGACGAGCCAAATGGCATTTGTCAGGTCTCAGCTTCAGACCTGCCATGCAGAACCTTTGGAAAACATCACGGAAGTGCTGTACGTGATCAGTAAAATCCCGACTATAAACGATGATATCATCCAAAAAAATAAGACAGATGGTCCAGTGGAGACCACGAAGAGCAAGCTCCATCAATCTCTGAAAGCTTGGTGGGGCAAAGGAAAGGCCCATGGGCATCACACGAAACTGCTATAACCCTGTGCCTGTAGAAAACGCAGTCTTTTCTTTATCAGTCGGATGCAAGGGAATCTTTCTTTAAGTCAATAGTGCTGAAAATGCTGGCACCCGTAAGCCGGTCCAAAGTGTCATCCACCCCAGGGAGTGGATGCGAATCTTTGATGGTAATCGCGTTTAATTTGTGAAAGTCCACACAAAAGCGATGGGACCCATCCTTCTTTTTTACTAGCACCACTGGTGCTGACCACGGACTACATGACTCCTCAATAATGTCATTGTCCAACAGCACCCTCACTTCACGCTGCAAGAGAGACTGAGTCGCAGCAGACGCTCTATGTGGACGAACCTTAATGGGTGCGACATCACCTGTGCGAATACGATGCGTTACCAAGTTTGTGCGTCCATAGTCGTGAACATGGGAGCTGAATATATCCGCAAAATCCCGAAGCAGAGTCTGAAGTTGCGCCTGTTGGTCTGTAGGTAAGCCTGTATCCACCGAAACATCAGGGATTTGCCCCCCAGACACGTCACTGCCTGACACCGACGCCACTAGGGAATACTCATCACCTGGGCAACCCATCATGGCAAATAATTGCCCTATGGGGTGTCCACTATCCAACTGAACTGGACCTGCCATGGGGTTGACCACCCTCACTACCCCTTTTCCATGCGTAATGGTAGTCAGAGTCCTAGCAATACCGACGTCCTGTACCAAGGACGAATACGGCTCCAACATACCCACAAAAGTTTCCGCACGTGGAATGGAGACCAAATAATCCGACACAGAAACAGGCACCACCATCTCAGACATAGCTGGAATGCTAACCGGAACCGCAGACACCGCTGCAAGCTGTACTGGCACCAGTGAAACAGGTTGCGAAAGATGTACGGCAGTATCCCGTAAACGTAGGTGCGCCTGACTCAAGTCAATTGAAACCTTATGTTTCACAAGAAAATCCCATCCCAATATTGCAGGGTAAGTAGCCGCGCGCACTACATGAAATGTATGAGTTAAGA
The DNA here is from genome assembly GCA_025084515.1 of Ancistrus triradiatus. Classification (NCBI taxonomy): domain Eukaryota; kingdom Metazoa; phylum Chordata; class Actinopteri; order Siluriformes; family Loricariidae; genus Ancistrus; species Ancistrus triradiatus. The sequence continues at coordinate 120,016 of JAJAGP010000705.1, read as the reverse complement.
CGGCATCCCCTAACCGCACTGGTTCTGAAACCGTGCCCAGGACATCCAGAAAGTGCCCAGTAACCGATGAAGTAAGAAAGATTTAGTGATCGACTGAATCGCCAGCGAGGTAATTGACTTCCTGCAGTTGTCCGTGATAAGCGGTATAAACCAGTATCGACTAAGGCATGTAAGGCTGTACTGCAGATGTCCAATTTGACAAATGGGGCGGGTAATACCCCTGACGATTCAACAGTGTGTTTGTGGACCATAGAAGGAGAATAAGCGGCCCTGAGGTCCTCCAGAGCAGCTTCTAACAGTTTCCCTGCTCCTGATCATGAACATCGAAATGAACGTGACGCCCATGGGAACCATGACGGTCCCATGACGAACGATCACCGTGCCGTAACGGAGGATGCGTACGCACAGGCGAGGAAGAACTGCGGCGAGGAGCAGGGGGAAACGTGTCCGGGCCATAACAACGAGATACAGGCCTAAACGGTGGTGTACGCTCCCTCGGACGTGATTGCCGATTGCCGTTGTGGTGATATCCCCCAGCAGAATCAGTGTTACCAGACCTAGCTGATGAGTACAGGTCACTATGTGTATGATCATGTGTGTAATCGTCATTGTAGTTTACTGGTGAGCGAGTACGTCGTGGAGTGACCGTGTAAGGAGAGTCAGTGTAATGTACCTGGTCAGGGAAATCAGAACTGTAGGTACGTCGTACAGGAGAAAACCGTCGTCCAGCAGAGTAGGGATCACCCGGCGGTCCACGGCGTCTGTCCCCACGGTCTGGAGACTGTCCCGAAACCCTTTCTCACTGGACCTGAAAGCACTGAAATTGGAAGAAGCATAGTCATTATCATCAATCCTGGATGTCTGCGCAGAGTGCAAACCATCTCCCTCCGAAGATCCGAGAACTGTTGTCCAATGTGTTCCAGTCTGTCGTCCACCAGCTGAGTTTGTGTACGGCGCATTGTCTGGAAATCCGCACGAAGCTCGGCGATGGCTGTGGTAAGTTCCCGGACGGCTGTTGACTCTGATGCTTGGTGTGTATCCACCGTAACAGGCAGGACTGGAGCCGGGGATGCCACCTTAATAGCAAGCTGTCCTCTCTCGCATTGGGTTGCTATACACAAAGCGTCCTCCAGTGTGTGCGGACCATGTTCATGCACCTTAAGCTGAAGAGTTGTGTCCAACCCAGTGAGAAAACGCCGAAATATTTCAGAGTTCTTAGCTTGTTGGTCATAATCTGGAAAGGCCTCAAGTACTAGAGTAGTGAGCTCTGCGGCATAGACTGCTAATGGTTCGTTCGGTTTGCGTGGACGAGCATTTAAGTATGTTTGAAATGTCGCTATGAACTGCAGTCTATTGAACACTGAGCCTAGGTTAGCTTTGACCGAAGCATAGTCCTTCTGCACGTCTGATGCCAATGTCTGCCAATAAGCAAATGCAGCACCGCTGAGTTTAGCAGGTAGCAGCTTAGCTTTATCCACTGGTGTAGGAGACACAGCCAGTGCAACTTCAAAGCGTTGAACCCAGGTATGGAACGGTTCTGAGCTGTCCCCAGAGAATGCATGGTGCAGGTCAATCCTAAATGGCAAAGAACACGTAGTAGCAGGTAATGGATCCACCACTGGCCCACTAGCTTCTGGAAGCCCCGCCACTGACAGGTTGTCGTCCTCCATTTCAATACGTGATGTGACCAATCGCGAGCGCGCGGGAAAAGAAGCAGGAAAAAGTTCATGACGTGAGCAGTGCAGGCGGCAATCAACCTTAAGTACTTTGAAAAGTGACAATCCTGAGGCAAATGAAGCAAACAAAAGAAACGAGTTTTTGTACGTGTAACCAATCTTGCAGGGGAACGAATATAAGTACATACGTTCACAAGACGAAGTGGTAGAGGAGCGGCATCCACGTTGTGTCCATCAACCAGACAAAAGCGATGTCCGAGGGGAAAATAGCAGTTCCGACACCCAAAACGTGCAAAAAACAGCACACACAAATAGAACAAAAAAAAAGTAGAAGGCACAAACGAACCTCCACGCTGCCACCAGTGTAAGAGTGGTCACGACGCCACCTTATTCATACGTGGGTCCTGGTTTGCTTCACCTTCGGGCGTACACTCCTCCGGTTATTGGGGCCCTGGAATAAAGTGAACCCACACACCAACTGATTGAACACAAAGATGCGTTATTTATTATTCTCCTCTCATCCGAAACCACATACAGGTCTGCTCACACCACACGCCCGACTCCTCTCTCCAGCACACCTCCAGCCACACCCACAGTCAACATAAAAGTCCTCTAAACATGTGTTACAGGTTTATACTTGACGCGTTGCAACTTTCACGTTTGCAGTTTGTTGGACTGAAATACAGTGACTGTTTCAGAGTTGTGTCACGCAGCGCCGGAGACTTGGACGTTGTGTTCCTCCTGGCCGCCGGGTATCGATCTGGACACTGACTTTTGTAGCGCGCCCCCCCGTTTGTAAATCGGCCGAAAGAGAAGCTAGGAGGCTTACCGAAATGACTTTCAGCTGTTGGTAGCGTTATTTAAGCAGCGTCCTAGCTCTCCCACGGCGTGGGGATTTGTTTTGGGTTACACCCTTCTGACTGTGACGGCGGTTTGAATGATATTGCTTGTTAGAACGCGTTTCCCGGTGAGTCCACTTTTGATAAATGTCTTGCGGTAGCCGGCGGTTTTCTGTTCGTTTGTTTGTGTATTTAATGTATGTTTTGTCGACGTTGTGTTCGGGCTTTGTTTCTGTTTGATGAGTACTTCTTGTGTTTGTATTTAGTTTGTATTTATTAATCTAAGTAAAGCATAATGGTTATTATAGTAGAACCTGCGCACGTCTCCTCCTTGCTGGTTAGGCAACCCCGTCCTTACATAAATCCCCGGCCAACAATGGAGACGGCAGGTTATTGCGCTGCTCCGGTTTTGCCTGTGAGGACCGAGCTGCCGAAAAAAATTGCCGGCGATCTCCGTCATTACACGGATGAGGAACGTCTAGTGTTTAACTGGCGTCTCACAGGCAAAGCCCTTGACTGGGCAGCGGCCAACTGGTCCCGGTTGTTCCAGGGGATGTATGACCAGCTCATTAGTGAGCTGTGGGACCAGTTTGGTCTTTGTGATAACTCTATACCGGAGTTTATCACCCACTCTGTCCGGCCTGCGTTGGCTGGTGATATGCTGGATCCTCAGCTTGCCCGCAGTCGGACCATTTTAGTCAAGCATCGGCATGCTCATGTAAGTCGTGTTTCTGACCATGCTGACTCGGTAGTTGAACCAGTAGCTGTGGGTGTTCGTCTTTCTGACCACACTGACTCGGTAGTTGAACCAGTAGCTGTGGGTATTCGTGTTTCTGACCATGCTGACTTGGTGGTTGAACTGGTAGCTGTGGGTATTTGTCTTTCTGACCACACTGACTCGGTAGTTGAACCAGTAGCTGTGGATATTCGTGTTTCTGACCACGCTAACTCGCTAGTTGAACCAGTAGCTGTGGGTATTCGTCTTTATGACCACACTGACTCGGTAGTTGAACCAGTAGCTGTGGGTATTCGTCTTTCTGACCACGCTGACTCGGTAGTTGAACCAGTAGCTGTGGATATTCGTGTTTCTGACCACGCTGACTTGGTAGTTGAACCAGTAGCTGTGGGTATTCGTGTTTCTAACCACACTGACTCATTAATCGAACCAGTAGTGGTGGGTATTCGTGTTTCTGACCACGCTGACTCGGTAATCGAACCAGTAGTGGTGGGTATTCGTGTTTCTGACCACGCTGACTCGGTAATCGAACCAGTAGTGGTGGGTATTCGTGTTTCTGACCATGCTGACTTGGTGGTTGAACTGGTAGCTGTGGGTATTTGTCTTTCTGACCACGCTGACTCGGTAGTTGAACCAGTAGCTGTGGGTATTCGTGTTTCTAACCACACTGACTCGGTAATCGAGCCAGTAGCGGTGGGTATTCGTGTTTCTGACCACGCTGACTTGGTGGTTGAACCGGTAGCTGTGGATACTCGTGTTTCTGACTCCACTAGTGCATTACTTGAACCGATAATTTTGGATACTCGTGTCTCAGGCCACACTAGGTCTTTATATGAGCCGATAGCTGTTCCACGTCATGTTTCTGTACAAGCTAGCTCAGTAATCGAGCCGATAGCTTCTCTGTTTCCTGTGTCAGTACAATCTAGCTCTGTGATCGAGCCGATAGCTTCTCTGTTTCCAGTTTCTGTACAAGCTAGCTCAGTAATCGAGCCGATAGCTTCTCTGTTTCCTGTTTCAGTACAAGCTAGCTCAATTAACGAGCCGATAGGTTCTCTGTGTCATGTGTCTGTACAAGCTTGCTCAGTAATCGAGCTGATAGCTTCTCAGTTTCCTGTTTCTGGACTCGCTAGCTCCGTTGTAGAGCCATTAGCGATGAGTGTTCGGGTTTCAGAGCTCGCTAGCCATGTACCGATTCCTGCACCACGATCTTTTGCACCACGGACAGTCACGTCACGGACATTCGTTCCTACTCCTGCACCACAGACATTCGTGCCGACTCCCGCATCTCGGACATTCGTGCCAGTACATGCTCCAAGGCTGTCTATTCCAGGGCCTGTGTCAACTCCAAGGGCAACAGATCCGATGGCAGTGCCGAGGGCGACTGTTCCAGTGCCAGCACCGAGGGTGAAGGTTCTCGTGGATGTGCCAAGAGCGACTGTTCCAGTGCCAGCACCGAGGGTGAAGGTCCCCGTGGTCATGCCAAGAGCGACTGTTCCAGTGCCAGCACCGAGGGTGAAGGTTCTCGTGGATGTGCCGAGAGCGACTGTTCCAGTGCCAGCACCGAGGGTGAAGGTCCCCGTGGTCGTGCCAAGAGCGACTGTTCCAGTGCCAGCACCGAGGGTGAAGGTTCTCGTGGACGTGCCGAGAGCAACTGTTCCAGTGCCAGCACCGAGGGTGAAGGTCCCCGTGGTCGTGCCAAGAGCGACTGTTCCAGTGCCAGCACCGAGGGTGAAGGTCCCCGTGGTCGTGCCAAGAGCGACTGTTCCAGTGCCAGCACAGAGGGTGAAGGACCCCGTGGTCTTGCCAAGAGCGACTGCTCCAGTAGCCGTGTCAAGGGCTACTGGTCCTGTGACCGTGTCGAGAGCAGCGGATCCAGGGGCTGTGCCGAGAGCAAGTGTTCCAGTGCCTGTACCCATCTTGTCGGTTTCAGGTCCTGTGGACGTGTCCTGGGCCGCGGATCCAGTGGCTGTGCCGAGGGCGACAGCTGATCCAGTGGCTGTGCCGAGGGCGACAGCTGATCCAGTGGCTGTGCCGAGGGCGACAGCTGATCCAGTGGCTGTGCATCTTCCAGAGGCCTTGCCAGAGGCCGTGTGCTCGTCGGAGGCCTTGCCAGAGGCCTTGTGTTCTCGTGAGGATCTGCAGGAGGCCATGCGTTTCCGAGAGGCCAGGTTTAGGAGACAGGCTTCTGTAGGAGGGAATGGGCTGTTTTTCTCGCTTCCCCCCCAGGCTCCGTCCGGAGAGGAAGCCCCCCCGACAGGACAAGTGGGCCCGAGGGGCCTGTTAAGGAGCCCTGGCTTCGTCTCGGGCTCCTTTGGGGGGGGGGGGGGGGGTTCTGTCACAGAGCGCCAGGGACTTGGACGTTGTGTTCCTCCTGGCCGCCGGGTGGCGATCTGGACACTGACTTTTGTAGCAACCGCCCCCCCCCGGTTTGCAAATCGGCCGAGGGAGAAGCTAGGACGCTTACCGAAATGACTTTCAGTTGTTGGTAGCATTATTTAAGCAGCGTCCTAGCTCTCCCACGGCGTGGGGATTTGTTTTGGGTTACACCCTTCTGACTGTGACGGCAGTTTGAATGATATTGCTTGTTAGAACGCGTTTCCCGGTGAGTCCGCTTTTGATAAATGTCTTGCGGTAGCCGGCGGTTTTCTGTTCGTTCGTTTGTGTATTTAATGTATGTTTTGCCGATGTTGTGTTTGGGCTTTGTTTCTGTTTGATGAGTACTTCTTGCGTTCGTATTTATTAATCTAAGTAAAGCATAATGGTTATTATAGTAGAACCTGCGCACGTCTCCTCCTTGCTGGTTAGGCAACCCCGTCGTTACAAATTGATGATAACTATTGTTTGGGTTTTATTTATATATATAATCAGGTTGAAAATGTGATTTTTTTTTTTCTTTTTTTATTTAAATAAATAAATGATTCTCAGAACTTTGCAGCAGTTACTGATGTCACCTCATAAATGTACAGATCTCCAGTTTGATTCCCATTTCAGACTCTGAATGTGTGAAGTTTGCATGCTGTGTAAACCAAAAAAAAAGTTTCCTTTAGGTACTCTTTCTTTCTTTTTTTTTTTTTTTTTTTTTTTTTTTTTTTTTTTTTTTTTTTTTTTTTTTTTTTTTTTCCGAAGACATACTGTACATTAGGTCCCTGAAAGTTTCCCAGCACTTGGTTTTTTTGTGTGCATGTGCCATGTGATAGAATTGATTAACAACATATGCCAAGTTAATTTATACATTCATATTAAGCCTTTCACATTGTCTTGTACTACACTCGAACAATATTTTTACCTCAGTACATTAAGGTAAAATACAACACAACTTTTTAAGGTCATTAAGGCCATTTGATCAAGGGGGTCGACACCTTTGAGTGAGACTCCTATAACTACAATAAATGAAGTGTTAAGGGTATTTAAAATGACATTTATTTTGCTTACAGACATTGTTGAGGTTCATACAAAATTTGTAAAGTCTGTGAAATATAGCAGTGTTACCTTCAGGATATATAAATCAATTATTTAAAATAAAGATAAGTAAATGAATTCGCTAAATCATGGTTGGAAGTATATCACAGATGGACATCTTGTGTGAGAGAGATATTTATTATAGACCCAGGTCTGCTCACTGTGGACCCATTGATGCCATTCCTTCAGGCTGAGCTCAAATTTAGCACACCGGTGTGACTTCATCAGGGACCACGTGGAATGATCGGTACAGACGTATGTGTCTGCTGGAGGAATATCATATCAATGGGGGCTGGGTGCAAAACGACTTTTGAACAACCCTCAATTCATGGATGAACTATACATAGTCAAGACGTGCCAAGAAAGAGTGGATGTTGTATCATGAATTGATTGTAATCACTCATCACTCCGCTGAACAGGTAAGTGACTGACTGCCATGGTACAATAGCAGTACTTTTATATTGAATATATTTGTGGTCTCCATACATTAAAATCAGCCAGTTTGTTTCCTCACAACTAGAGATTATTCGAGCTAAAACTAATACACGTAAACATACTGGCAAAGTTATTCTTTATAGTCTACAAGTTAAAGTCTGATCTGATTTTATAGCACCACAGATACATTTTGATCAATTTTAATTCCAACCACTTGGGGGAACACTGCAACATGACATTCCTGCAAATTTTAATGTATTTTAAAAGAAAAACATACCAGAAAATGTGGGCACCTCTTTTTACATCAGGTGAGTGTGTTTTAATATTTCAGAGACTGTTACCTTATTAATCTTTTATAAAAAACGTGCAATAATGTTTTATATTCAAAATGGTTATGGCGTTTTTAACTAGTGAATAACCAAACAGTATTTGAGCAAGGTTGTCTAAACTTTTGCAAAAGACAGCAGGCTGTCTTTAATAAATTAATTTATTTTATTTTACTTATTTATTTGGAGTGAAATGTAACCCATTTTAACTAAAACAAATCCAAAAATAATGGAAAAAAGACTTTTTAGTTAAATAAAATAATTTTCATATTGTGATTTTAAATTTACATTGTTGTAGTTAGATTTCAAGGTCATATTTTGTATATTGTTTTTGGCTGAATTTAAGTAGTCTATATTAGGTTAATACATTATTATGAAAATACACATTTGCAATTTTATCACTAATTTAAGTTTAAGGTTTAACAAAATTTTCTTCCATCAGTATACCAATGCAACTTGCGACTTTAAGGAAATTTATTTATTATTGGAAATGGTCTAAAGTAAATAACAGACACCTTACATTCTTGCTTAGGGAACCAAAGATATCCAACAGGCTGATGGCAGTCAGAGAGGTAGGTCTGTGTGGTTTTAGCTTTTTTTTGGATGTTTATACATGAGCTTAGTGTAGATAGCTCTACAAAATGAATGAGATTAATGATGGTGGCAGTGCTGATTATAAATATGTATACATTGCTGCTTTAACTGTCAACCCAAACAACTAAGATAATGAACTGTGGTACATCACGAAAAGAAATTCTGAGAAAGAAAAGGCTGAATGTGTCCAAGAACTGCAGACATTCGTGCATTGTGAGAAAACAAAAACAGCCAGCTCATGTTTGCATTAAGATCACAGAACTGATTAACATTTGTGTCCAGAGCCAGCTGACAGTCACGCTGTTAACCTCGGTGGTGGCTGCAGTGCTTGGCTCGCTGCAGGTTGGATATCAAACCAGCAATGTCAACGCTCCAGCCAGAGTGAGTTGATTGTGCTTACACACACTGAGCATCAGGGCCCTGACACGCAACAGATTGCTGGGTAAACTTTACAAAGTCGTGAGAGCTTTCTATTCCGCCAGCCGCAGTCTTGGAAGGCTTCAAGTTTACAGACAGGTAGCTATGATGTCTGGACTATGTTGACCTCTCATCGTGGTTTGTGGACGCTCTACTGCTCCTTTCTGATGCTAATTTGTTCGAAAATCACTCGGCGTAACCTTCCAGCTCTTAGTCACATCTTTCGAGTGGGTGAAATGCGGTCGCACACAGAACGTTCTTTAATAGGTTTGGAAGGCAAGCAGTATCTGACATCACAACCGGAATGTGCAGCTGTACTGATGCACCTTAAACAATGAAACGGATCGTTTTGCTAGTGTATACAACAGAGCTATCTACTTTAACCCTTAGAGGTCTGGGGCAATTTTCCTATATATGAAAGGTCATAAATCGATACCTTTATAAAGTGTTTGTTATTGACCCTGTGTGCATGCCAAATCAACACAATCGAACCACACACACACAACCACACACACACACAACGGGGTATAAAGTACAAGAAAAACAAATCAAGATGAAATTGAACTATTTACAATTAATTATCATTTATATGGCTACAAGTCTGTTTCTGAATATTCTACCAAAAATCGAACAAATCCAGTAAACTCCAAAGCAGAACTATCAACAAAAATTAGGCGTTACTTAGAATGACGTTGTTCCTGCGGTTGCGGAATGCCACCATGCTAACAACTCATTTTGTCAGATGACTGCTTTGTTAGAGCTTTGTTAGTCAACCATAAATGCTACGATTGTGGAGTGGAAGCATCTAGGGGAAACAACAGCTTAGCCACAACACAGTAGACCACACAGGCACACAGCAGGAGGCTATCTGTCCTCAGTTGCAACACTCAATCCCAAGATAGGAACAGCCTCTGGATTAACATAAGCACAAGAATTACCCATCGTGGACTGGGTTTTCTTATCCGAGCTGATATAGGCATGCTTAAGATGCACAGTCAAGCCCCAGATTGAGTGGTGTAAAGCACACTACAATTTGACTCTGGAGAAACAGTGTGTGAGAAGAAGCCCTGGGTGAATTGGATAAAGTTTTTAAAGAGTGATAGATTTTTTAGAAGATAGACTAAGCTGGGTTTGACACTGCTACCAATTCCAATTCATAGTGCCCACTGTAAAGTGTTTTTTCCTGACAGTGATCCCCATACACAAAAAGAGGTAAATAAAAGGTTTCGTCAAGTATGCTGTCAAATAAATTGATTGTCTCAACCTAATAATTTGGGATGAACAGGAATGACAATTGAATTTACTGACTACAACTCCAAATCAGAAAAGGTTCAGACAGTATGGAAAATGCAGAAAAGACAGCTTGCTCTAAAATCTCATGAATGCTGCCATTACAGTAGTATAAATGACCTTTGCCAAGGGCACTGACAGCCCTATATCATTACAGACCCTGGCTTTGAACTCACAACTGATGAGAGTTGGGATGGTCCTTTTTGTCTGTAGTTCAGAGTACACAGTGTCCATTTCTTACAAAAAAAGCTCTAGAACACTGATTCTGCTGAAGGTAATACACATTTCCACTGTAATGATCCATCCCAAGAAGTCAACGCTGTTTCTGGAGATGATTAATATAAGGCTTTTTTCCCCACTGTTACATTTTAAGTGGCATTTGTGAATGCAATTCTGTATCGTGGTGCTTCATAAAGGTTTGACAAAGTAATCCTTTGCCCATGTGGTCCTATCAGCTATTGATAAATGACAGTTCTTGATGCAGTGCCTTCTGAGTGATGGGAGATAACGGGTCTTCAGTAGAGTTATTTCATGGCATTATACACTGTAGAGGAATATATGTACAAATCCCTTCCAAACTCTATTTGAGGAATATTGTTTTTAAACATTTGAATAATTTTCCCATGCATTTGCCCATTTTTGCTGCTCAAAGACTCCTGTGGACACTGCTTTTGTACGAAATCATGATGCAAACACCTGATGGTTCACTTGTTTGAAATCCCATCATTATTTAGTTTTTCAAATCTTATTACTAGCCCTAAATTTGCCCAACTCAAATCTGTTGTTTCATTTGAATGATTTGGTTTTTAATGTAAGCCTGTTAGCTCTATGCATGTCGTCATTTGCTTGGTAACAAACAAGCCACTTGATTATTGACATGAGGTGCGACAAGGGGAGATGAAATAGGATTCCAACTGAAATTAGCATTTGATCCTGTAGTATAAATTTGTGAAAATCTATAACCTTACTTATATTAATTTCCAATGTTTTTCTGATGTGTGTATACTGGCAACCGCCTAACATGTTTGGAGGGTGAGGTTTTATGTTTAGATATTTTAGACAATGCAGATGTTTTGCATGCACTCTGGTTTTCTTCTGTATTCATGCTCATTCTTCACTCAGATCATTGAGGAATTCTTCAACGTGACATGGACATCCAGGTACAATGAATCCATGCCAGAACAGAGCCTCACATTTCTATGGTCTCTCTCAGTCAGTATTAAGGATTTTGGAGCCCTGTTGGGATCATTGGGTGTCAAAGGGCTTTCTGAGGCATATGGGAGGTAAGTGACTGGTGAATTCCCATTGTTTAATAAAAGTATATTGTATAAAGTATAAAATATTTAAATTAAGTGTATATTGCTGGTGGGAACAAATATTCAATATTTTACTTAAAAATCTCAATTTACTTCTATAGGAGGAACTCCATTCTCATAGCAAATGCTTTGTCTGTTGTGGGAGTCTGCCTGATGTTTACCAGCAAAGTAGCTCATACATTTGAACTTCTAATTGTGGGTCGTTTAATTTTTGGCCTTTTTTGCGGTTTGACGATGAGTCTGAATCCGTTATACATCCAGGGTGTCTCCCCAATGAATCTCCGAGGTGCCTTTTCAACTCTAAATCAGGTTTCCTTCACCTGTGGCACTTTTCTGGGCATGGTGAGACCACTCTTATTATTTTTTTATATTATCTATTGTAAATCCAAATATTTCTGTTGTTTTATTTAGTTAAAACCTAACCGTTCAAATATTTATGGTGAACTTTTCAGGTGATGGGCTTAGAAACAGTGCTGGGCACAGAGAGGTACTGGAATTTTATGATGTCGTTGTCCCTCATTCCAGCTGCCCTTCAGTTTATTATCCTGCCTTTCTGCCCTGAGAGCCCACGTTATCTTTTCATCAATTGGGAAAAGGAGAAAGAGGCAGAAGCTGGTGAGTGACAGGATAGACATAGCAATTAAAATATGACATATTTGTGAATATTTATATATAATGTCCTTTTTACTTCGTCAGCCTTGAGAAAGTTAAGAGCAAACCATGACAAAGTATCACAGGAAATGAAGGAGATGAGAGAGGAAGCATCACAAAGTGAGGCAAAAATGACAGTCTGGGAATTCTTCATGAAGCGTCGCTACAGAAAGTCAATAATACTCATTGTAATTATAAACCTGGGAAGCCAGCTGTCCGGATTTAATGCAGTAAGTTTTCTCAAAGCAAAATGTAATGATATTTATCAGATCTGACGTGATTGTTTTAAATAATCAAAGTTTTGAATGTGTTAAATCTCTCGTTAGTATCTTATATATCTATCTATATACACACACACACAGGGGTTGGACAATGAAACTGAAACACCTGGTTTTAGACCACAATAATTTATTAGTATGGTGTAGGGCCTTTTGCGGCCAATACAGCCTCAATTCGTCTTGGAAATGACATATACAAGTCCTGCACAGTGGTCAGAGGGATTTTAAGCCATTCTTCTTGCAGGATAGTGGCCAGGTCACTACGTGATGCTGGTGGAGGAAAACGTTTCCTGACTCGCTTCTCCAAAACACCCCAAAGTGGCTCAATAATATTTACTATTTACTAATGGTGACTGTGTAGGCCATGGGAGATGTGCAACTTCACTTTCATGTTCATCAAACCATCTGAACTCTGGCATGTCACGCATAATGTTGTGTGCATTGCAATATTTTGAGCAAAACTGTGCTCTTACCCTGCTAATTGAACCTTCACACTCTGCTCTTACTGGTGCAATGTGCAATTAATGAAGATTGGCCACCAGACTGGTCCAATTTAGCCATGAAACCTCCCACACTAAAATAACAGGTGTTTCAGTTTCATTGTCTAACCCCTGTATATATACTGTGATATGTTTGAGTACATGTACCACTATAACCCTTACTGTTGTCTACTGTTGTCTAGGCTGCTCATTATGGATTCTAGGGATTGGGCAGCCACTTTCTAATGTTTCTTACCTCTCTTCCAGTTTATAAGTTATTCAACAGAAATTTTTACCAGGGCCACATTTGAAGAGGCAAAATATTTGACACTGGGAGTGGGAGTCATCAATGTGGCATCCACCTTAGTAGCCGTAAGTGTCAATGTCTATATTTTCTTCGGGGATAGGTAGAAGATTCAAATGTGAACATTTCAAATATTAAAAGTAAACAAATACAGGTTGTCTCTGATTGACGTTGTGGATACACTCCGACAAATCCAACGTTAGTTGAATTTAAACAGAGGATATACATACACTGTGTATATATATATATATACTCACTGGAAAAAATATTTAGTCACCTGTGATTAATGGACCAGAAGACCCAGGGTTCAGCTTCTACCTCTGCCAAGCTGATTGTTGGATCGTAGACTGTAAGACTGTATCAGCTGTAAATCGTTCTGGATAAGGGTTTCTGCTAAACGAAAAATTTAATAGTGTGTAATACCTCCACAAATTCTGATGAGTATTTCCTGTAACCTGGGATTTTCCCCACTTCTGGTAGACCCGTATGACCATACACTTTGTTGCAGCTGCAAATTCATCTACTTCCTTCTCACTATGGCCTTTGGCACACCCAAATGCAATCACTCCTTTTTTCCAGTCATTAACATCTGCTTTGTGACCCATTTTCATCATCAAACTAGACATTCACTGCACTGTACCATCTCTATGGTGCATGATTAAAACACAAACTACCATTGGGCATAATTATTAATATAAAGCTTATAATAATGTGTTGAATATCTCATGTAATTTATTGAATAATGTATTGAAAGTGAAAAACAAAAACAATTATTGTCATGACCATGGCTTTTCCTCATTACATTTCCCAGCGCTCATCACTCCCACCACGTGACTCCCTATGGCAGGTACTGCAGAGTTCCTCATCTAGCACAGGAGAGTGCACCAGAGTATCGTACCATGCATCGCTTGCCTAGGAAAATTCAAAATTCAGAATATAGGTTTTCGCTGAATGTGTATCAGTTTTTATTATCGGATTCCCATCATAAAATCAAAATATCCTAAGTTGGGCCATTGTACATCTGGTCTTAAAGGCTCAGCTGTAAAATCATTTTTGATGAGGTGACAAATGTAGCATTGTTTTCATAAAAAAAAAACAACAACCTCTAAATAGTAAAATTGCCATATTTTTCGGGCTATAAAGCGCAATATAAGGCGCGATATCAATGATTGACTGCTAACGGGTCTATTTTCATACATAAAGCACACCAGGTTATAAGACGCATTAAATGAAACAAAACTCTTATAAGTTCCCTCGGAAGCTCAGGTTGGTCTTTACCTGGCGCAGGGCGTCTTCTTGCTTCCTCCACTTCCGTACCATTGATTCGTTAATGTTGAATTCTCTCGCAGCTGCTCTATGTCCATGTTGTACTGCGTGACCGATAGCGTTGAGTTTGAAATCTGCTTCGAAAATGTATGAATGAATGCACACACATTAATGCTGAAGCACAGATCGTATTACTCCACGATGCTCCTGACTACGGTGGCCGTAAGCTTCGTAACTTACCAAGGCTATGCTAAAACATTTTGACAGATTAATGAGCGCCGTGTACCATCTACAATCGGTTCTAGGTCAGAAAGCACAACCAGAATTAATTCATACATTAGGCGCACCGCATTTTAAGGCGCACTGTCGATTGTTGAGAAAATTAAAGGATTTTAAGTGTGCCTTATGGTCCGAAAAATACGGTAAGTCACATAATCGTTGTTGCCTCACAGCTCCAGAGACCCTGGTTGGAGTTCTGGCCCAGCCGCTGCCGCTGTTGAGTTTGTACATTCTCCCCATGATTGGCGTTTCTAAAGTGTCCCAGTATGCGTGAGTGAATGTGTTTGTATGTGTCTCCAATGAACTACCAGATAGACCCAGCCTCCATGACTCTGAATGAGCATAAATGGATATAGAACATGAATAAATGAATTATTATTGCAATTCTATAAATTTAATCCCAGTTAGAGTCTCATGATTCTGTGGCCTATCTGACAGCAGAGGAATCAAACCTGGACACAGGACCAGTCCATCACAGGGCGCACACACTTACGCAGGGACACTTTATTCAACCTAACGCATGTCTTTGGAACATGGGAGTACCTGGAGGAAACCCACGTAAACATGAGGACACCACAGGCGTGTTGGTCTCAAACCTGCGTCTCTGTTACTGTAAGGCAATAGTACTAACCACTGTCCCACCACGCTTCACATGACTATTAGTAGTAGTATTATATGACTATGTGCTATGCTCTGTGTTTTTAAAGTTTTTCCTAATGGAGAAGGCAGGGCGCAGGAAGTTACTTCTCGTTGGCTTCCTGTCATTAGCTCTTTGCAGTTTACTTATGGCCATCACAGACTCACAGCTGGTGAGATTAATGCTAATATTTCTGTCTCTGCTATCTGTGGTGTTCTAGTTATTATTAAACTGTTACTTAATATCCCATTCTTTCTTAATCGATTTGTCTTCGCTTCTCTTCAGGACATAGTCCCTGGCATTAAGGGTTTTCAAGTGCTGGTGATATTTTCCATGATCTCATCCTATGAGTTGGGACCCGGGCCTATCTCTTGGTTCATTGCTGCTGAACTCTTTGACCAGCCAGCCAAACCCGTAGCAATGGGTTTCACCAGCATGCTGAACTGGGGTGGGAAATTCCTGCTGACGCTCCTCTTCCCACCATTACTGGTAGGTTGTATTTTGAACTTGCATAATACATACGTAACCAGCACAGTCTTGTTTATTTTCTCTTTATGTTCTTTTTGTTTCTGCTTAGTAACAACTGAATTTGTTTTACATTGCAGAAACTACTAGGAGCCTTTGTCTATCTCCTATTTTTGGCTATATCCTTTGTTGCTTTCGCATATACCATGTTTCGACTTCCAGAAACCAAGGGCCGTACCTTCGATGATATTTCTGCAGAGTTTTCTGGAGCTGAAAGCATTAGCCTGCATAATAAAATGAGTTTTAATACTTTTAACTGAACACATTACCCGGTGACAAAATATTAGTACAATAATAATCATTTTTAATAATAACTATATCACTTATATAGTAAATACTCTATTCAAATATTTACTATTGTATATGTATATGTACTACTCTAAAATACTATTGTGTAAAATGTAGTTTAAAATCACATGCATATGGTATTTTTTTAAATAAATGGAAATATAGGGCCTCATTCATGAATCGTGAGCAAAACGAATTTGCTCGTGAATAGTTCGTAAAACACCTTTTTCGTAAATGTTATTCCCAGAACGACTAAAATCTACATCTATGCATGGTCTGTTATATGAAATGTTATCTTCTGAACGCTGTGGCCAGGTGGAAGCCTCAGACGCAGCTCGGCTGGCAGACATTTGGTGAGTGGCATTATAAGAGATTGTAGGCTCATTGAAAACATAATGGCTGGAAGCAGTGCTTAATTTGTAATACATCCGGTAAGTGGGCAGTAAGGGAAAAATTCCCGGAACTAATAAATAACTGTGCTTAAAGTTCAACACCTAATACAGTAACTTATATAAAATTGAACATCTATAATCAATGAAAAAAACTTACATTGTCTTAACTATTAGCTGTCTTTTCTCATTTTGTCTGTTATAGTTGAAAATTACAGATCTCTCTCATCTTTCTAAGTAGGAGAACCTGCACAATCAGTGGCTGACTAAATACTTTGTTGCCCCTCTGTATATAAAAAAAAGTAAAAGTGCTGAATCCAGACAAATAAGAACACCAGAATCCATGTGCTCCAAATATGACAAGATCTTGGTCTGACAGGATCCGGCTCAAATTAAGCACTGACTAGAAGATTTGTTTATTGCCTGAAACACCACTATATATTGATTTTGATAAAATATGTTGATTTGAATGCACTTGTTTCCATAAAACATTGATTTCCGCATCAGAATCGTTTTTTTCTTTGCTTTTTCTGATATATTGGAGGATTTTTGCTGTCTTCCTCAGTCCAAAGCCTTTATTATGGGAGTTTACAGGGAGTTTTTCCTTGCCACTGTCGCCCTAGGCTTGCTCAATTTGGGATTGGATGTAGTTATTAGGAGATAATCTAAACTTGTAAAGTTGCTTTGAGACAATGCTCCATTGTAAAAAGCGCTATAGAAATAATTCTGACTTGACTTGACCTATTATATGGTAGTTATTTGTTATTCGTGGACGTGGATCATGGTACTCATATGCTAATTATAAAGGAACGTGCTCACACGAAACATTTATGAAGGACTGGTATTTATTACCATACTCACTCTCTATTAATAAATCTCGTGTTTAGGTGGTGTTCATGAATCTGGCAGGGAGTTTTCGAAAATGTCCATTTATGCGCAATTTACTCACAGTTTACCCGTTTTTTATACGAATTAATGAGGCCCATAATGTCTTTGCCATTTGTTTTAATGTAATAATATATTATGATTCAGCAATAAAGTTTACATACAATGTATACAAAGGGACAGTGTGCATATGTGGGATTCTTCCACATCAAACTCACCCAACCATTCCTATATGGACGTTGCTCTGTGCACTGGGGCACATTGTGCTGAAACAGAAAAGGTTGTTGTAACAGCAAACTTCACACTGAACACATTTTTGGGGTGTATGTGGTGTGGGATATTTAAGTTTCCTTCAGAAGTTGTGCTATCTTACAAAACATAATTTGAGGAGGAGTGTCCAAATTTAGCATAAACTTTGTTGTTTGTTTTATTTATTTGCAGTACCACACACTTGTAAATTATGCATAGTAACTGTATCATTTTGAATCCTATGCATTGTATTAAAATTATGTAGACATGCTTGTGTTTCATTCCAGCTTGGCAAAACAGTTATTTATTATTTCAAAAAGAGATTTTTTGGTCTGTGTACCAGGCCCTTAACACTCAAATAAACCAGCATGTGCTCAATTTCCGATTAGTTTGTGTATCTGTTGTGTATTATGTGCAACTGTGTAATTGTGTACCGCTCTATTTTCAAATAAATTGAATTTCATAATTACCTCATTACCGAAGCCACAACACTGTGAACAGGTAATGAATGTGGATCTGTTGTTGTCAACAACAAGGTCAAGTAATTAAGGAATTACAAGAAGAGGTGGAATTCCTCATTAGCAGCAGAAATCCATTAAACAGAAATCTGAACACAAGCTCTTCTGTGGGAAATGAAACATTCAAAAGAAGCTGCTGAATGTTTACAGGTCAATTAAACAGGGCTGTAAAATACAGCAGCATTTAACAGTCCTGCTTAGTCTAATCATGAAAAATGTTTTTAACTGTCAGTTATGTTTCTGAAGGAGATCCCTTCACTTTTACTTTCTGCGTAAAAGGAGAAGGCAAACCCGAAATGTGATTTAATCCAAGCTGAAGTTGCCAGTTAAACAGTAAACATGTTGGATCAGAGATCACCCTGTGGTACAACTAAATGAGTTTCATCTGAATCAGGACGAAGGAGAAAACAATGGGGTTGGCGGCACCTAGTGACATGTTGCTTGGTAAAACAGCGCCATCTAGCAAAAGTTTCATCTAAAGCACATTTCTCAGAACAAAATCCAAAATAAACTGAAATCTAACAACCTGATGTTTTGACTATTGCATTATGTGATTTGGTTGACTCAGTTAATTTATTTAAATTTGACATACTCCTAATTACATCATTATCCTAATCTAATTCTGAAAACCCAATTTATTACCCAATACATTACATTACATACTGTATCACATACATTTAGCAGAAACCCTTATCATCAGAGACTTACAACTGATACAGTCCTACAGTTTATAATCCAAGCATTTGTGGGAAGGGCCCATACTTAAGGGTGCAACAGTAGTAGTTTGGAAGTGATGGCATCAGGGGTGTTTCTGGATTACTTGTCTTACTGGGCACACAGAATTTAGAGAGGCACAGTTGTACTCCTCTGCTTGCCAATTAGTCATGGGCTCATTTGCATAAAAATAAGCCAGTTAAACACTAAATAGATTACGTGATTTATCACTAACGTGAGCATTACGCTGCCATCGATGAGAACTGAAGAACAAATTAGCACTAAATAATATTAATTGCATTAATTTTGTTTATAACATTAAACGCCTTTGCCAGTTTACTGAATATGTTCTTTGGTGGATTGTGGCTTGCCAAAACACGTTGCTATGAGCGATCATTTCCTTGCCTGCAAAGTGGCTGACTTTCTCTTAAATATTTGGAAAGATGCTGGGGCATTATGTGTAATGTAGTGCCTGTAGTGAATTTGCATGTTCTGCTCAGCAGTCCAGGATAAAATAGATTCTTTACTGCCATGATTTTAGTGGGGCACAGCAAAATTTTGCCCCACTAAGGTGGGCCAGGTGATGTCTCTGACTGGCATTTGAAGTAGCCACGTTAAATAGCCACGTTAAATACTGCACCTCGGGCACTTGCTGATTTGTATGAATCGAGCTGTGCAACTCGTTTCAGACGAAACTCTATTCATGGTTCATGACTCATGAGTCACAGTTCAGTACACAGTGATTCAGGTTCACAATAGCCCTCAGTGCAGATCTCCACTATATTTACCATGTTTTTCTTTATGTTTACATCTACTGTACTATATTCTTAGTGCAACTAAGTCTTCATGGGTCCTAAAAAGGTTAATTTATAAGAGCCAACCGAAAGCAAAAAAAGGAGTTGAATGCTTCAGAACACAGGCTGCAGTTAGCTTGGCAGCTATGCTAGCACCTGGAGGTCATCAACAGAGTAATTTTTTTCGCTTTCAATCCATTACTCACTAAATTACATGAGATTTTAACACTTCATTATAAAATAACATTTCTGTTAATGATTTTGGCCAACTGTAGGTTAATGTAATTGTTTTAAGCATTAACCTACTTATCATAGACTCCGCTATCATACAGTATAGACCGCCCTACCAAACACTTGTTAAGCTGCTCAGTTCATGATGCATTTAACTTATGATGGATTTGTTGGAACATATCACCACCATAAATCAAGGAGCACCTGTACAATACAACTCCATTAATGCATATAATGCCTTATACAGTGTAGATTTTCCTTATAGGAAAAATTTGTTCAGTTGGGTGGTTGATGAATTTTTATACCACTTCAGCACATCGGTCATTTCGTGGCAAAAAACATAATGTTATTGTCATGTCCACAAATATGGGCTCTTAGTTTTGTAGGAATTAGGAATTTCAGTAGTTTACTTGCTTTGTCTTGGGTAATGTGAAAACTTTGCTCGGTACCCGTCATTTTTGGTTCTTGACAAGCTTTCTGGAACGAATTAATGAGGAGAACCGAGGTACCACTGTTTCAGTAACTTAATGTATTGTTTGTCATTTGCCCTACTTGTGTTTCCTTTCTTTCTCTCTCCACAGTATCCGCAGTTTGTCTTAAATACCAGAATCCTCCTGATCCTATACAATGTCAGAATGTATACATTTTACATTACTTTTTACAATTACAGCATTTAGCAGATGCCCTTATCCAGAGTGACTTACAATTGATACAATCTTATAATCCAAGCAATTGTGGGTTAAGGGCCTTGCTCAAGGACCCACCAGTGGGAGCACTAGTGGGTGGGATTTGGCAGAGGTGGGATTTGAACCCTTCAGTCTGATTTAATCTGGGCTCAAATGGGCAAATCAGTAACAATAAACTGCAGAGGGCATGAATCTGATTGTGTTTACTACCAGCTCTTTCAACATAGATTTTGGAAACCAAAGTAAATTTTCAGGGAGTAAAACAGTTCCTGAAAGCGGCTCTTTCACAGTTAAAGATCTGGATTCTGCTGACAGTGCTGTGTATTTCTGTGCTGTGAGCCAACAGAATAAACAGAATCACCTACAGATGGCAGCATCACACAACACATCTCCAGCGTTTCACGTCATTGTTTCCATAGCGCAGACTTGTTTACATTTACATTTACAGCATTTAGCAGACGCCCTTATCCAGAGCGACTTACAATTGATACAGTCTTACAATCCAAGCAATTGTGGGTTAAGGGCCTTGCTCAAGGACCCAACAGTAGCAGCTTGGCAGAGGTGGGATTTGAACCTTCTGGTCCATAGTCCAGTACCTTACCCGCTAGGCTACCACAGTCCCACTTGTTCTGAATGGTTGAAACAGAACTTCAGGGTGGTGAAACTAATTCTTGCAGTTTTCATTCCATTCGTCTCAGCGTCAGGCCAAAACATTTTATTTTTCACAATCTTAAAATGTTTTGAATTTATTTTCAAGTCAGCTCCAAATGAATGGTCTATGAAGTTCACCAGAGTCCCTCTGACTGGCTAAAATTTACAGATGAATTTACTGCACTGAAGTGCTGTAAAGTGTTTCCTCATTTTATATGACCTCGTGGTATCAAAAACACCAAAATTATAATTTCCTTAAACATATTGAACATAAGTCACAGAGTTCATTCAGTTCATTACCGTCTGGTCTAAAACAACTTCCGCTTCTGTTACAAAGCAGTATCTTAAAATTATCACTCTACTGCATCTAATCATGTGCCATGTGAACATGTGGCTTATGTTGCACACTATTATAACCGAACTGCAGGTGTCAATGTGGCATCAACACACAGCCTACAATGATATGGCATGTAAGGATCTTTTCCACTAGGCTGCAATAAACTTAATATATATGATAGTATTTTATATTATATGATGTTAAATGTCCGCATCACATTCTGTGAAACAAAAATTTGACATTGATATTTGAAATTTACATTTCCTGGACTTTGCTGTATAGGCACACAGTAGTTTAGATACTTTGCACAAAGTGTTTTATTTTAAGAATTAATGAACATTTAGTACAGTACAATGCTGTACAAATCAGTAATTCTTGTTTTTGTATTTTTCTATACATTTGAAACACTTACCGAAAGCAAAAGAAACGTTGTTTTCTGCATTCAAGACTGTGATTCTATTTTCTGTCAGCAGGTGTCACAAGGATTAGCTCACACTTTTCTTTCACACAGATTTATTAGATCTATATAAGACACTTTTTATTTCCTATTATAAATTTGAAGAACATGGACATTAGAGATTAGGAGTGCAATGATTCGACTACTATATTAATAGGTAACTAATTTAATAATCGATTAGTCTGAGAACACATCTCCTGCGTTTACTGCTCTAACTAGGAACTAGCTTAACAAAACAGTGATGGCAGCCTCAAGAACAAAATCCTCAAGTGTAGGAGCAGTTCAAGCTTAACTCCAGTTACTCAGAACTATTTGTAAATCTAACCTTAGCTGGCAACAGCCACATAAAAGGGAGCTGGACGAAGGGTTACCACTGTAACGGAAGGTCAAATTTAACTGTTCATAGAGAAGAAGTTTAACACAACCGTACACCACTTTTTGCCGAATTTAAACGCACCTCACACATATGGCTGGAGATCCTGATTTACTAATTTGGTTTTGTTAAGTATTATTGCTGCTACTTTGCGCAACATAGGTTTTAATTTTTGACAGGAAAAACAATTTGGACTTTTATTTATCTTTGTATTAGCAGGAAAGTTTAGACTGTGAATTTTTAAATAAGGTATTCATCTAGTCTTCATTGTTAAGAAATGCATGAAACAATCTCATTCGAAACGTTAAGGATGATTTCTACAAAAGAATTATTTGGTAACTGAGCAGTAATTATGGTTGTTGGAAATAACAATGTATAACTGTAATAACATTGCTTCTTTTTTTACAGCTCTTGCTTGTTATCAGTGTGAATAAAATCCTGGATAGATTGTTTCTCATAACAAGCATTCATTCTTTAATCTAGCTGGCAGGTATGTTTAACCTATATGTATTAATTTCAAACACATGTCAACATAAATCATAACTTCTGATTTTTAATTATTTATTTTTCTCTTTTTCTACACACAGTCCCTGCTGTCACACACAGCTTTCGAGAATCCTCCTGATGTAATCAGAACTCATGGCGAAACTTCAGCGTTTCAGTGTTTACACAGCATTTCAGGCTTACAGTTGCATCCTTTGGTACCAACAAACCAAAATGAAAAAATTTCAGCTCATAGGACATCTAGCATGTTCACAGCCTTGGTGGGAGGAAAAATGGTGTCACGTAAACCCCACCTATCAGTGGCTATAGTTCATATTATAGCCACTCATCAATATGTAGTTCAATCATTCACCTTATTTTCAAAAGTCAAAATGATCCGAACTGTTATAATTTTGTGTCAGCTACTCTACCGGATTCAAGGTATTCAAATTTAGTCTGAAACTCTCACCATAATAATATAACTGCTGTGCATGTAATAGAGCATCAAACAGCAGCTTGTACTAACAGTTTACTTGCTATTTACACACAGGAGTTGCAGGAATGAATGATGTCTTTCAGTCTGATATAATCTGGGCTGAAATGGGCAAATCAGCAACGATAAACTGCACACACAAGAAGGGTGCTGATTATAATCAGATGTACTGGTTCCGTCAGCACCAGGGACAGAGAATGGAGCTGGTTGTTTTTACTACCAGCTATGGCACCAAAGACTTTGGAAGTTTCAGTCAAAGTAAATTTTCAGCCAATAAAACAGTTGCTGACAGCGGCTCTTTCACAGTTAAAGATCTGGATTCTGCTGACAGTGCTGTGTATTTCTGTGCTGTGAGTAAACACAGTGTTACAACCACAGGACAGAGCTGTACAAAAACTCAGTGTGTATCAGTAAATATTACCACCCAAAGGTGGCAGTATGACACAATAAATCGCCATCTTCTGAGCATGATATGTGCCTTATAAACCATCTGTATGTGCACACACATTTATTTATTTATTCATTCATTCATTGGTGTGGCTTGGTGACGTGCTGTCAGCTCACAGCTCAGCGATCCCAGATTCTGCCTGCATGATGTTTGCATGTACAATTGGTTTTAAAATATTGAAACATTGAAATTCCCCTATAAAGTGCACCTTCTTTACAGTGCAGTCAATCTGAAAGCGGGAGGATTTTTATTAGAACTGGCAAAACATCTTACAAAAGGAATGCCTCAGATGAGAAGGTTTGACTGGTCATTTCATTAAAATACTCAGCACATACTGTCAACATGATTACTGATCTGATCACACTTTCTGCCACATTATTGTGTCTCACAGGTAAATATATTTAATACGTCATATTTTATGAACTGTATCACCAATGTTAAGGCTTCTATTATTTATTCCGTTCTTTCTCCATCCACAGGTTATGCTGTTTGTTCTGTAACTCAGAATCCTTCTGATCTTATAAAGTATCAGAATGACCATAATGAGATTGAATGTGCTCACTCTGTACCGAACTACAATCGTATACTGTGGTACAAACAAAGTCCTAACTCAGAATTTACGCTTATGGGATATCTTTTCCTGGATTCTGAAAGCGCTGAACCAGAATTTGAAAAGAAGATCAAATTGAATGGTGATGGGAGAAACAACGGATCTTTGACCTTAAACAGTCTTTCAGTGAGCGACAGTGCTGTGTATTTCTGTGCAGCTTATTACACAGTGCTCTAGATGAGCTGATTTCACTACAAAAACCCTCATCTGATCTGTTACCCCCAAAGCAGAACACCTGGGGCTGGATTTGATTTCATGCCAATATACCAAACAAAGAGACTCAAAATTTAAATTAACAACATTTTTGCATTAAATTCGAGAGGGAAGACTGAGATGGTTTGGACATGTGCAGAGGAGGGATAGTGGATATATTGGTAGGAGGATGTTGGAGATGGAGCTGCCAGGAAAGAGACGGAGAGAAAGACCAAAGAGGAGTTATTTGGTTGTGGTGAATGAAGATATGCAGGGAGTTGGTGTGAGAGTAGAGGACGTGGAGGACAGGGTGAAGTGGAAACGTTTAACTCGCTGTGGCGACCCCTGATAAAGGGAGAAGCCGAAAGAAGAAGAAGAAGATATAGTGCAAAAACAGTCCATGATATTGTTTAGGTAGGTGTTACACATCAAATAAATGTCCACATGAATGTCTGGACCAAGGGTTTTGCAGCAGAACATTACGCAGAGCCATCATATTTCCCCTACTGGATTCAAAAACCTGCATCTCATCTAAGCAGAACACCTGGATCTTTGGATATGATTTTGTGCCAAAATACCAAACAAAGAGACTCAGCATTTAACTTAGCAGTCCTAATCCATTTTATATACACTAAGCACACTGACTAATGTCAATAATATGTAAATACAATGCATCATTTATAACATACACTGTCCCTATGGGAGGGTGTATGATGTCACATCCCTCATCAATGACTATAGGCTGAATAATCATATTCAGTTCATAGTTCAGTTTTTCCTCTCATTATCAAGAGTCAGCATGATCCTAATTATTATATTACTCTATCAGTTACTCTACTGGATCCAAGGTAACAAAATCTCACTGAATGACTCTCACTGTAATAATATATCTGCTGTACATGTCTTTGAATTATTATAAAGCTTCAAACAGCAGCTTATACTGACAAAGTATTTACTGTTTACACACAGGAGTTGCAGCAGAAAATGATGTCTTTCAGTCTGATATAATCTGGGCTCAAATGGGCAAATCAGCAACAATAAACTGTTCACATACCAAGGGTGCTACTTACTTCCAGATGTACTGGTTCCGTCAGCACCAGGGGCAGAGTATGGAGCTGTTTGTGTTCACTAACAGTGGTGGCACCAAAGACTTTGGAAGTTTCAGTCAAAGTAAATATTCAGCCAGTAAAACAGTTCCTGAGAGCGGCTCTTTCACAGTTAAAGATCTGGATTCTTCTGACAGTGCTGTGTATTTCTGTGCTGTGAGCCAACACAGTGTTACAACCACAGGACAGAGCTGTACAAAAACTCAGTGTGGGAGCAATAAACAGAATCACCTATAGATGGCAGTGTAATACAACAAATCTCCAGCTTCTCATCTCATTGTTTCCATATAGCAGAGTGATCTTATTCTGAAGCATTGTAGTTGATTGTAACAGTGTTTGCTGTCATGAGCAGACAGAACTCACAGAACCTTCAGGATGGTGAAACAGATTCTTCTTATTTTCTTTACCTTCCTCTCAGTGTCAGGTAAGATTTCAACAAAGTTTGTCAGGCAAATATTTGTAACTTATCATAATCTTACATTAGGTGTTTGAATTTTCCAGGTCAGCAACAAAACTATGAGGTTCAACAGAGTCCCTCTGACCTGATGAGCTTTGCAGGAGAATCCACTGAACTGCACTGCAACCACAGTGTTTCATCATTTTATATGATCTTATGGTATCAAAAACCACTCAGCGATAATTCCCTAAATCTTATTGCATATGTACGTTACAAATCACCAAGTGTTGAAAGCTCTTTTACGGGTCACTTCAATGTATCTGGAGATGGTGCAAAACATTCAACTCTTCATCTACTCGAGCTGAGAGCAGCTGAAGACAGTGCTGTGTATTACTGTGCAGCAAGTAAAGCACAGTGCTAAAAGTAACCACAGTCTGATACAAAAACCTTCCCCTTCAAGCTTTGCTGAAAACACACCTAGAATATATCATAACCCTAACATTATTGTAATCACTGTTTCTAAACAGGATGGGTGATGAGGCCAAAATCCTCTATCGTGATATATGCAACTTAATGTCACAGTTACAACATATATCAAAATATAATACTTATGGAGTACATTTTGATGGTATAAAATAAAATAAAAAAATAATACAATTGTTGTTATTCCAATGAATTAATACATTTGTACTTGAAAGTCACAATTACATTTCAAAATATTTATTTGGAACTATAGATTGCACACAACAGTTAAAATCATATTATACAATATATGACTATATAAATAGTTTTACTGTTTTTGCCTACAAACAGCCCAAATCTAGATCTTAAAATCATCATGGAATTCTGTCCCTAACTATACTGAAATTAAATGTAATCACACTATATAGAGCTATAATTGTACACTTTGGTACAAACAATGTCAGGACTGATTACCAGTTAAATTAACTGGTGATGGGTGATCAGTCAATTGGATTTAAGAAGGTGCTTTGGATTTCTGTGCAGCTTATTAAGCGCTGCTGGAGCTGAACTGTCTTCATAATATATGTCATTTTATATGTAACAGTAACAACATTAACTAAAATATATTACTTGGGAATAACATTTTAATTGTATGAAATGAAAAAAATACAGATTTGGTTATTCCAATGAATTAATTCATTTGTACTTGATAGTCACTGTTACATTTCAAAATATTTATTTGGAACTATTGATTGTAGACAACAGTTCAAATCATACTACACAGTAAAAAATGGAAAAACAGTTTTGCTGTTTTCTCCTGCAAAAAAATCAAAACAGCATCTTAAAATCATCATCTGAAATTCTGAATCTTATAATGATCTTAAATCTAATGTGCAGTTGCATAACTGAACAGAAAGAGGACGTATCTGCACTCAGTCAATGACATCATATAGGACTGTCTTCTTTAGACGCAGTGAAATTGTTTTCATTGAATCACATGTGAATCGTAGGTACTAAAAAAGCTCCTTCAGCCTCTTGTTTATCATCAACATGAATAAACTCCTGGACAGATTTTCTCTCATAACCAGCATTCATTCTTTATTCTGGTTAGCAGGTACGTTTGGCCTTTTTTTTGTCTCAGTCAATTTTCAAACATTAGAAAAACATTTTAAAAAACAAATAAAAACCTGGGAAGTTAATATATTCTGCTTTTTCTCTCTGTCTTGTTCCACACAGTTTCTGCTGGCAGTAATGATGTTTTTCAGTCTCCTCCTGATGTAATCAAAAACCATGGAGAATCTTCAGAGCTTCAGTGTTCACACAGTAGTTCAAGCCACAATGTCATCCTTTGGTACAAACAAACCCAAAATGGAGAATTTAAGTTAATAGGATACATTGTGACACAACCTCAGCTGGAGCCTGAATTTAATTCACCAGACAAATTTACAATGACAGGCAAAGGAAGCAGTAAAGCAAACTTAACCATAAACATGTTAACATCTAGTGATAGTGCAGAATATTTCTGTGCAGCATCTACACAGTGTCTCATATTGCCTGACTGCTGTACAAAAATGATTCTTATAAAATGGTGTTCTAGACCACAAAAAGCTTATCAGCTACTACACACCTGCATTCATTCATTAAAAAAAGAGGATAAACCTACAGTGGCAGTATGACTCAAATCATCTCTAGCTTCCCTCTATAAACTCTGCTTCATTATCCATATTTACATTGGACACATATTATTGACATGTTCAATTTATGAATACCTAATAAAATATTATTTTTAATCATAAAGAAATAAATTCCTAGATGAACAAATTTACAAGAACGAGGTTGCAAACAATGAGACTCTGGTTCTTTCTCTCTCAAAATGTGTATTCAAATGTGTTCACACTGTACAGAGTTAAAATTGTACTGTTTGGTGCAAAAAAAGTCAGGACCAACTTCCAGTTAAATTAACTGGTGATGGCCGAAATAACGAATCTTTGACCATAAACAGTCAATTAAATATTGTGTATCCATGCTTAGTGCACACTGCTGTAGCTGAACTCACTTCAAATTTGTTTACTGATTAAATTTAACATTGCTATCAGCATCAGTTGCCATGTTCAGCGACACACAAGGTCACATTTACGCAAAAGGTTTCTCAAGACAAGTCACATGTATATACACGCAATTCAATATCAATTTAGCGTAATCAATTAACCTAACATGCATGTTTTTGGACTGTAGGAGGACACCGGAGTACCCAGAGTAAACCCACGCAGACACAGGGAGAACATGCAGACTCCAAACAGAAAGGACACAGGCCACTCCACTCTGGGATTGAACTAAGAACCTTCTTGCTGTGAGGATGCGATGCTACCCACTGAGCCACCGTGCTGCCCACTCACTTCAAAAACCTACATCTAATCAAAGCAGAACACCTGGATCTGTGAATTAGATTTTCTGCCAATATATCAAACAAAGAGACTCAGCATTTAACTTAATAATCCTATTCCATTTTATATACACTAAGCAGACTGATTAATGCGAATAGTATGTAAATAGAATGTATCAGTTATAATATACACTGGCCCTATGGGAGGGCTTATGATGTCATATCCCAGTAATGACTATAGGCTGAATAATCATATTCAATTCATAGTTCAGTTTTTCGTTTCATAATCAAGAGTCAGCATGATCCTAATTACTGTATTACTCTATCAGTTATTCTACTGGACCAAAGGTAACAAAAGCTCAGCTGAATGGCTCTCACTGTAATAATATAACTGCTGTACATGTCTATGAATTATTATAAAGGATCAAATATCAGCTTATACTGAAAGTATTTACTGTTTACACACAGGAGTTGCTGCAGCAAATGATGTTACTCAGCCTGATATAATCTGGGCTGAAATGGGCAAATCAGCAACAATAAACTGTTCACATACCAAGGGTGCTACTTATTTGCAGATGTACTGGTTCCGACAGCACCAGGGACAGAGTATGGAGCTGATTGTGTTCACTACCACTATGACGATGGACTTTGGAAGTTTCAGTCAAAATAAATTTTCAGCCAGTAAAACAGTTCCTGAAAGCGGCTCTTTCACAGTTAAAGATCTGGATTCTGCTGACAGTGTTGTGTATTTCTGTGCTGTGAGAGAACACAGTGTTATAAACACATGATAGAGCTGTACAAAAACTCAGTGTGTAAATAATAAATAGAATCACCTACAGATGGCAGCATAACACAACAAATCTCCAGCTTCTCTTGGCACTGTTTCCATACAGTAGAGCAATCTTTATTCTGAATGATGCTTGTTTATTGTAAAAATGTTTGCTGTCATGAGGAGACAGGATTCAAAAAATCTTCAGGATGGTGAAACAGATTCGTCTCATTCCCATTACCTTCCTCTCAGTGTCAGGTAAGATATCAACAGAGATGATCGGGCCAAATTATGTACATCAAGTGTTTTGAATTAAATTTCCAGGTCAACTAAAAAACTATGAGATTCATCAGAGTCCCTCTGACCTGCTGAGGTTTGCAGGAGAACCCACTGAACTGCACTGCAACCACAGTGATTCATCATTTACCATGATCTGATGTCATCAAAAAGCCCTAAATGATAATTCTCTATATCTCAATGCATATGTATATTATAAATCACCAAGTGCTGAAAGCTCTTTTACAGGTCACTTTAATGTATCTAGAGATGGTGCAAAACAGTCGACCTTCCCAAGCTGAGAGCAGCTGAAGACAGTGCTGTGTATTACTGTGCAGCAAGAAAAAACACAGTGCTAAAAGTAACCAAAGTCTGCTACAAAAACAAAAACCTTCCTCCTCAAGCACTGCTGAAAACACTTCTACAGTGTATCATAACCCTAAGTTTATCATAGTCGCTGGTTCTAGATGGGGTATGTGATATGGCCAAAATCCTCCATCATTATATATGCAATTATTTGTCACAGTAACAACATATATCAAAATAATACGTGTGGAGGACATTTTAAAGGTATGCAACAATGATTTTTTAACTTGTATATATATTGCTGTTTTTGCATAGAAAAAGTCCAGAACTGCATCTTAAAACCATCATATCAAATTCTGCATCTTATAAAGACCTGATATCTCTTGTGCAGTTTCATAACTCAGCAGAAGGTGGAAGTGTTGTATATGCACCCAGCCAATGACATCATATAGGACTGTTTTCTTTAGACGCTGTGATATTGATTTAATTGAATCACACTGGATTTGTATCATAGGTACTAACATTGCTCTTTCAGACGCTTCTTGTTTTATCATCAACATGAATAAACTACTGGACAGATTTTCTGTCACAACCAGCATTATTTCTTTAATCTGGTTGGCGGGTACGTTTGGCTTGTTTTTTTTTCAATCAATTTTCAATCATTTGAAAAACTTAAAAAAAAAGAAATCCTGGGAAAATCATTTATTCTGCTTTTCCTTCTCTCTCTTATTCTACACACAGTCAGTGCTGACAGTAATGATGTTTTTCAGTCTACTCCTGATGTAATTCAGAAATCATGGAGAATCTTCAGAGCTTCAATGTTCACCCAGAATTTCAAGCCACAATGTCATCCTTTGGTAGAAACAAACCCAAAATGTAGAGTTTCAGCTCATAGGATACCTTGCTGGATCACAACCTCAGCTGGAGGCTGATTTTAATTCAAAAGACAAATTTACAATGTCGGGGAGAGGAAACACATAACCATGTCGGGGAGAGGAAACACATAACCATAAACTCTTTAACATCCAGTGACAGCGCAGAATATTTCTGTGCAGCATCTACACAGTGACTCATATTGCCTGACTGCTGTACTAAAATGATTCTCTCATAAAATGATGTTCTAGACCACAAAAAGCTTATCAGCTTCTGCGCGCCTGCATTCGACAAAGAAAAAAAAATGTGATCCAGAATCCTCCTGATCTTATAAAATAACAGAATATGTATACTGAAATTAAATATGCTCGCACTGTACAGAGCTATAATCGTACACTTTGGTACAAACAAAGTCCGGACTGATTCCCAGTTAAATTAACTGGTGATTGCAGAAATAACAGATGAAATTTATGTGCAGCTTATTACACACTGCTGTAGGTGAACTCACTTCATAAACCTACATATAATCTAAGCAGAACACCTGGATCTGTAGATATGATTTAGTGCCAGTCAAAGAGACTCAACATTTAACTTTATAGTACTATGTCATTTTATATACACAAAGTACACTGCTTTATGTAAGTAGCATGCAAACAGAATGCATAATTTATAACATACACTGGCCCTGTGGGAGGGTTTATGATGTCACATTCCTGCAATGACTATAGGGTGAATAATCATATTCAGTTCATAGTTCAGTTTTCTCTCTCATTATCAAGAGTCAGCATGATCCTAATTATTATATTACTCTATCAGTTACTCTACTGGACCAAAGGTAACAAAAAGCTCAGCTGAATGTCTCACTGTAATAATATAACTGCTGTACAGTTACAGTTGCAGAATCGAATGATGTCTTTCAGTCTGATATAATCTGGGCTGAAATGGGCAAATCAGCAACAATAAACTGCACACAGAAGAAGGGTGCTGATTATATTCAGATGTACTGGTTCCGTCAGCACCAGGGACAGAGTATGGAGCTGATTGTTTATACTACCAGTGGTGGCACCAAAGACTTTGGAAGTTTCAGTCAAAGTAAATATTCAGCCAGTAAAACAGTTCCTGAGAGCGGCTCTTTCACAGTTAAAGATCTGGATTCTGCTGACAGTGCTGTGTATTTCTGTGCTGTGAGTAAACACAGTGTTACAACCACAGGACAGAGCTGTACAAAAACACAATGTGTATCAGTAAATAGTACCACCCAAAGGTGGCAGTATGACACAACAAATCAACAGCTACTGAACACGAACCATACCTTATAAACCAGATGTGTGTGCCCACACTTGTTTATTCATTCATTGGTGTGGCTTGGCGATACAATCGCTGTCACCTCACAGCTCACCCCACACTCTGTCTGCATGATGTTTGCATGTCTAAGTGATTTGAAAGTACTGAAACATTGATCTGCATCTCCAACCTTCAACTTCTTTACAGTGAAAATCTGTACTGTACAGGAAGGACTTTTATTAGAACTGTCAAAACATCTTACACAAGGACCATACTGTCAGTACTCCCCAGAGAAGAAGGATTAACTGTCATACTGTCAACATGATTACTGATCTCTTCACACTTTCTGCCACATTATTGTGTCTCACAGGTAAATATATTTAATACATCATATTTTATGAACTGTATCACCAGTCAAGGCTTCTATTATTTATTCCGTTCTTTCTCCATCCACAGGTTCTGCTGTTTGTTCTGTAACTCAGAATCCTTCTGATCTTATAAAGTAGATTGAAAGTGCTCACACTGTACAGAGCTACAATCGTATACTCTGGTACAACCTGTCTGAGTCCTAACTGAGTCCTTACTTATGCATATGGGATACCGTTTCATGGAGTCTGAAAGCACTGAACCAGAATTTGAAAAGAAGATCAAATTGAGAGGTGATTGAAAAAATGATGGATCTTTGACAATAAACAGTCTTTCAGTGAGCAACAGTGCTGTGTATTTCTGTGCAGCTTATTACACAGTGCTGTAGATGAGCTCACCTCACTACAAAACCCTCATCTGATCTACGTTACCTCCAAAGCAGAACACCTGGATGTGTGGGTTGGATTTGATTTTGTGCCAATATACCAAACATAGAGATTCAGCATTTAGCTGAACAATCCTTTTGCACTATATTCCACTGATATATAGTAAAAAAACAGTCCATGTTGATGTCCACATGAATGTCTGGCACAAGGGTATTTGCAGCATAACATTATGCAGAGCCACCATACTTTCTCTACTGGCTTTAAAACTCACTTCTCATCTAAGCAAAACACTTGGATCTGTGGATTTGATTTTGTGCCAAAATACAAAACAAAGAGACCCAGCATTTAACTTAGCAGTCCTAATCCATTTTATATACACTAAGCACACTGACTAATGTCAGTAGCATGCAAATAGAATGTACAAATTAAGACAACATACTGGCCCTGTGGGAGGGTTTATGATGTCACATTCCAGCAATGACTACAGGCTGAATAACCATATTCAGTTCATAGTTCAGTTTTTCCTCTTATTATCAAGAGTCAGCATGATCCTAATTATTCTATCACTGTATCAGTTGCTCTACTGGACCGAAGGTAATAAAAGCTCAGCTGAATGTGTATCTCACTGTAATAATATAACTGCTGTATGTCTATGAATTGTTATAAAGCATTAAATAACAGCTTAAACTGGCAAAGTATTTACTGTTTACACACAGGAGTTGCAGCCTCAAACGATGTCTTTCAGTCTGATATAATCTGGGCTGAAATGGGCAAATCAGCAACAATAAACTGTTCACACACCAAGGGTGCCTATTACACCCAAATGTACTGGTTCCGTCAGCAGCAGGGACAGAGTATGGAGCTGATTGTGTTCACCACCACTATCTCGAAAGACTTTGGAAGTTTCAGTCAAAGTAAATATTCAGCAAGTAAAACAGTTGCTGACAGCGGCTCTTTCACAGTTAAAGATCTGGATTCTGCTGACAGTGCTGTGTATTTCTGTGCTGTGAGTGAACACAGTGTTACAACCACAGGACAGAGCTGTACAAAAACTCTGGGAGGAATAAACAAAATCACCTAAAGATGGCAGTGTAACACAACAAATCTTCAGCTTCTCATGGCATTGTTTCCACATAAGAGTCATCATTTTCTGCCGAATGATTGTTTATTGTAACAGTGTTTTCCGTCATGAGGAGACAGAATTCGCAGAACCTTCAGGATGGTGAAGCAGATTCTTCTCATTATCATTAATTTCCTCTCAGTGTCAGGTAAGATATTAACTAAGAATTTCAGGAAAAAATATTTTATATATCATAATATTACATTAACTGTTTTATTAACTGAATTATTTTTTCAGGTCAGCAGCAAAACTATGAGGTTCATCAGAGTCCCTCTGACCTAATGAGATTTGCAGGAGAATCCACTGAACTGCACTGCAAGCACAGTGTTTCAGCATTTTATTTAATCCTCTGGTATCAAAAACCCCTAAATGATAATTCCCTAAATCTTATAGCATATGTACGTAATAAGTCACCAAGTGTTGAAAGCTCTTTTATGGGTCAATTTAATGTATCTGGAGATGGTGCAAAACATTCGATTCTCCACTTTCTCAAGCTGAGAGCTGCTGAAGACAGTGCTGTTTATTACTGTGCAGCAAGTAAAGCACAGTGCTAAAAGTAACCACAGTCTGCTACAAAAACCTTCCTCCCCAAGCTTTGCTGAAAACACACATACAGAGTATCAAAATTATAATACTATCATAGTTGCTGGTTCTAAATGGAGTGGGTGATGAAAGCAAAATCCTCTATTTCGATATATACAATTTTATGGTTATTCCAATGAATTAATAATTTTTTTACATTTCAAAATACCTTTGGAACTTTGGATTACAGACAAAAAAAATCATATTGCATATTGTACAGTAGTAAAACAAATTTTGCTGTTGTCTTCTACAAAAAGCCCAAAACTGCAACTTATAAAGATTTTAATTCTCTTGAACAGTTTCATAACTGAGCAGAAGGTGAAGGTGTTGTGCTTACACCCAGCCAACGACATCACATAGGACTGTTTTCTTCAGAGGAAGTGAAATTGTTTTCATTGAATCACATTGGTTTTGAGTCGTAGGTACTAACATTGCTCTTTCAGACTCTTCTGGTATACCATCAACATGAATAAACTACTGGACAGATTTTCTCTCTTAACCAACATTCATTCTTTCATCTGGCTAGCAGGTAAGTTTGGCCTATTTTGTCTAAAACAATTTTCATACATTTGAAAAACTTTAAAAAATAATAATAACAACCCATGAATATAATTTATTCTGCTATTTCTCTCTCTTTTACCTGTTCCACACAGTCTCTGCTGGCAGTAATGATGTTTTTCAGTCTCCTCCTGATGTAATCGGAAACCATGGAGAATCTTCAGAGCTTCAGTGTTCACACAGTATTTCAACCTACAATGCCATCCTTTGGTACAAACAAACCCAAAATGGAGAATTTCAGTTTATGGGATACCTTATGTCACAACCTCAGCTGGAGCCTGAATTTAATTCACCAGACAAATTTACAATGTTGGGGAAAGGAAGCAGTAAAGTGAACTTAACCATAAACACCTTAACATCTAGTGACAGTGCAGAATATTTCTGTGCAGCATCCACACAGTGTCTGATATTGCCTGACTGCTGTACAAAAATGATTCTCTTATAAAATAAAGTTCTAGCCCACAAAAGACTTATCAGCTTCTACACACCTGCACTCATTCATTCAATAAAAAATAAATAAATGGAAAATTTAAAAAAACCTAGCAGTGGTAATATGACAGCAAATCTCCAGCTTCTCTCAATAAACTCTGCTTCATTATCCCATTATCCAAATTTACATTGGACACATATTATTCACATGATCCAATTACTAGTAGCTAATAAAATATCATGTTTACTTATAATTAAATAAATTCTAGATAAACAAATTTACAAAAACATTTGGTTGTAAACATTGTGACTTGGCCCACAAATTGCAATCACACCTAGAGAGGCTAGAACACTGGTGGTTCTTTCTCTCTAAAAAAAATCTCAAAAAATATCAGAAGAACTAAACTGAAATTAAATGTGTTCACACTGTACAGAGCTATAATTTTACACTTTGGCACAAGTAAGGACTGACTCCCAGTTAAATAAACTGGTGGTGGCAGAAATAATAGCTCTTTGACCATAAACAGTCTCTCACTCAATTAAATGTTGTGTATAATGCAGCTTATGACACACTGCTGTAGCTGAGCTCACTTCAAAAACTAACATCTCATCTAAGCAGAACACCTGGATGTGTGGATTTGATTTGTGCCAATATACCAAACCAAGAGAACTAGCATTTAACTTAATAATCCTTTTTCATTTCATACGCACAAAGCACACTTACTAATGTGAGACTGTGGTGGCCTAGCGGTTAAGGTACTGGACTCTGGACCAGAAGGTCCAGGGTTAAAATCCCATCCCTGCCAAGCTGCCACTGGTGGGTCCTTGAGCAAGACCCTTAACCCACAATTGCTTGGATAAGACTGTACCAATTGTAAGTCGCTCTGGATAAGGGCGTCTGCTAAATGCTGTAAATGTAAATGTAAATGTCTATACTATGCAAATAAATTGCATAATTTTTAATTTACACTGGCCCTGTGGGAGGGTTTATGATGTCACATCCTAGCAATGACTATAGGCTGAATAATCAAATTCAGTTCATAGTTCATGGTTTCCTCTCATTATCAACAGTCAGCATGATCCTAATTATTATATTAATTTATCAGTTACTCTACTGGATCCAAGGTAACAAAATCTTAGCTGAATGACTCTCACTGTAATAATATATCTGCTGTACATGTCTATGAATTATTATAAAGCATCAAATAGCAGCTTATACTGACAAAGTATTTATTGTTTACACACAGGAGTTGCAGCATCGAATGATGTCTTTCAGTCTGATATAATCTGGGCTGAAATGGGCAAATCAGCAACAATGAACTGCACACACAAGAAGGGTGTTGATTATAATCAGATGTACTGGTTCCGTCAGCACCAGGGACAGAGTATGGAGCTGATTGTTTATACTACCAGCTATGGCACCACAGACTTTGGAAGTTTCAGTCAAAGTAAATATTCAGCCAGTAAAACAGTTCCTGAAAGCGGCTCTTTCACAGTTAAAGATCTGGATTCTGCTGACAGTGCTGTGTATTTCTGTGCTGTGAGTAAACACAGTGTTACAACCACAGGGCAGAGCTGTACAAAAACACACTGTGTATCAGTAAATAATAACACCCAAAGGTGGCAGTATGACACAACAAATCAACGGCTTCTGAGCATGAACTACGTCTTATAAACCATATGTATGTGCACACACATTTCACTTGTTGATTCATTCATTGGTGCTGTCACCTCACAGCTCAGAGATCCCACAGTCTGCCTGCATGATATTTGTATGTACAGTGGGGCAAAAAAATATTTAGTCAGCCACTGATTGTGCAAGTTCTCTTGCTTAGAATGTTGAGAGAGGTCTGTAATTTTCATCATAGGTACACTTCAACTATGAGAGACAAAATGAGGGTAACATTGTAGGATTTTTAAAGAATTTAATTATAAATCATGTTGGAAAATAAGTACTTGGTCACCCACAAACAAGCAAGATTTCTGGTACTCACAAACCTGTAACTTCTTCTTTAAGAACCTCTTCTGTCCTCCACTCATTACCTGTATTAATGGAACCTGTTTGACCTTGTTATCTGTATAAAAGACACCTGCCCACAGCCTCAAACAGTCAGACTCCAAACTCAACCATAGCCAAGACCAAAAAGCTGTCAAAGAACAACAGGAAGAAAACTGTAGACTTGCATCAGGCTGGGAAGAGTGAATCTACAATAGGCAAGCAGGTTGGTGTGAATAAAACTGTGGAAGCAATGGAAGACATACAAGACCATTGATAATCTCCCTCGATCTGGGGCTCCACGCAAGATCTCATCCCGTGGGGTCAAAATGATCATGAGAACGGTGAGCAAAAATCCCAGAACTACACGGAGGGACCTGATGAATGACCTGCAGAGAGCTGGGACCAGAGAAACAAGGCTATCATCAGTAACACACTACGCCGAGAGGGACTCAGATCCTGCAGTGGCAGGTGTGCCCCCCTGCTTAAGCCAGTACATGTTCAGGCCCATCTGAAGTTTGCCAAAGAGCATATGGATGATTCAGAAGAGTATTGGGAGAATATCATGTGGTCAGATGAAACTTAAATAGAACTTTCTGGGAAAACCTCAACTGGAGAAAAAAGGATGCTGAGTTACATCCCAAGAACACCATACCTACTGTGAAGCATGGGGGTGGAAACATCATGCTTTGGGGCTGTTTTTCTGCAGAGGGGACAGGACGACTGATCCATGTTAAGGGAAGAATGAACGGGGCCATGTATCGTGGGATTTTAAGCCAAAACCTCCTTCCATCAGTGAGAGCACTGAAGATGGAACGTGGCTGGGGCTTCTAGCATGACAATGATCCCAAACTCACCGCTCGGGCAACAAAGGAGTGGCTTCGTAAAAAGCATTTCAAGGTCCTGTAGTGGCCTAGCCAGTCTCCAGACCTCAACCCCATAGAAAATTTTTGAAGTCTGTGTTGCCCAGCGACAGCCCCAAAACATCACTACTCTAGGGGAGATCTGCATGGAGGAATGAGTCAAAATACCAGCTACAGTTTGTGCAAACCTGGTGAAGACTTACAGGAAACATTTGACCTATGTCATTGCCAACAAAGGTTATGTTACTAAGTATTTAGTTGAACCAAATTTATTGACCAAATACTTATTTTCCACCATAATTTACAATTAAATTATTTAAAAATCCTGGATTTTTTTCTCATTTTGTATCTCATAGTTGAAGTGTAGCTATGATGAAAATTACAGACCTCTCTTATATTTCTAAATAAAAGAACTTGCACAATCAGTGGCAGACTAACTACTTTTTTGCCCCACTGTATAAGTGATTTGAAACTACTGAAACATTGATCTGCATCTCCAACCTGCAACTTCGTTACTGTGCAATCTGTTCTATACAGGGAGGACTTTTATTACAACTGACAAAACATCTTACACAAGGACCATACTGTCAGTACTCCCCAGATAGAAGAAAGGTTTAACTGCCATACTGTCAACATGATTACTGATCTCATCACACTTTCTGCCACATTATTGTGTCTCACAGGTAAATTTATTAACCACGTCTTATTTTATGAACTGCATCACCAGAGTCAAGGCTTCTAATATTTATTCTGTTCTTTCTCCATCCACAGGTTCTGCTGTTGTTCTGTAACTCAGAATCCTTCTGATCTTATAAAATATCAGAATGACCATAATGAGATTGAATGTGCTCACTCTTTACCAAGCTACAATCATATACTCTGGTACAGACAAAGTCCTAACTCAGGATTTATGCTTATGGGATATCTCTTCATGGAGTCTGAAAGCACTGAACCAGAATTTGAAAAGAAGATCAAATTGAGTGGTGATGGGAGAAACAACGGATCTTTGACCATAAACAGTCTTTCAGTGAGCGACAGTGCTGTGTATTTCTGTGCAGCTTATAACAGCTGTAGATGAGCTCACCTCACTACAAAAATCTTCATCTTATCGATGTTACCCCCAAACACACCTGGATGCGTGGGCTGGGTTTGATTTTGTGCCAATATACCAAACAAAAGAGACTCAGCATTTAGCTGTCATGAGGAGACAGAACTCACAGAATCTTCAAGATGGTGAAAGAGATTCTTCTCATTCTCATTACTTCCTCTCAGTTTCATATAAGAGAATATTATAAAGTATGAGCGGCCAAATTTTATTTTATTCATGATTCTACATAATTTGTCTTCTTTTTCAACAGGTCAGCAACAAAACTACGAGGTGCATCAGAGTCCCTCTGACCATCTGAGCTTTGCAGGAGAATCCACTGAACTTACATGTACATTTATATTTACAGCATTTAGTAGACAGTCTTTTCCAGAGCGACTTACAACTTATATATTCTTACAATCCAAGCAATTGTGGGTTAAGGGCCTTGCTCAAAAACCCAACAGTGGTAGCTTGGCAGAGGCAGGATTTGAACCCTGGACCTTCTGGTCCATAGTTCAGTACCTTAACCGCTAGGCCACCACAGTGTTTCATCATTTAGAATGATCGTATGGTATCAAAAAACCCTAAAAGATACTTCCCTAAATCTCATCTCATATGTATATTATAAATCTGCAAGTGTTGAAAGCTCTTTTATGGGTCACTTCAATGCATCTGGAGATGGTGAAAAACATTCTACTCTTCATCTACTCAAGCTGAGAGCAGCTGAAGACAGTGCTGTGTATTACTGTGCAGCAAGTAAAGCACAGTGCTAAAAGCAACCAGTCTGCTAAAACCTTCCTCTTGCTGAAAACACACCTAGAACTTATAATAACCCGTATATTATCATAGTGCAGTGGTGCTTGAAAGTTTGTGAACCCTTTAGGATTTTCTATATTTCTGCATCAATATGACCTAAAACATTCTTAGATTTCCACACAAGTCCTAAAAGTAGATAAAGAGAACCCAGTTAAACAAATGAGACAAAAATATTATACTTGGTCATTTATATATTTATACATTCATATATATTCTATATTAGTGAGTGGCAAAAGTATGTGAAACTCTAGGATTAGCAGTTAATTTGAAGGTGAAATTAGAATCAGGTGTTTTCAGTCAATTAGATGGCAATCAGGTGTGAGTGTTTTATTTACAGAACAGGAATTTATCAAAGTCTGCTCTTCACAACACATTTGTGGAAGTGTATCATTGCATGAACAAAGGAATTTTCTGAGACCTCAGAAAAAGAGTTGCTGATGCTCATCAGGCAGGGAAAGGTTACAAAACCATCTCTAAAGTGTTTGGACTCATCAATCAACAGCAAGACAGAATGGGTACAAATGGAAGAAATTCAAGACCATCGTTAGCCTCCCCAGGAGTTGCCAACAAAGATCACTCAAAGAGCAAGGTGTGTAACAGTTGGCGAGGTCACAAAGGAGCCCAGGGTAACTTCTAAGCAACTGAAGGCCTCTCTCACATTGGCTAATGTTCATGAGTAGACCATCAGAAAAACACTGAACAACAATGGTGTGCATGGCAGGGTTGCAAGGAGAAAGCCACTGCTCTCCCAAAAGAACTTTGCTGCTCGTCTGCAGTTTGCTAAAGATCAAGTGGACAAGCCAGAAGGCTATTGGAAGAATGTTTTGTGGACGGATGAGACCAAAATAGAACTTTCTGGTTTAAAAGAAAACTGTTATGTTTGGAGAAAGGAAAACATTGCATTCCTGCATAAGAACCTTATCCCATCTGTGAAACATGGTGGTGGTAGTATCATGTTTGGGCCTGTTTTGCTGCAACTGGGCCAGGACGGCTGGCTATCATTTTGGAACATTGAATTTTGAATTATATCAGGGAATTCTAAAAGAAAATGTCAGGACATCTGTCCATGAACTGAATCTCAAGAGAAGGTGGGTCATGCAGCAAGCATGCAGACAACGACCCTAAGCACACAAGTCGTTCTACCAAATAATGGTTAAAGAAGAATAAAGTTAATGGTTTGGAATGGCCAAGTCAAAGTCCTGACCTTAATCAAATTGAAATGTTGTGGAAGGACCTGAAGTGAGCAGCTAATGTGAGGAAACCCACCAACATCCCAGAGCTGAAGCTGTTCTGTACGGAGGAATGGGCTAAAATTCCTCCAAGCCGGTGTGCAGGACTGATCAACAGTTACAGGAAACATTTAGCTGCAGTTATTGCTGCACAGGGGGGGTGGTCATACCAGATACTGAAAGCAAAGGTTCACATACTTTTGGCACGCACTAATATGTAATATTGGATCATTTTTTCTCAATAAATAAATGACCAAGTATAATATTTTTGTCTCATTTGTTTAACTGGGTTCTCTTTATCTACTTTTAGGACTTGTGTGAAAATCTGATGATGTTTTAGGTCATATTTATGCAGAAATATAGAAAATCCTAAAGGGTTCACAAACTTTCAAGCACCACTGTAGCTGGCCAAAATCCTTTACCATAATTTATGCAATTTTATGTCTCAGTAACAACATATGTCAAAATATAATACTTTAAATGGTATAAAATAAAAATAAAGGAAATTTGGTTATTTCATGAATTACTAAATTTGTACATGAAAGTCACAGTTCCATTTCAAAAAAATTATTGGAAGTACTTATTGTAGACAACAGTTAAAATCATATTACCTACTGTACAAGTGAAAAAAACAATATTGCTGTTTTTTCCTACAAAAAGCCCAAAATTGTATCCTAAAATCATCACATGAAATTCTGCATCTTATAATGATCTTGTATCTCTTGTGCAGTTTCATAACTGAACAGAAGGTGGAAGTGCATCTGCACCCAGCCAATGACGCCATATAGGACAAAGTGAAATTTCATTGAATCGCATTGGATTTGTATCATAGGTACTAACATTGCTCTTTCATACTCTTCTTGTTTACCATCAACATGAATAAACTAGTGGACCGA
This sequence comes from Ancistrus triradiatus, assembly GCA_025084515.1. NCBI lineage: Eukaryota > Metazoa > Chordata > Actinopteri > Siluriformes > Loricariidae > Ancistrus > Ancistrus triradiatus. The sequence goes on along the minus strand of JAJAGP010000705.1, from coordinate 77,527 downwards.
TTTTCTCTCATAACCATCATTCGTTCTTTAATCTGGTTAGCAGGTACGTTTGGCCTTTTTTGTCTCAATCGATTTTTAAACGTTTGAATAACTTGAATTAAAGAAAAAGATAATAAAAACCTTGCAATATAATTTATTCTGCTTTTTCTCTCTCTTTTTCTTCTTCCATACACAGTTTTTGCTGACAGTAATGATGTTTTTCAGTCTCCTCCTGATGTAATCAAAAATCATGGAGACTCTTCAGAGCTTCAATGTTCACCCAGAATTTCAAGCCACAATGTCATCCTTTATTAGAAACAAACCCAAAATGGAGAGTTTCAGCTCATAGGATACCTTGTTGGATCACAACCTCAGCTGGAGCCTGATTTTAATTCACAAGACAAATTTACAATGTCGGGGAGAGGAAACAGTAAAGGGAACCTAACCATAAACTCTTTAACATCCAGTGACAGTGCAGAATATTTCTGTGCAGCATCTACACAGTGTCTCATATTGCCTGACTGCTGTACTAAAATGATTCTCTCATAAAATGATGTTCTTGACCACAAAAGGCTCATCAGCTTACAGTATATGCACCTGCATTCATTCATTAAAACAAAAATAAAAACCAAAATTAATAAAGGTGGCACTTTGACAAGAAATCTCCAGCTTCTCTCTATAAACTCTGCTTTATTACCCATATTTACATTGTGTCACACCCGCAGTGGCCAAACCCTGGCTTTCCCTTTATTCATCTCCACGGTGAGCGAGCTGGACTACATCATCCAAAATCCTCCGGTGGGACATGTGACTGTCGCCAACCAATCCGAAAGTCCTTTCCAGAACACGGGCTCTGGATTGTTTATTGAGAACACCAGGGTTACACTCTTTATAAGCTCGGCTGTTTGAGACACATGGTGCAAAGTATTTTCTAGGTTCCGCCAGGGCGTACCAAGCGGTCGGTTTTCCTCATGGTTCTGTTACTATCTATGTGTTTCGCTCCCCGTTCCACCGGGATATTTATGTGGTACTTCCGAGCATTCCAGCGCTCACACTTCTTCATGTTCCTCCGGGATTTCATCTTGTTTCTTTTTTGTTGACCGGTTTGGATATTTTGATTTAATAAATGCACCATAGCACTGGAATATGCTCGTTACATATTGAACACACATCATACACATGTTCCATTTATTAACATCTATTAAAATATTATTAATCATAAACAACGCAATTCCTAAATAAACAAATGTACATGTACATTTGGTTTCAATCTTTGAGTCTTGGCATTCAAACTGCAACTTATTCATTCTGCAGTCACACCTATAGAGAGAGGACAACAGTGGTTCTTTCTCTCTCAAATGATTCTGTTGTTGTGATCCAGAGTCCTCCTGATCTCATAAAATATCAGAATAACTATACTGAAATTAAAATGTGCTCACACTGTACATAGCTATAATTGTACACTTTTGTACAAACAAAGTCAGGACTGAATTCCCAGTTAAATTAACTAGTGAAGGTAGAAATGACAGATCTATGACCATAAACAATCTCTAAGTGAATGAGATGTGCTTTTCTGTGCAACTCATTACACACTGCTTTGGCTGAACTCACTTCATCCACCTACATCTAATCTAAGCAGAACACCTGGATCTGTGGATTTGTTTTTGTGCCAATATATCAAACAAAGAGACTCAGCATTTAACTTAACAAACCTATTCAATTTCATATACACTAGGCACCTTGACTATTGTCAATATTATAGAAATATAATGCAGTTAAAGATGTGGATTCTGCTGACAGTGCTGTGTATTTCTGTGCTGTGGGTGAAGACTGTTATAACCACAGGACAGGGCTGTACGAAAACAAAGTGTGGGGGGAATAAATAGAATCACCTAAAGATGGCAGTATAACACAACAAATCTAAGGCTTCTCATATCATTGTTTCCATGCAGTAGAGTGATCTTATTCTGAATGATGCTAGTTGAGTGTAACAGTGTTTGCTGTCATGAGATGACAGAACTCACAGAACCTTCACGATGATGAAGAAGATTCTTCTCATTCTCATTACATTACATGGAGATGGTGCAAAATATTTAACTCTCCACCTTCTCAAGCTGAGAGCAGCTGAAGACAGTGCTGTGTATTACTGTGCAGCAAGTAAAGCACATTGCTAAAAGTAACCACAGTCTGCTACAAAAACATTGCTCCTCAAGCACTGCTGAAAACTCATCTACAGCTTATCAGAACTTTAACCCTGTCAAAGTCGCTGGTTCTAAACGGGTGGGCAATATTGTCAAAATCCTCCTTCATTATATGTGCAATTATATGTTACAGTAACAACATATATATATATATATATATATATATATATATATATAGTATATATATATATATATATATATATATATATACAAAATACAATAGTTGTGGGGGACATTGTAATGGCATTAAATAACAAAAACATATTTTTTAATAAACTGAAAGTAAGTTATATTTATTTGGAACTACAGATTGTAGACAACAGTTAAAATCATATTAGAAAATATACAGTTGTAAAATCAACTTTGCTGTTTTCTCCCGCAAAAAGCCATTAAAATCATCACGATATTCCGCATCTTATAATGAACTTGTATGTCTTGTGCAGTTTCATAACTGAACAGAAGGTGGAAGGGTTGTATCTACACCCAAACCAATGACATCATATAGGTCTGTTTTCTTCAGATGTAGTAAAATTGTTTCATTGAATCACATTGGTTTATATCATAGGTACTAATATTGCTCTTTCAGACTTTTCTGGTTTATCATCGACATGAATAAACTACTGGACAGATTTTCTCTCTTAACCAGCATTCATTCTTTAATCTGGTTAACAGGTATGTTTAGGTTTTTTTATCTCAATCAATCTCCATACATTTGATTAACTTGCTGATTAACTTATTCTGCTGTTTGTCTCTCTTTTACTTCTTCCACACAGTCTCTGCTGGCAGTAATGAAGTTTTCCAGTCTCCTCCTGTTGTAATCAGAAATCATGGAGACTCTTCAGAGCTTCAGTGTTCACACAGTATTTCAAGCTACATTACCATCCTTTGGTACAAACAAACTCAAAACAAAGAGTTTCAGCTTATAGGATACATTGTGACAGAACCTCAGCTGGAGCCTGAATTTAATTCACAGGACAAATTTACAATGACAGGCAAAGGAAGCAGTAAAGCAAACTTAACCATAAACACCTTAACATCCAGTGATAGTGCAGAATATTTCTGTGCAGCATCTACACAGTGTCTCATATTGCCCGACTGCTGTACAAAAATGATTCTCTCGTAAAATGATGTTCTTGACCACAAAAGGCTCATCAGCTTCTGTGCAGCTGCATTCATTCATTTAATAAAAATAAATAAATAAATAAAATAAAAAATAAATAGGAAAAACCTAAAGATGGCAGTATGACACAAGAAATCTCCAGCTTCTCTCAATAGACTCTGCTTTATTACCTGTATTTACATTGGACACATTATTTGACATTTCCATTTATTAATAGCTACTAACATAATTTTAACCATAAATAAATAAATTCCTAGATAAACAAATTTAGAAAACATTTGGTTGCAAACACTGAGACTTAAAAAGTTAAATTAACTATTAATGGCAGAAATGACTTTGACCATAAACAGTCTCTCAGTCACAGTAAATGCTGTGTATTTCTATGCAGCTTATTAGTGTGGTTCCCATAGGAAATGAATGGGCCAAAAGTTAATGAATCATAACTCAGTCAGTTTTCGACTTACGGCCACGAAATTCGGCAGGCTTGGTCCAGGGTGCAATCTGAGGTGACATGTGATGCCCATTGGACCCCTCTGGACCCCGGGTGGGCAACCCTGGGGCCCCTGGCTGGGCCAATGACTGTAACTCAGTCAGGTTTTCGACCTACACCATGAAAGCGGCTAAGCTGGTCTGGGTGCGCAATCTACGGTAACATTTGTGATGACATTGGGACCCCTCTGGACCCCGGGTGGGCATGGGGGCCCCTGGCTGGGCCAATACTGTAATCAGTCAGTTTGCGAACCTACAGCCACGAAATTCAGGCACACAAGCTTGGTTCCCGGGGTGCAATCTGAGGTGACAGGTGATGCCCATGAGTCCCCTGAGGACCCAGGTGGGCATGGGCCCCCCTGGGTGGGCCAATGACGGAACTCAGTCAGTTTCGAACTACGGCCACGAAATTCGGCCAGGAAGCTTTGATCAGGGTGCAATCTTGAGTGTGTGGGTGATACCCATGGGGCCCCTCTGGACCCCAGGGGGACACTAGGCCCCTGGGTGGGCCAATAACTGTAACTCAGACAGTTTTCGACCTACGGCCACAAAACTCGGCAAGCTTGGTCCCGGGTGCAATCTGAGGTGATATGTGATGCACATGGGGCCCATGGGGCCCATGGGGACCCCGAGTGGGCACTGGGGCCCCTGGGTGGGCCAATGACTAACTCAGTCAGTTTTTGACCTACGGCCACGAAACTTGGCAAGCTTGATCCCGGGTGCAATCTGAGGTGATATGTGATGCCCATGGGGCCCCTATGGACCCCGGCTGGGAACTGGGGCCCCTGGGTGGGCCAATGACTAACTCAGTCATTTTTTGACCTGCGGCCACAAAATTTGGCAAGCTTCATCCCGGGTGCAATCTGAGGTGACATGTGATGCTCATGGGGCCATTGCAGAGTGGCAACCACACTCGCATTTTCTTCAGGAAATGCACCTCTCTAGTTACACACTGCTATAGCTGAACTCAGTTGCGAAGTCTACATCTCATCTAAGTGTAACAGAGTTAAAAAGAACTAATTTCATAATTGTCATTGTTCCGTATTTGATTGAATTCTTTCAACATTACTGTTTAACTCAACTGTTGTTTTATATTTCATCTTGTTTTCTAAAAATATTGTTAAATATTCTAAAAATATAACGTACATATTTGTGTTGGTTTGGACTACAATTCCCTGCTGTATTTTGCAACTGCAGGTGCTTCCATTTTGCATTGATTTTATCCTGTTATGCTTGTCTTACTTGTAGCGTTTGGCATGGTGCTGGGGGTGAGTGGCATGAAAAACGCTCCGCAAATTATTTCATATTTAGTTTCAATACTTTTGAGGTGAACTATTGCAAGCATGAACTTTAATACTTTTGTCACAATATCTAACTGCTGTTTCTGTTAAGTACTGATGCATATTTTATCGGTTTTATCACTTATTCTTTGCAGAGTTGAGTAGTGCAGTGCCAAGTGAACTTCTTGGGCAAATAATTGGAACTTAAGGGAAGCTTAAATGTGTTTATGTCTTCTTATCTATCAAGACCTCATGTGCAGTTGCAGAAAGCATGATTTGAGAACGAACTGTGTACTTATATGTGCAGGTATGTTATAGTCATGTTATTTTGAGTGTGTTATTTGTTCTATGATGGGTAAAAAGAAAAGGAAAACAAACTCAGTGCTAAAATCTCATTCACTCTATGATCACAAAATAATTGTACAAGTGAAGCTGCATATTTTTGCTATACACCATGTTTATTCTATTCTAGTACTAAATTTGAAGGTCAGTGCATGTGTTTAGTAAGAAATACTGTTTACTGTGTAATTACTTTAAAATACACATTAGACCTTACGCCGGTAGCACTTGGCATGGTACTGGAGAGCTCATGTGCAGTTGCAGAAAGCATGATTTGAGAACAGAGTGTGTACTTGTATGTGCAGACACAATAAAGCACAACAGAGTATCCTGAGTCCAGCGTCATTGTTGCAACCGCTTTCTAACCACAGACATCTGTACACAAGTTCCACTACACAACGCAGAGCCTGTTGCATTGGTACTGTACCTGTACCCTAGTTGCAGCACCTGGATCTGTGGATTTGGGTTTGTGCCAATATACCAAACAAAGAGACTCAGGATGTAACTTTATCTTATTTTATATACATTAAGCACACTGACTAATGTCAATAGTATGTAAATAGAATGAATCATTTCTAACATACACTGGCCCTGTGGGAGGGTTTATGATGTGACATCCAATCAATGACTACAGGCTGAATAATCATATTCAGTTCATAGTTCAGTTTTTCCTCTCATTATCAAGAGTCAACATGATCCAAATTATTCTATTACTCTTTCAGTTACTCTGCTGGATCCAAGGTAATAAAACTTATCTGAATTACTCTCACTGTAATAATATATCTGCTGTATGTCTATGAATTATTATAAAGGATCAAATAGGAGCTTATACTGAAAGTAATTATTGTTTACACACAGGAGCTGCAGCAGCAAATGATGTTACTCAGACTGATATAATCTGGGCTGAAATGGGCAAATCAGCAACAATAAACTGCTCACATACCAAGGATGCTACTTACTACCAGATGTACTGGTTCCGACAGCACCAGGGACAGAGCATGGAGCTGATTGTGTTCACTACCACTTCGACGAAGGACTTTGGAAGTTTCAGTCAAAGTAAATATTCAGCCAGTAAAACAGTTGCTGAGAGCGGCTCTTTCACAGTTAAAGATCTGGATTCTGCTGACAGTGCTGTGTATTTCTGTGCTGTGAGTGAACACAGTGTTACAACCACAGGGCAGAGCTGTACAAAAACTCAGTGTGGGAGAAATAAACAGAATCGCCTATAGATGGCAGTGTGACACAAGATATCTCCAGCTTCTGATCTCATTGTTTCCATACAGTAGAATGATCTTTTTCTGAAGGAAATTAGCACAGTGTTTCAGCATTTTATATGATTTTATAGTATCAAAAACTCATAAATGACAATTCCCAAAATATCATTGCATATGTATAAATCACCAAGTGTTGAAAGCTCTTTTACAGATCACTTTAATGTATCTGGAGATGGTGAAAAGCATTCGACTCTCACCTTCTTAAGCTAAGAGCAGTTGAAGACAGTGCTGTGTATTACTGTGCAGCAAGTAACGCACAGTGCTAAAAATAACCACAGCCTGTTACAAAAACTTTCGTCCTCAAGCAGTGCTAAAAACACACCTACAGCATATTAGAACCCTAACATTAACATAATCGCTGGTTCTAAACAGGATTTATAATATAGCCAAAATCCTCTATAATAATATATGTAATGTTATGTCACAGTAACAACATGTATCATAATATAGCACTTGTGGAGGACATTTTCATGGTATAAAATAAAAAAGAATGAAATGTTGATTATTACAATGAATTAATACACTTGTTCTGGAAAATCACAGTTTCATTTCAAAATATATATTTGCAAGAGTTCATTGTAGACAACAGTTAAAATCATATTACACAGTACATGGTTGTAAAACCAATCACACTGCTGTAGCTAAACTTACTTAAAAAATCTACGTCTATTCAAAGCGGAACACCTTGATTTGTGGATTTGATTGTCTACCAATATACTAAACAAAGAGAATGAGTATTTAACTTATCAATTCTATTCCATTATATATACACTAAGCACACTGACTAATCTGAATAGCATGCAAATATAATGTATCATTTCTAACATGCACTGGCCCTGTGGGAGGGTTTATGATGTCACATCCCTCATCAATGACTATAGGCTGAATAATATTCAGTTCACCTTTCAGTTTTTCCTCTCATTATCAAGAGTCAGCATGATCCTAATTATTGTATTATTACACTATCAGTTACTCTACTGGATCCAAGGTAACAAAATCTCAGCTGAATGACTCTCACTGTAATAATATAACTGCTGTACATGTCTATGAATTATTATGAAGCATCAAATAGCAGCTTATACTGACAAAGTATTTTCTGCTTACACACAGGAGCTGCAGCAGATAATGTTGTCTTTCAGTCTGATATAATCTGGGCTCAAATAGACAAATCAGCAACAATGAACTGCTCACATAATAAGGATATCACTTACAACCAGATGTACTGGTTCCGTCAGCACCAGGGACAGAGTATGGAGCTGATTGTGTTCACTACCAGTGCTGGCACCAAAGACTTTGGAAGTTTCAGTGAAAGTAAATATTCAGCCAGTAAAACAGTTCCTGATAGCGGCTCTTTCACAGTTAAAGATCTGGATTCTGCTGACAGTGCTGTGTATTTCTGTGCTGTGAGCCAACACAGTGTTACAACCACAGGGCAGAGCTGTACAAAAACTCAGTGTGGGAGGAATAAACAGAATCACCTAAAGATGGCAGTATAACACAACAAATCTCCAGCTTCTCACATCATAGTGTCCATATTAGTAGAGTGATTTTATTCTGAATGATATTAGTTGACTGTAACAGTGTTTGCTGTCATGTCAGAATTGAAGTTTTTCTTTCTTCTATATTGGCAGAATATAAAATCCACAGATCCAGGTGTTCTACTTAGATGAGATGTAGGTTATTGAAGTGAGTTCAGCTACAGCAGTGTGTAATATGCTGCACATGCATTTTACACAAATATACCAAGCAAAGAGACTCAGGATGTAACTATAATAATACTAACTATAATAATCCTATATTATTTTATATACATCAAGCACACTGACTATGGTCAATAGTAACAAACAGAATGCATCATTTCTAATACATGCGGGCCCTGTGGGAGGGATTATGATGTCACATCCCTCATCAGTGACTATAGGCTGAATAATCGTATTCAGTTCAGTTTTTCTTCTATTTATCAAGAGTCAGCATGATACAAATTACTCTCAGTTACTCTGCTGGATCAAAGGTAACAAAAACTTAGCTGAATGAATTTCACTGTAATAATATAACTGCGGTACATATCAACAAATCGCACACACCACAAATTTCCAGCTCATTCTTAATCTGAATTGTACTATTTGATTGCAACAGCGTTTGCTGTCATGAGGAGAGAGATTTCACAGAACTTTCAGGAGGGTTAAACAGATTTTTCTCATATGTTAACTTAAAGGATTACCTATTATGTCATGTAATTAAACCTCTTCATACTTTTGTTTAGCCAGAAAGTCTGAATTAAATGCTGGCACATAAAGTGTACTGTGATCCAACTGGTTTTATGACCTGTAATCACTGAATGAAAGGGAAACTTCATGAAAGTCCATACCCACATGGGATGGGTTTTAATGTGAGCATGTAGGCTAGTAGATGGGGTTTACAAGGCCCATCATGGAATAGAGGGGTGGGCGTACTCAATTTGGGATTGGCCGAAGATATTAGAAGATGATCTAAAATTGTTACGTTGCTTTGAGACAATGCTCCACTGTAAAAAGTGCTATATACATAAAGCTGGCTTGGCTTGACGTACATGGACAAGCCAGAAGGCTATTAGAAAACATTTTGTGGATGGTTGAAAGCAAAATAAAAAAATTTGGTTTAAATGAGAATAATTATGTCTGGCTAAAAGAAAACACTGCATTCCTTCATCAGATACCACTTATGAAACATGGTAGTGGTAGTATAATGGTCTGAGCCCGTTTGCCTGTATCTGGGCCAAGACAGTTTAAAATCATTGATGGAACAATTGTTTCTGAATTATTCCAGCAAATTGTGAAATAAAATGTCAGGTTATTTGAGCATGAACTGAATCTCAAGAGAATGGTGGTCAAGAAGCAAGACAATAAACATAAATACACAAGACATTCTACTGAAGAATAATTAAAAAAGAATGATGTTAATATTTTAGAAAGACAATATCAGTCCTGCCCTTAATCCAGTAGAAATAGTGTGGAAACAGTAGAAATAGTGTGAAACCCACCAACATCTCAGAGATTAAGTTCCTCTTGATCTCAGGCTAATGTGCAAGACTGATCAACAATTGCCAGAAACATTCAGTTGCAGTTATTTCTTCTCAAGGGTTATGCCAGATACTGAAAGCAAAAGATACTCACATACTTTTGCCTCTCACAGATATGTAATATTGGTTCATTTACCTCAACAAATAAATGACTAAGTATAATTTTTGTGTTGTTCAAATAACCAGCCTCTCAATCTGCTGTTAGCACAATTGTCGCTGCCGATGTCTTCTAAAAAGCTTAAGAGCACCTTAAAATCCAGAAATGAATGACAGCATAACATGTCCATCATCTGCTCTTTCTTGTGCAGTCATAACTGAACAGCAGGTGGCAGTGTTGTATCTGCATGACAACTTCTGACATCAAATAAGATTTCCTGTACACTATAGTGACTCAGATTTTTTTGTAGAATCACTTATCTTTTGTGTCATAGGTACTAACATTGATTCTCTCAAACTAGTCTTGTTTTTTTTTTTTTATCATCATGAATAATCTCCTAGATAGATTTTCTATAATCACCAGCATTCATTCATTAATCTGGTTAGCAGGTAAGATTGGTCTTTTTCTATGAATATTAAATGCCTGGAAATAACTATTAAAATGTCAAACCTTTTGAAAATAATTGAATAATTGTTTTCTCTTATCCCACACACAGTATCGGCTGGCAGCAATGATGTTTTCCAGACTCCTCCTAATGTAATCAGAAATCATGGAGAATATTCAGAGCTTCAGTGTTCACACAGTATCTCAAGCTACAATGTCATCCTTTGGTACAAACGAACAAATGGAGAGTTCCAGCTTATTGGACGCCTTCTGTATTCTCAGCCAGACATGGAGTCTGAATTCAGTGCAAAAGACAAATTTTCACTGACAGGGAATGGAAATGGTAAAGGCAACCTAACAATAAACACCTTAACATCCAGTGACAGTGCAGAATATTTCTGTGCAGCATTTACACAGTGTCTCATGTTGCCTGAGGGTTGTACAAAAATGATTGTCTCATAAACTGGTGCTCCTGCCCACAAAAGGCTTATCAGCTTCTGCACACCTGCATTCATTCATTCATTCAATCATACTCAGATCCAAAGGTTGCAGTATAACACATCTCCAGCTTTTCATTAAGAACTATGATGTAAACATTCTTAAATGGATATAAATTTTCATTCAAATACACAAAATAAGCATGTGCATAAATACAAAAAATATTTGGTCACAGGTTTATAGATTTCTAAATAACGCAAAATTAATTAAACCACTTACTGATTGACAAATGACTATTGGCAGGTCTCCAGTTTATCACTGTGCAACACACACACAGGCATTAACTCAGCGGTGCTGGCACAATGAATATAACCTTACAGTGGAAACAGTTTTACTGTACATGCTGGAATATGTCCACTAGAGGGCAGACCAGAAGGCAAGGCATCATGCACAGTAGTCGTAACAGATTCCCAAACGCACAGGGAGTCAACATGATTACTGATCTCATCACACTTACTGCCACATTATTGTGTCTCGCAGGTAAATACATCATATTCCATGAACTGCATAAAATAAAGTGCTAAGTCTTTTCTTTTTCTGTTTTTTTTTTTATCCTTTCTCCACAGGACCTATTGTTGCCAATGTAATCCAGAAGCCTCCTGATCTCAAAGTATCAGAATGAGCATGCTGAGATCAAATGTGCTCATCGAATTATGATCGTATACTCTGGTACAAACACAGTCAGGACATGGTATTTAAATTCATGGGTTATCTCTCAATTCCAACAATGAATACAGAACCAAAATATGAAAAAAAGATGAAATTGAGTTTTATTGGGAGAAACAACAGATCTTTGACCATGAACAGTCTTTCAGTGAGCAACAGTGCTGTGTATTTCTGTGTGGCTTATTAGACAGAGCTCTAGATGAGCTCAGATCAAAGCAAAAACCTTAATCTGATCTACAGTACTCCAAAGCAGCACACCTGGGTCTGTGGGTTAGACTCTGCTGAACAATGCGATTGCACTATGTATACTGATCAACCGGTTAATGTCAACAGTATCTAACATATGCACTGCCATCGGTGGACAAGATATGATGTCACATCCTTCATCTGTGACTGTAATCTGAATAATCATTTTCAGAAATTAGTTCAGACTTCCTGCTCACTATAAAGAGGAAACATGATCAGATCTATTGTAATACTCTGTCAGTTACTCTACTGGATCCAAGGTAAAAAAACTCAACTGTTTGACTCTCACTGTAATAATATAACTTCTGTAAGTTTATGACTTTTTAAAAACCATCAAATATCAGCTTATACTCATTATTACACATAGTGTTGCCAACTCCTCAGTAAGCAAAGTAGCTATTGGCTGTCCTAAAAGTCGTTAGAAGTCGCTAAATGACGTCATCGCCTAATTTGCATAATACATGTTTTTGAAGCTGTAAAGGAATAATGTTGTGGGAGAGAAAAAAGTCAGTAAAAACACCCTAAACATGTTAGAACTACAAATGAACTCTGAACAAATGAACAACTTCTGCTGCCTTTGAAATAGACAGTCACTTCTCAAAATAACTTCATGACTTTAATGCTTTGTATAAATTATTTTTACATAAATTACATAAATCAGTTTTTTGCTGTGTTGTTAAATGTTAACATAAGAGTAGCAGTCAGCAGGAATTGCTATTCTACGTTCGACCCTCCTCCTTTATCTGGGCTTGGGCCTGGCAAAGTGACCTTAAAATAGACATTTGGCAGAGTTACTTAGTTTTTTCGTTTTCTTTCTCTTTTTTTAGGTGTTTTTTTTTTTATGTTTTCTTAAGTTTTCTTTAGTTTCAGACCTATTATAAACAAATTGTTCTGGCTCACAGAAAGAGTAGGTCATCTTCATTTTGGTCTTCTATGGCAGGTTCAGATGAGGGAGTCAATTTAAATGAATAAGCAGCTGATGTGCCAAAAAAGCTGCTACACATTATCAGGCAGCTTGTGCTCATAGCAAGCCTCAGCAGACAACCTGAGACCATATCGGATATACAGGATTGAGTTAATGGTCTCCAAGGACATTTGATTTCTTAGTTTGGTTTTTACCGCACTCATCTGGCTGAATAGTCTCTCAACTTCAGCATTTGAGTTGAGCCATATTCCTCCTTCATCACTTTGTGGACCCTATTATCTAGCTAGCTGGATGTTTAGCTTTTCACAAAGAGGCACACACTGTGGACGAGGTGAGTAACAGGCTATGTGGTGAATGAGGTGAGTGAGTGACTGAGACTGTGTGAGTTAAATACAGGGGTTTCGTTTCGTGTCACACTGAAGACGCATTTATATTTACATCCCGCTCTGTAAATATGGGGCGGGGTCAGTCAGCGGCGGCTTTGGGCATGTGCAGTTCATTTGCAGTGTGGATGAGGCTCACGGCAGCAGCCGCTGCTCGCTGAGGACAGTAACAAGAGAATGTGTGTTCATCTCAGAGTCTCCAAAAGTCTCCAATAATATCACAAAAAGTTGCTAGATTTGTCGCTAGTCGCTAGGTTGGCAACACTGATTACACACTGCTATAGCTGAACTCAGTTCGAAAACCTACATCTAATCGAAGCAGAACACCTTGATCTGTGGATTTGATTTTCTACCAATTGATTTTCCAATTGATTCTACCAATTGATTGATTTCCTACTAAACAAAGAGAATGAACATTTAACTTATCAACCCTATTCCATTATATATACACAAAGCACACTGACGAATCTCAATAGCATGATAATATAATGTATCATTTCTAACATGCACTGGCCCTGTGGGAGGGTTTATGATGTCACATCCCTGAATAGGCTGAATAATCATATTCAGTTCATAGTTCAGTTTTCTCTCTCATTATCAAGAGTCAGCATGTTTCTAATTATTGTATTACACTATCAATTACTCTCCTGGATCCAAGGTAACAAAAAACTCAGCTGAATGACTCTCACTGTAATAATATAACTGCTGTACATGTCTATGAATTTTTATAAAGCATCAAATAGCAGCTAATACTGACAAAGTATTTACTGTTTACACACAGGAGTTGCTGCAGCAAATGACGTTATTCAGACTGATGTAATCTGGGCTGAAATGGGCAAATCAGCAACAATAAACTGCTCACATACCAAGGATGCCACTTACTACCAGATGTATTGGTTCCGTCAGCAGCAGGGACAGAGTATGGAGCGGATTGTTTTTACTACCAGCTTTGGCGCTGTGGACTTTGGAAGTTTCAATAAAAGTAAATATTCAGCCAGTAAAACAGTTCCTGAGAGCGGCTCTTTCACAGTTATAGATCTTAATTCTGCTGACAGTGCTGTGTATTTTTGTGCTGTGGGTGAACACAGTGTTATAACCACAGGACAGAGCTGTACAAAAACTCAGTGTGGGAGAAATAGACAGAATCACCTAAAGATAGATGGCAGTGTAACACAATAAATCTCCAGCTCATTGTTTCCAAAGAGATGATTGAACATATTCTGAATACAAGTTGATTGTAACAGTTGTTCACAGAACCTTCAGGATTGTAAACAGAATTTTGTCACGTGTGAATTTAAAAGGAATACCAGTTAACCTTTCTTCTGTCTGTACTAGATTAACCAAATATCAAGTACATATGTCATGAAAATATATCAAGACGTTTTAAATGGCATTAAATCTCTTCCAAAATTAGTTTAGCCACAAAGTCTGAATTAAATGCTGCCACATACAGTGTCCTGTGACCCATCAGGATTTACAAGCTGTAATCAATGGAAGAAAGATGTGGGCATGGCTTTACATGTGAGCTTATAGGCTAGTAGATAGGGTTTACAATGCCTGTTATGAACCAGAAAGGTGGGTTATGAAACTCTAATCTCTACAGATAGAAATGTTCATGTTACAGAGACAGAGAGCATTTCCAATAGTGTATCTGATTGAAAGTGAATGACTGATTTAAAGTAAAAACAGATGTTTGTATTGTTTATATTCATTCAAATATCTTTACATTTAATTCTCATAAACAATAGCAGGCCAGCTGAAAGGTTAATTTGATGGTGAAATTAAAGTGTGAGCAGGCACCCTGATGTATTTAAAGAACAGGGATATAATCAACATATGATGTTCACAACACGTTCATGGAAGTGCATCATGGCATGAAAAGATATTGCTGAGGACCTCAAAAAAAGGTGTTAAATATCAATCTGCTTGAAAAGGTTGCAAAACCTAAACCTAAATTTAAAGTGTTTGAATTCCCATCAGTCTACAGCCAGACAGACTGTGTATAAATATGGGAAATTCAGACAAATTTTACATTCCATAGGACAGTGTTTCTGAAGCCTGGTCCTGGTGTCCCACCGCTCTGCACAATTTAGTGCTTCTCCTGTTTAAACACACCCACTTTAACTCAATAATGGGCTTGTTAATGAGCTGGGGAGTTGAGGATTGAGAAATACTGCCATAGGAAGACCAAAGGTCACTCCAAAAGCAAGGCTTGTACCAGTCTGAAAGGTTACAAAAAAGAACCCAGGGTTCTAAGTAACTACAGGGCTCTCTCACGTTGTCTAAATGTAATGTTCATGAGTTCTCCATCAAGAGAAAGCTGAAAAACAAACTGTGTGCATGGCATTGCAAGGAGAAAGCCACTGCTTTCCAAAAAGATCACTACAAATGGACAAGCCAGAAGACTATTAGAAAAACATTTTGTGGATGGTTGAAAGCAAAATACAACTTTTTTGTTTAAATGAGAAGAGTTCTGTCTGGATAAAAGAAAACACTGCATTCCTGCATCAGATAGCATTTATGAAACATGGTGGTGGTAGTATAATGGCGTGAGCCTGTTTGTCTGTATCTGGACCAGGACAGTTTGCAATTATTGATGGAACAATGGATTCTGAATTATACCAGCAATTTATGAACTAAAATGTCAGGATATTTGTGCATGAACTGAATCTCAAGAGAATGGTAGTCATGAAGCAAGACAATGAACATAAGTACACAAGACATTCTACGACATAAAGGTTAAAGAAGAATAAAAACATTTTTTGGAAAGACAATATCAGTTCTGTCCTTAATCCAGTAGAAATAGTGTTGAAGCGGTTCATGTGCAGAAACCCACCAACATCTCAGAGATTAAACTGCTCTTGATCTCTGGCTGATGTGCAAGACTGATCAACAGTTACCAAAAACATTTAGTTGCAGTTATTTCTTCTCAAGGGTTACACCAGATACTGAAAGCAAAAGATCACATAAGTTTGCCTCTCACAGATATGTAATATTGGTTAATTTACCTTAACAAATTAATGACCAAGTATTATATTTGTATCGTTCGAATAACCAGCATCTCAATCTGCTGTTAGCACAATTGTCTACTGGAAGGCCTAAGAGCACCTTAAAATCCAGACATTATTGAGGATTTGATAAGATAAGCTCATATACTTTAGTACAAACACAGTCAGGACTTGGTATTTAAATACATGGGTTATCTATTAATTACAATAATGAATATAGAACCAGAATATGAAAAAAGATCTCAACAAAAATCTTAATCTGATCTACATTACTCATACTGGTTAATGTCAACAGTATGTAGCATATGCACTACCCATCATATCCCGACAGGATATGATGTCACATGCTTCATCTGTGACTGTAGTCTGAATAATCATCTTCAGAATTTAGTTCAGACTTTCTGCTCACTATAAAGAAGAAACATGATCAGAACCATTGTAATACTCTATCATTTACTCTACTGGATCCAAGGTAACAAAAACTCAACTGATTGACTCTCACTGTAATAATATAACTGCTGAACATTTATGACGTTTTTAAAAACCATCAAATATCAGCTTATACTGAAAAAGTATTTACTGTTTACACACAGGTGTTGCAGCAAATGATGTTACTCAGACTGATATAATCTGGGCTGAACTGGGCAAATCAGCAACAATAAACTGTTCACATACCAAGGGTGCTACTTACAACCAGATGTACTGGTTCCGTCAGCACCAGGGACAGAGTATGGAGCTGATTGTTTTCACTACCAGCTATGGCACCATGGACTTTGGAAGTTTCAGTAAAACTAAATATTCAGCCAGTAAAACAGTTCCTGAGAGCGGCTCTTTCACAGTTAAAGATCTGGATTCTGCTGACAGTGCTGTGTATTTCTGTGCTGTGAGTGTACACAGTGTTACAACCACAGGACAGAGCTGTACAAAAACACAATGTGGGAGAAATAAACAAAATAACCTATAGATGGCAGTGTAACACAACAAATCTTCAGCTTCTTTTGGCACTGTTTCCATATAGCAGAGTGATCTTATTTTGAAGTATATTAGTTGATTGTAACACTGTTTGCTGTCATGATGAGACAGAACTCAGAGAACCTTCTGGCTGGTGAAGCAGCTTCTTCTTATTCTCATTATCTTCCTGTCAGTTTCAGGTCAGATATTGTTACAAAGAATGACAGGCCAAATTGTTATAATATCAGTGCACCTACATAATTTGTTTTATTTTTTGACAGGTCAGCAACAAAACTACGAATTTCATCAGAGTTCCTCTGACCAGCTGAGATTTGCATGAGAATCCACTTAACTGCACTGCAACCACAGTGTTTCAGCATTTGACATGATCCTCTGGTATCAAAAACCCCTCAACGATTATTCCCTAAATGTCAATGCATATGCATATTTTAGCAAGTAAAATGTAATTTTTAATCAAAAATAAGTAAATTCCTAAATAAGCAAATTTACAAAATATACTCGGTTACAAATATTGAGACTTGGCCCCCAAATTGCAGCTTGCACATTGTGCAGTCACACTTATAAAGGGAGAACACCAATGGTTCGTTCTCTCTCAGAAGGTTCTGTTGTTATTACACACTGTTGTAGCTGAACTCAACAGCCTAAACCTCATCTAAGAAGAACACCTGCATCTGTGGTTTTGATTTGGGGCCAAGATACTACACAAAGAAAATGAGCATGTAACTTATCAAACCTGTTCAATTGTATTTACACAAAGTACACTAACAAATGTTAATAGCATGCAGATGTATGTATCATTTCCTAACATACACTGACCCTGTGGGAGGGTTTATGATGTCACATCCGTCATCAATGATAATAGGCTGAACAATCATATTCAGTTCAGTTTTTTCTCTCATCATCCAGAGTCAGCATGATCGAAATTATTGTATTACTCTATCAACTACTCTGCTCGAACCAAGGTAACAAAAACTCAGCTGAATGACTCACTGTGATAATATAACTGCTGTACATATCTATGAACTATTATAAAACATCAAATAGCAGCTTATACTGAAAAAAATATTTACTGTTTACACACAGGAGTTGCAGCATCGAATGATGTCTTTCAGCCTGATATAATCTGGGCTGAAATGGGCAAATCAGCAACAATAAACTGTTCACATACCAAGGGTTCCTCTTATTACCAGATGTACTGGTTCCGTCAGCACCAGGGACAGAGTATGGAGCTGATTGTGTTCACCACTAGCACTGGCACTACTGACTTTGGAAGTTTCAGTCAAAGTAAATATTCAGCCAGTAAAACAGTTGCTGAGAGCGGCTCTTTCACAGTTAAAGATCTGGATTCTGCTGAGAATGCTGTGTATTTCTGTGCTGTGAGTAAACACAGTGTTACAACCACAGGACAGAGCTGTACAAAAACTCAGTGTGGGAGAAATAAACAGATGAACCTATAGATGGCAGTGTAACATAACAAATCTCCAGCTTCTTATGGCACTGTTTCTATAAAGCAGAGTGATATTATTCTGAAGGGTTGAAGTTGATTGTAACAGTGTTTGCTGTCATGAGGAGACAGAACTCACAGAACCTTCAGGATGGTGAAGCAGATTCTTCTCACTCTCATTACATTCCTGTCAGTTTCAGGTCAGATATTATTTATTATTATATATTATTATTTATTATTATAAAGAACGACATGTTAAATTGCTTTATTATTCGTGCCCTACATAACTTGTTTTGTTTTTTCACAGGTCAGCAACAAACCTATGAGATTCATCAGAGTCCCTCTGACCAGCTGAGCTCTGCAGGAGAATCCACTGAACTGCACTGCAACCACAGTGTTTCAGCATTTAGCATGATCTCCTGGTATTACAAACCCCTCAATGATTTGTCCCTAAAACTCATCGCATATGTACTTTTTAAATCACCAAATGTTGAAAGCTCTTTTTCGGGTCACTTTAATGTATCTGGAAATGGAGAAAAATACTCCACTCTTCATTTACTCAAGCTGAGAGCCGCTGAAGACAGTGCTGTGTATTACTGTGCAGCAAGTAAAGCACAGTGCTAAAAGTAACCACAGTCTGCTACAAAAACCTTCCTCCAAACACTGCTGGAGGTAGACCTACAATATTGAGTGTGATACCCAAATCACTAGAGTAAATAGTAGGAATATATATCTAATACATCATGTTTCATGAACTGTATAAAATGATAAAGTGCTAAGTCTTTGTCTGTTTTTATTTCTTTCTCCGCAGAGTATGGTGTTGCCAATGTAATCCAGAAGCCTCCTGATCTCACAAAGTATCAGAATAAGATTAAATGTGCTCATACTGAAATATTAGGGGTGCAACGATACCGAAATAGCACAATTTGAAACGTATTGCTGCTTGTGTTCCACAATATGATACATTTTTGATACAAAATTAAGAAAGAAATTTGATTTTAATTCCCTTTTTAATGTAGAGATCAAGGAGGCAAATACAACTTCCTGCTCTGCAAGCTCCGAACATGGCTTGCTTTGCTGGGGTTTAAAATAAATAAATAAATAAATAAAATAAAAAACACCAAACAGCTCTGCCATTGCTGATTTATTTTTTGTAGGGCATGGTCCAGGCACCTCAGGGTCCACACTATTTTCTGAAGGTTGGTCTCCCCGTTCTCTCTAGCTTTGCACTATAGAGATAAATTATGAAATCTTACTTATAATATTTGATTTTCTATTTCCTAACATTAACAAAATCAGCATCAAGCTTACCTGTTTCTGATGCTGCCCAATGCTTCTAATCTCTGTGTGGAGATTATATGCTCTTTCCTTCCTTAAAGTATCTAGATGGAGCACAGAACCAATTACAGAATCTGCCTCTAGATGTCACATGTGTAACAGCACAGCATGCCTGAACTGTTGGTCTAGAACTGTGGCTGGCTTTCCTGCCATACAGATGACTGCATCTCAGTAGTGCCGGTTGACGAACGGCTAGATAAAGATTTTTATTTTTTTTAATAAAATTTCAATGTATTCAATTCACAGTTTGTATTGTATCGAAACCCCCGTATCAAAAAATATGAATTACCATGTGTATTGACACACCCCTATGAATTACATTCGTATACTGTGGTACAAAGACTGGAACTTGGGATTTAAATACATGGGCTATCTCTAAATTACATCGGTTAAGAACCATACAAACAGACTCTATTGCAGTTTATATATACTGATTTTACTAGTTAATGTCAACAGTATGTACCATATGCACTGCCATTGGTGGGCAGGATATGATGTCACATGCTTCATCGGTGACTGTAGTCTGAATAATCATGTTCAGACCTTTTCCTCACTAGAAAGAGGAAACATGATCAGATATATTGTAATACTCTATCAATTACTCTACTGGATCCAAGGTAACAAAAATTCAACTCAATGACTTTCATTGTAATAACTGCTGTATATGTCTATTAATTATTATAAACCATCAAATATCATCTTATACTGACAAATTATTTACTGTTTACATACAGGAGCTGCAGCAGCAAATGATGTCTCTCAGTCAGATATAATGTGGGCTGAAATGGGCAAATCAGCAAAAATAAACTATTCACAAACCAAAGGTTCCTCTTACACCCAGATGTACTGGTTCCATCAGCACCAGGGACAAAGTATGGCACTGATTGTGTTCACTACCAGATATGACACCATGGACTTTGGAAGTTTCAGTCAATTTTCAGCAAGTAAAACAGTTGCTGACAGCGGCTCTTTCACAGTTAAAGATCTGGATTCTGCTGACAGTGCTGTGTATTTCTGTGCTGTGAGAGAACACAGTGTTATAACCACAGGACAGAGCTGTACAAAAACAAAATGTAGAATGAATAAAATGAATCACCTATAGATGGCAGTGTAAGACAACAAATCTCCAGCTTCTCATGTCATTGTTTCCATACAGCAGAGTGATCTTATTCTGAAGGATCCTGTTGATTGTAACAGTGTTTTCTGTCATAAGGAGACAGAACCTTCAGGATGGTGAAGCAGATTCTTCTCATTATTTTTACCTTCCTCTCAGATTCAGGTCGGATATTATTATAAAGAATGACAGGCCAAGTTGTTATATTATTCACGCATGTACATAATTTGTTTTGTTTTTTCTACAGGTCAGCAACAAAACTATGAGATTCATCAGAGTCCCTCTGACCAGCTGAGCTTTGCAGGAGAATCCACTGAACTGCACTGCAACCACAGTGTTTCATCATTTGACATGATCCTCTGGTATCAAAAATCCCTCAGCGATAATTCACTAAATCTCATTGCATATGTACGTTATAAAGCACCAAGTGTTGAAAGCTCTTTTACGGGTCACTTTAATGTATCTGGAGATGGTGAAAAACATTCTACTCTTCATCTACTCAAGCTGAGAGCAAGTGAAGACAGTGCTGTTTATTACTGTGCAGCAAGTAGTGCACAGTGCTAAAAAGCAACCACAGTCTGCTACAAAAACCTTCCTCATCAAGTAGTGATGAAGATGCAACAACAGTTTCAGTAATGTTTGATTGCAAGTGTTCTATTCAAATCACTAGTTCTATTGGGGTGTGCAATATGGCCAAAATGCTCTAGCATAGTATACTGCATATTACAATATAATACTTTTGAAAGTAATAAACATAACTTTTTTTGCACTTAAGGTGTGTTCATACTTGGAGTTCAATTCACTTGGTTCTGGAACAAAGCAGAAAATGATGCATTGTTGCATTTTAGTCCTGGTTCACTAAGTGTCCGCACTGAGATTCTTAACATCAAACCAAACTATGTATATAAAAGTTATATGATTAAGGTCACATACTGATTGGGTGGCTTTTATGGTGTATATTTTGTTACCAAACTCATATAACTTTAATAACAATGCTGTGTGCTGGACATGGAGTTTAGGACTCCTGTACCAACATGTAATTGGCAACTTACCTCCTATAATGAGAAGAAGCAATCAAGTACAGTTCTTTAAGATAACAAGAATTATATTTATTTCAAAACAGATATATCAAGTTATATATGCTATATTATGTTTGGTTTCCCAGTGTTTTCCTCTGTTCTCTGTAAATAACATTAGCTGCTTCTAATGTCACATCCCGTCTTTGGTCCGTGCTGTGTTCATACATCAGTCGAACTGCACCACAGTTTGTTTGGAAGTGGACCGAGACCACCTATTCAGCGAGACGAGGTTCAGTGTTTGGTGTGCACCAAGGTTTGGATTGCAGCCTTCACAATTATTCAAATGAACTGCACTGACTCAATCACACCAGGGTTCATTTTTAATTAAACCAAACCTGCCAACTGTGAAACTTTAGTCATGTTTGAAATATTTATTTGGTTCTGCAATTTACAGTGCAAAAATGTCATCATACACATGCAATATAACAGTAATAGACAAAATATAAAACACTCAAAAGGCACATATGATCCTTAATTTAATCAAGTCAAGTCAAGTCAGATCTATTTATATACCGCTTTTTACAATGGAGCATTGTCTCAAAGCAACTTTACAAGTTTAGATTATCTCCTAATAACTACGCCCAATCCCAAATTGAGCAAGCCTAGGGCGACAGTGGCAAGAAAAAACTCCCTGAGTGTTATAGGAAGAAACCTTGGGAGGACCAAGACTCAAAAAGGGACCCGGCATTAAGTGGCTCGGGTATGGTGGGGTTGGAGCTGATGACGGAAGCAGCTTGAGTGGAGCTCCAGCAGATGAACATCATGTGTGGGGCCGGAACTGCCGGAACACAGCTCGGAGAGAAAACAGAAAATGTAATTAGTTATTGATTAAGAGCACAGTGTCTATTAACAATCACTGATGCCATGTCAATCACTGATGCCATGTGTAGCATGAGACCCCGGCAGCATTAGCTATAGCAGCATAGCTAGAAAGAGGAGAAATGGTAGGAAACAGAGCCAAAATGGATCACATGAGACACTGGCAACCCCACGGGAGGCAAAAGACAGCAACGTCTCTGATCACCATAAGACTCTTTGACTATGAACCCCCAGCTCTGCCCTTATTCTAAGGCAAGGATGCACGAGTCAAGATCACGAGGACCGAAGCCCAGTTCAGCCAGACCGCCCACTCGACACTCCCGGCTAGCGGACAAGGCAGGCATGCCAGACATGACTCCAGACTCCGGCCTCAGTGACCGAAGCCATGCATCCCGGTCTAAATCTAGTCAAAAGCCTGTGTAAATAAGTATGTCTTTAGCCTAGACTTAAAACTTTGGAGAGTGTCTGAATCTAACTAAACTAAACTAAAGTAGGAAGTTTATTCCAGAGTTGGGGGGGCATGTATGAGAAAGCCTTTCCCCTGCTGTGACTTTTTTATTCTAGGAACTAAAAGAAGTCCTGTACCCTGCGAACGACGAATACCCTGCAAATTTAATACATTTAACAGTACATTTTGTGGCAACACTGACCATATTAATGAGGGATCTCGCATACATGTGATAATGTTTTTATTTCCACAAATAAAGGGTTAAAATACTTGTATTTAAATAATTATAAACCCACTATACTGAGGCATGTTCACTACAGACAGTACATTTCCCGTAATGCCCCAGCATCTTTCCTAAAGGTTGTCAGAGCCAGTTTCTTTTGGGTTTTGGCATAATGGACATCTGTAAATAGTTAAAAGAAAGTCAGCCACACTGCAGACAAGGAAATGATAGGACTTTGCTATACGTTTTTGCCACTTATAACCGTATAACCTACCAAAAGTGCATATTAGACCACTAAAGCAAAGGCACCCGTTACGTTAACATAAACAAAATTAATGCAATTAATAATAATTCTTTAGTGTTAATTTATTATTCACTTCTCATCATTGAGTAATGCTCAGTTTAGTGTTAAATCCCTTAATCCATTTATTCTTTATGCTGTTGTGCCCCTACAACTGATTGGCAAGCATGGGGTACAATTCTTAGTGCCCCAGTATGACAAGAGTTCTAGAAACTCCCCGTGATCTACTACATGTTAACATGCCACTGCTTTTTCTTGTGCAGTTTCAGAACTGAACAACAGATGGCAATGTCTTAGCTGCACCCAGCCTAAATTGAGACACCATACAATTTTTTTTTTCTCTAGACTGTAGTGAGATTTGATTTATTGAATCATTTTGGTTTTGTATTGTAGATGCTAACATCAGTTGTTTTCATACTGCTCTGGTTTATTATCAGCATGAATAAACTCCTGGATAGATTTTCTCTTATAATCAGCATTCATTATTTAATCTGTTTAGCAGGTAAGATTGGTCTTTTTGTTTGAACATGCATATGAACATAAAATGGCAAAACCTGGGAATATTTGACATGTTTTTCTTTTGCTCTGCACACAGTCTCTGCTGGCAGTAATGAAGTTTTCCAGTCTCCTTCTGATGTAATCAGAAACCATGGAGAATCCTCAGAGCTTCAGTGTTCACACAGTAGTTCAAGCAACAATGTCATCCTTTGGTACAAACAGGAAAAAAGAGAACTCCAGCTTGTAGGACACCTTCTCCTATCACAACCTCAGCTGGAGCCTGAATTCAGTGTTAAAGACAAATTTCTGTTGAAAGGGAATGGAAATAGTGAAGGCAACTTAACCATAAACTCCTTAACATCAAATGACAGTGCAGAATATTTCTGTGCAGCATCTACACAGTGTCTCATAATGCCTGAGGGTTGTACAAAAAGAGATTTCCTCATAAACAAATGTTCTTGCCCATGTAAAGCTTATCAGCTCCTGCACACCTGTTACCATTCATTCAAACAAAAACGCCTAAAGGTGGAAGTATTACACAACAAATCTCCAGTTTCTCATCTCATTGTTTCCATACAGTAAAGTGATCTTACTCTGAAGGATGGAAGTTGATCGTAACTGTTTGCTGTCATGATGAGACAGAACTTACAGAACCTTCAGGATGGTGAAGCAGCTTCTTCTCATTCTCATTACTTTCCTCTCAGTTTCAGGTAAGAGATTATTACAAAATATGACAGGCCAAATTGTTATATTATTCATGCACCTACTTGATTGTTTTCTTTTTCTACAGGTCAGCAACAAAACTACGAGGTTCATCAGAGTCCCTCTGACCTGCTGAGGGTTGCAGGAGAATCCACTGAACTGCACTGCAACCACAGTGTTTAAGCATTTGACATGATCCTCTGGTATCAAAAACCCCTCAATGATAATGCCCTAAATCTTATTGCATTTGTACGTTTCAAATCACCAAATGTTGAAAAACCTTCTACAAAAACCAGCTACAAAAACCTTCTTCAAGGTCTGCTGAAGATACGTATACAGTGATGTTTGAATATGAGTGTGGTATCCAAATCACTAGAGTTCTATTGAGCTGGATGTCATGTTCTAGCTTTTAGAATGCTTGCTGGTTTCACAACAAGAGTGGGACTTTGGCAAAATATTGTTTTGCACTGACAAGAACAGAAATAGTAAAGGCAAACTTACCGTCAACATTTTAACAACCAGTGATAGTGCAGAAGATTTCTGAACAGTATCTACATAGTGTCTCATCTTGCCTGATTTGTACAAAAATGATTCTCTTATAAACTGATGTTCTTGATGTTCAGCTCCAGCACATGTGATTTTATTACACTAAGATTTCCTGGTTCACAGTCTCACATCTTAACCTAGACTACCACAGTCCATTTAAACTTGCATTTAAACAAAAACACCTAAAGGTGGCAGTATAACACAAATCTCCAGGGTGTTTTTTGGGACTATAACATATTAAACAAACAAACAGCCACATTAATTTCATGTTCCACTTAGTCAAATGTAGAACAATATGTTTTTAATTACAAAAAATAATTCCAATCATAATAAAAAGAAGCAGCAGCATCAAGACAAATGCATATAGATCTGGTCACAAGTTGAGAGATTTCCAAAATAATGGACAATTATTTAAATAAATCATTGTTTGACAAATGACTATGGACAGGATTTCAGTTCATCACTGTGCAACACACACTATATTAACTTAAGCAGGGTTGACACACAATGAATATAACCTGACAGTAGAAACATATTACTGTACATGCTGCAATATGTCCGCTAGAGTGCAGCCTTTACTAGTCAGGGTAAGGCATCACACACAGTAGTCGTTACAGATTACCAGGATGACACAGTATATTTTAAAAATTTGACTTGCTAAAGGATCCAAACACACAGCACAAGGATTCAACATGATTACTAATGTCATCACACTTTCTGCCACATTATTGTGTCTCTCAGGTGAATATATCTAATACACCATATTTCATGAACTGTATAAAATAATAAAGTGGTAAGTTTTTTCTGTTTTTTTTTTGTTTCCTCTTCAGGATCTATTATTGCCAGTGCTATTTAGAAGCCTCCTGCTATCAAAGTATCAGAATAAGCATGCTGAGACCAAATGTGCTCATGCTGTACTGAATTATGATTGTATACTGTGGTACAAACAGTTACGACTTGGGATTTACATACATGGGATATCTTTTAAATAGAACAATGGATATGGACTTTTACAGAGAACCAGAATTTGAAAAAAAGATCAAATTGAGTGGTTATGGGAGAATAAAGGATCTTTGACCATAAACAGTCTTTCAGTGAGTGAAAGTGCTGTGCATTTCTGTGCAGATTTTTAGACAGTGCCATAGATGGACTCACTACAAAAACCTTCATTTCATCAACATTACCCCCAGTGAGGAACACCTGGGTCTGTGGGTTAGATTTATTTAGAGCCAATTCACCACACAAACAGACTCTATCGCACCTTATACATACTGATCATACTGGTTAATGTCAAGAGTATGTACCATATGCACTGCCTTTGGTGGACAGGATATGATGTCACATGCTTCTTCAGTGACTGTAGTCTGAATAATCATTTTCAGAACTTGGTTCAGACGTTCTTCTCACTATAAAGAGGAAACATGATCAGAACTATTGTAATACTCTATCACTTATTCTACTGTATCCAAGGTAAAAAACATTCAGATCAATGACTTTCACTGTAATAATATTACTGCTGTAAATGTCTATGACTTTTTATAAAGCATCAAATATCAGCTTATACTGACAAGGTGCTTTCTGTTTACACACAGGAGTTGCAGCAGCAGAGAATGATGTTACTCAGACTGATATAATCTGGGCTGAAATGGGCAAATCAGTGACAATAAATTGTTCACATACCAAGGGTGTCTCTTACAACCAGATGTACTGGTTCCGTCACCACCAGGGACAGAGTATGGAGCTGATTGTGTTCACTAACAGCGGTGGCACTAAAGACTTTGGAAGTTTCAGTCAAAGTAAATATTCAGCCAGTAAAACAGTTCCTGAGAGCGGCTCTTTCACAGTTAAAGATCTGGATTCTGCTGACAGAGCTGTGTATTTCTGTGCTGTGAGTGTACACAGTGTTACAACCAGAGGACAGAGCTGTACAAAAACATAATGTAGGAGAAAAACAGAATCACCTATAGATGGCAGTATAACAACAAATATACAGCTTCTTATTGCACTGTGTTTGAATATAAGTTTGGTATCCAAATCACTAGTTCTATTGGGGTCTGCAATGTGGCCAAAATGCTCTAGCATATATAAACTGCCACGCCATTTGATTTGGTTAAGTTGTAATAACTTTAACCCAGTTCACTCTTACAATACCAATTCTGCTTCCTTCTCCAGCAAAAAGAAAATCCATCTTAAAATCATGTATGCACCGTGATCTACTTCATATGATCATACATCTGCTTTTCTCCATAAAAGAATGTTTTCTCTAGACTGCACTGAGATTGAATTAATTGGATCATGTTGGTTTTGTGTCATAGGTGCTAACATCAGTTGTCTCATACTGCTTTATTGTCAGCAAGCATAAACTCCTGGATAAATTTTCTTTCTTTCTTTAATCTTTCTTTAATCTGTTTAGCAGGTAAGCTTTGTCTAAACATTTCCTGTGTTTGTTTTTCTTCTTGTTCTACATGCAGTCTCTACTGGCAGAAATGATGTTTTCCAGACTACTCCTGATGTAATTAGAAGTCATGGAGAATCTTCAGAGCTTCAATGTTCACACAGTATTTCAAACTACACTGGTGCTTGAAAGTTTGTGAACCATTTAGAATTTTCTATATTTATGCATAAATATGACCTAAAACAACATCAGTTTTTCACACAAGTCCTAAAAGTAGATAAGGAAAACCAAGTTAAACAAATGACACAATAATATTATACTTGGACATTTATTCATTGAGGAAAATGATCCAATATTACATATTAGTGAGAGGCAAAAGTATGTGGGCCTCTAAGATTAGCAGTTCATTTGAAGGTGAAATTAGAGTCAGGTATTTGTAATCAATTGGGGTGACAATCAGGTGTGTGTGGGCACCCTCTGTTATTTAAAGAATAGGGATCTATCAAAGTCTGCTCTTCACAACACATATTTGTGGAAGTGTATCATTGCAGGAACAAAGGAAATTTGAGGACCTTAGACAAATTCAGCGTTAAAGACAAATTTCTGATGAAAGGGAATGGAAATAGTAAAGGCAACTTAACCATAAATACCTTAACATCAAATGGCAGTGCAGGATATTTCTGTGCAGCATCTACGCAGTGTCTCATTTTGTCTGACTGTTGTAGAAAAAGAGATTTCTTCATAAACCGATGTTCTTGGCAATGTAAAGCTCATCAGCTTCAGCACACCAGATTCCATTCATTCAAACAAAAATGCCTAAAGGTGGCAGTATAACACAACAAAGCTCCAGCTCCAGCTTCAGAAATGTGGACATGAAATGTCAGTTTAATTCAAGGCATTACACTAACAGATTCACATGTCTTGAAGTTATTTATCACAGCCAGTTCACAGGTAATGGAGTTTTTAGGAGGTTGGAGGAGACCAATGAAAGAGAGAACATACCACTCTCTATACAAGAAGTTGTTCATCTGTTCATCTGGACATAGATGAGTGACGAAACGTTTCTCCAACAAAATCTAAGTGACTTCTTCAGTCTCAGCAGCTGGAAAACTTCCACAATCTTATATACAGCACGTTGCATAACGACTGGTACCAGCACCATTGCATAACAATGGGACTGGTGATCAGTTTAATATGTAGATTGACATAGCCATTAACGACAATGGCAACATGTGCCAATCACACAGGATTGGGGAAGGGCTGCGATGGCTCCATTGTAAGATGGTGAGAGGTGTACTCTGAGGCCCCCTCCTCGGTTCAGGGATGGACGTTCCCTTTTTACAAAATGGTGCTGGTACCAGTCGTTATGCAAAGGTGCTGTATATAAGATTGGGGAAGTTTTAAAGCTGCTGAGACTGAAGAAGTCACTTAGATGAGTGACAAAATGTTTCTCCAACAAAATCTATGTCCAGATGAACAGATTCAACTTCTTGGATTTTCTTACCTGGATCATTGAGCATGCATCAAGACATACCACACTCTACACTGACAATAGCTAGGTTCAAACTCAGCATCCTGGAGATGCCTCAGCGTGTTGCCAGACATCAGAAAACTTTGTTTCTTGTGACTTCAGAATTTGCCTGTGGAGTTTGCATGTCCTCCCCATGTTCACATGGGTTTTCTCCGGGTACACGAGTTCCCTCCCACATTCCATATACATGTAAGTTAGGTTAATTGGTGTTTCTTAAAAGTGCCCTTAGTTTGTGAATGAGAGCAAGCCGTATACCCTACGATGCATTGGCACCCTGTCTATGGCTGTTCTTGCATTGAGCCCTGTGCCATCAGCTAGGCACTGGCTTTCCCGCAATCCTGACCAGGATTATACACTTAAGAAAATGAATGAAAGACTGTCTCGTGCAGTTTGGTAACTCACCAACAGGTGACAATGTTTAATCTTAACCCAGAATTACATCATGATTTTGGTTCATCTGCACACTTTTCCTTCAAGTCATATTTGTTTCGATCAGTGCCATCATGCGTAGACAACTGGATAGATTTGCTTTTATTGCCTCCATTACATGTTCATTCTGGTTATCTGGTAAGTTTAGTCTCTATCACATCCACTCGGCACAGTCTCAACTAGACCTGATAGACTTGTGATTAAACTCTGCTCTTTCTCTTCGTCCACACAGTCTCTACTGGCAGCAAAGATGTTTTCCAGACTCCTCCTGATGTAATCAGAAATCATGGAGAATCGTCAGATCTTCAGTGTTCACACAGTATTTCAGGCTATGACAGCATCCTTTGGTACAAACAAAACCAAAACAGAGAGTTTCAGCTTATAGGATACCTTATTGCATCACAACCTCAGCTGGAGCCTGAATTCAGTGCAAAAGACAAATTTAAGTTGACAGGGAAAGGCAACAGCAAAGGCAACCTAACCATTAACGCCTTAACATCAAACGACAGTGCAGAATATTTCTGTGCAGCATCTACACAGTGTCTCATATTGCCTGAATGTTGTACAAATATGATTCTCTAATAAACTGATGTTTATCAGACCACAAAAGGCTTATCAGCTTCTGTGCACCTGCTTTCATTCATTTCTGCTGTATAAACAAACTTTATTGAAATGACTGAGTTTGCAATGGTGTTGCACAAGAGGGAGCACATGCAAGATGACATGATTGAACACCATAAGGAATGTGTCTGTTGTTCAGAGACCGTCACAGGAGTTCAGAGAGTCCCAGCAGGCAATATGGTCAGGATATAGCTTCCCATTATTCTCTGCATGTTCTGACTCACAGGTATTGGATCTCTCATTTTTTAAATATGACAAGTATATTAATTTTAGCAATATTATATATCACAGGCTTTTAATTTTCACTCTGTTTCATTACAGATACTGTCCTCAGCAGCAACATCCAGCAGACCCCTCCTGATCTGATTAAATCCACAGGAGATACAGTGGAGCTCCAGTGCCAGCACAGTGTACCGAGCTACACCAAGTAAAAATATTTCACTAATCAGCTCTTCTACACCTGTGTGAGAATTCTGGCTTTGACATGCTGCCAAAACCTGTAAATACACATGATGTTAGGTGAGGTGTGTGGTCAGGAAGGCAATACAGTTTTTAAATATTTTCTTCAGCTTAAATTGGAAACATTCAAGTAAAAAAAAAAAATTGATAATGATTTATCATTACAGTTCATACATACCATATGTCTTTAACTAGGGATGGGGCAAAACATCAATACGGCAATAAATTATATTTTCTAAATATCAATATTTTTATTGAAAAATGCAGCTGCTCTAAACAGACTTTAGACTCTAATTTAACTAAGCATAGTCACTACTTCACGACTCCACGTGGTGGTGCTAATGAATCTGGTAAACCTGCAGTGATGAGACAGAAATTCCATCCTGCACTCATTTCCATTCTACATCATTTACAGTCTGTAGTTCATTTGTTTCTCTACATACTTTGTTCGTCCCCTTTACTCTGTTCTCTAATGATCAGAACCCCACAGGACCAGCACAGATCGGGTACATGTTGGGTGAGGGATCAGTGGTGGACACTTTTGGCTGTGTTAGTGTGTTGAGCTGGTACAATTGAATCAAACAGAACAGTGTTGCTTGAGTTTTTAAACACCGTTCACTCACTGTCCACTTTTAGAGACAGTCACATAGCAGCTGTAAAGTCACAAAGAAAGTTTGTAGGTTTGCTTGTAAGACAGCAATATAGATTGCTTAGGCTAACCAGATGAGAACTTCCCTGATTTAACCATGTGTCTACTTGATAGCAAGTACATGCTTTGAACTCACTTTGACTGTCAAAAACTAACGTGACATCAGTAAATATGCGTTTGCAAAGTATAAAACACCCCAACAGATATAAAACATAGCACACAACAAAAATAAATAAATTGACATGCCAGGTCTGCAAATGTACACCATAGGCTGCTGAGTCCCAGCATTATGGAGCAACATCTTGGGTATTATGCAGTGTGCCCACTAGATGTAGGGCTGTCATTAGAACAGGCAAGGCTTCATAAATAATGTATTACTAGTATTCAACAGATATTAAGTGACTTTACTACTGCTGTAAAACCATGGGAAGTGATATGTAAACAGTATGCTGTATTTTCTAAAGCATCTCTGTGGGAGGGGACATGACATCTCATCATTTTTCAGTCAATAGTTTACAGTGACTGATGAGCTGTGAGTGAAACATGATCAGAGTTATACTAGTTCTGTTTCAGGCACTCTACTGGATAAAAGGTAACGAGCATACAGATTAATAGAACTGCTGGTCATGTGTATAAACAGACATAGTCATATTTTTTCTACTTGTTCACAGGTGTTGCAGGTGATAATGATGTCCTTCAGCCTGACATATTATGGCTTAATGTGGGTGAATCAGCCACCATAATCTGCAATCAAACCAAGGGCTCAGCCTATAGAGAGATGTACTGGTTCCGTCAGCACCAGGGAGAGAGTATGGAGCTGATCGTGTACACTTCAAGCTTTGGAACCAAGGACTTTGGAAGTTTCAGTGAAAGTAAATTTTCGGCCAGTAAAACAGCTGCTGAGAGCGGCTCTTTCACAGTTAAAGATCTGGATTCTGCTGACAGTGCTGTG